>CM070837.1:5747482-5927482 GCA_036326025.1 Chrosomus eos | reverse complement strand
CATTTAAATGTTTTTTTCTTGAAAAAAAAAATCTTTATGCCTTAAAAAAGCAACTCAACACCCTTGCCTCATTTAGTTTACATGGTTCTATGAATATGCAAATGAGCCCCCCCCCCCCCCCTCCACTCACTCACTCACTCAGAGACCCACTCTTTGATGATCACACGCTGATCTGATTGGTTACAAGGTAGTTTGTGACGTCAGACACATCAGCGATTTCAAACCGTGTTTTTGAGACTGTCTTTGGTTCACTGCAGTTTTAAGGAGGAAATACTCAGCAATGGTGTCGACTTTGCTGAATTTACACATGGTTTGTCTTAAAGCTTATTAAAAACATCACATAGACATATAAACAACATTAAAAGCTTGACCTCTTAGAGGAAATTAAATATGTTGCACATAAATAGTTAATAAATTTAGTTACGATTCTTCTTCTCAAAGGTCGCAACAAAGAAAGGGAGACGCCACACAACCGCTCATAAACAATAAGATTTATTTACGTAAAGTATAATTAATCATGAGATGTAAAGAGATCAGTATAAATGTTAGTTAGTATGTCAGCATGTCACTGTAAGTAGAAAGCTCAAGTGATGTCAGTTCAACCAAACATAACCAAACAGATTCAAAAAGTCCAAATCAAAATATCGTCATCAGGGGAAGTACATCACATCAGATCTCCCAAGCGGTTGTGCTCTCCCGTAACCCATATGTCCTGTGAGCTCTCTGGAAGTTCCCAGAGCGGCAACAACATCAGCGAGCCATCGTCGTCTCTCTCTGTTTGTCCCATTGTCTTTTAAAACACCATGATCTGGTTCAGGTGTAAAGCCACGCCCTCCAGCAATCAGCCTGTAACTCGGGGACAAACACATGAGCACTCACTGCACAACCACTCATTGAACCGTCACAATTTATTAATAACCAATAAATAGTTGTCAATTCATGATACTTTCTCATCTCTTATTTTTTTATACTTAAAAAACATTGTTGTTAAGAATAGTATTATTTATTCTCTGACTGGTATCGGTGATTGCTAATCAGCCCCAAAAATCATGATCAGAGCACCCTTACTGTAAATGAATAACATATTCTGGGTATGACAAGACGCTTCATTAAGAGATCAGAAACTGATAACTGAATTAGCTGTCGGTCAAACTGTGTTGTGTGTGTATCATGCTGAGAAGTTGAGTTCCTATCTCATACATTGTTTAAACCTGTAGATTAATGGTTTGGAAATGCTCTAATGAATGACCTGTGCTGACATCCTTATTCTAGAACAGGGTTCCTCAACTCTGGCCCCAGAGGTCCACTTTCCTGCAGAGTTTACCCAACCTTCATCAAGCTCACCTGCCTGTAGCTTTCTATAATCCTGAAGTGTGCACGGATCTGCAGTTCAGATTCTAACTGGAAAAAAATAGGCCGTTCAGTATCTTTGAAATACTAATTTAGTACTAATACTCACTTCAACATACTACAATTTGGGACACACTAATTCTAATTTATTCAAATACGATTTACTACTAAAAACTTTATACTATGCGAACTTGTACGCAGTAATAACTAAAGACAATGACTAAACGTTATATTTTTTTTAAAAAGGCATTAAAATATGAACTGAAAAGAATAGATTTTGATATCTAGTGAAGTAAATTTGAAGCATCTAGTCTTCTGGCAGGACAGATCTGTGGAGACAAGTCTTCAGAAGCAGACTTAATTATGAAACATATAATTCATGAATCCATTAAACTTTACTCAGTTTTGTAAGAAAATATAGGACATTCACAATTCAGGAGCCCCTGTTGAGAACTAACCTCAATGTGCGGCCACCCATCAAAATGTTTTTTTTTTTTTTTCATGAAATTACAACCAAATGTTCTTTGTGATTTTCCACAGAAGACATCAGTAAGAATGAAGTGAAAAATGGCTATAGTTTGCAAGACTGCCTCTTACCTCTTATCCCATCTTCAAGTCATCTTCTGTCTTCTGTCTCACACAGCCTAGTGCTCAACGAGACCAGACAATGCTGAAGTGAGGGTGATAAGCACTGCAGGTGCAGATGATTATAGGGGCTTTCGCACCGGATAGTTATAGGAACGAGCCACCAGGGTGGTTTCCCAATAACGTCTCGGTTACTAATGTAACCCTCGTTCCCCGAAGGAGGGAACGGGAGACGTGACGAAGTTAGGGGATCACTTCAGGGAGCCCTATCAACTTCGAGTGTCTACAGAACAAGCCAATGAACGTTGGCGTGCGTGAAACGCGTCACGCGCCCCGCCCCGCAGTGCGGGTATAAACAGGAAGCGGGCGCACGCACTCATTGTTTTTCGCTGAGGAGCCGAGATAGTGACGGCCGTACAGCGATGGTCAGCAACTTTGGCGGCGGGACGTCACGTCTCCCGTTCCCTCCTTCGGGGAACGAGGGTTACATTAGTAACCGAGACGTTCCCCTTCAGTCGCTCACGTTCGACGTGACGTCGACGTGACGACGTTAGGGGATCCCATGGAAAACGCCATCGGTTGCTGCCACATCCAGCGCCCTACGCAAGACTCTCAGACCCCCAACTGCTGGGGCGGAAGATCTGCGTAGAGGGAGTTCAACTGCTGTTCCATATACCCACACCGTGAACTCTTGGATAACACTGGGAAAGCGTGCCTTTCCAGGGGAGAGGTACGCTGCGGAAGCCACATCCTGCCCGAAGGGAGGTAACATGTGGAGAATACACATATGGACTGGCCAGAAGGGCAGTGCAACATATGGAATGTCACTGGGGTGGCTCCAGCCTGAGAAGGGGGAGGCTACACCAGACAGTGACGGCAGAGCGGACTCTGCCAAGGGAAAGACACGGGCTCACCGCAGGGAGCTGGTAGTGGAAGAATACTCATATGGGATTGCCGCAGGAATCACCACATATGGAACCCAGCCTAGCACAAGTTACACAAGCATACGAGCACTAGGCCTGGCGTCGGACGCTCCGCAACGTCCGACTGCCGGAGGGGTGCGGAGGAACTCACAGGGTTCGCCAGAGTGGGGAACTCGACTGGAGCAAAAAAGCGCACGTATCCGCTCCATGTGGAGGGGAGTGGCGCAGCAAGCCGACACAAGAGTGGAAACTTCGGTGTTACCGGCTGGTTGAAGCGAGCACACAGGAAGAAACCGGCTCAACACGTCGGCTATAAAACCTAGCGAACGTGTTAGGTGTCGCCCAGCCAGCAGCTCTACAGATATCTGTCAGCGAGGCGCCGTGTGCCAGCGCCCAAGAAGAAGCGACACCCCTTGTGGAGTGGGCTCTCAACCCGGGCGGGCAAGGCACGCCTTGGGCTTCGTAAGCCAAGGCGATGGCATCCACTATCCAGTGGGCCATCCTCTGCTTGGAGACAGCCTTTCCCTTCTGCTGGCCACCGTAACAGACGAAGAGCTGATCTGAGGTCCTGGGGCTTTGCGTTCTGTCCACGTACAGACGCAGAGCGCGGACGGGACAGAGAAAAGCCAGGGCTGGGTCTGCCTCCTCCGAAGGCAGCGCTTGCAGGTTCACCACCTGGTCCCGGAAGGGAGTGGTAGGAACCTTGGGCACGTATCCGGGCCGGGGTCTCAGGATCACGAGAGAGTTAGCCGGGCCGAATTCCAGGTACGATTCTTCGACCGAGAATGCGTGCAGGTCCCCTACCCTCTTGATGGAGGCCAATGCAACCAGGAGTGCTGTTTTACAGGACAGTATTTTTAACTCAGCTGACTGCAAAGGCTCAAAGGGTGGTCTCTGAAGTGCCAAAAGGACCAGAGACAAGTCCCGAGAGGGTATAGAGAGTGGGCGAGGAGGATTTAGTCTCCTTGCTCCCCTCAGGAACCTGACGATCACGTCATGCTTTCCCAACGACTTACCTTCAACTGCATCGTGATGTGCGGCAACGGCGGCAACATACACTTTAAGGGTGGAGGGAGACAGCCTTCGCTCCAACCCATCTTGCAGGAAGGAAAGCACGGCTCGGATCGAGCAAGTTCGGGGGTTCTCCTCGTGAGAAGAACACCAGTCAACGAATAGGTTCCACTTCAGAGCATAGAGGCGCCTCGTAGGGGGGGCTCTAGTGGAAGTGATGGTGTCAACTACCACTGGGGGTAGGTCACCTAGAACCTCCGCGTCCCGTCCAGGGACCAGACATGGAGTTTCCAGAGGTCTGGATGCGGGTGCCACAGGGTGCCCCGTCTCTGAGAGAGCAGGTCCTCTCTCAGAGGAATGGGCCAGGGAGGGGCTGTCGCGAGGAGCACTAGTTCGGGGAACCAGGTCTGGTTGGGCCAATACGGTGCAACTAACACAACCTGCTCCTCGTTCTCCCTGACTTTGCACAAGGTCTGTGCAAGAAGACTCACTGGGGAAAACGTTATACTTGCGTAGGCCCGGGGGCCAGCTGTGTGCCAGAGCATCCGTGCCGAGGGTCCCCTCGGTCAGGGAATAGAACAACTGGCAGTGAGACGTGTCCGGGGCGGCAAAACAGATCTACCTGTGCTATCCCAAAGCGCCTGAAATCAGCTGGACCACCTGGGGCTGGAGTCGCCACTCTCCCGGTAGCACCTGCTGCCGTGAGAACTCGTCGGCTGCACGGTTGAGCAGGCCAGGAATATAAATGGCACGAAGCGACCTCAGATGCTTCTGACTCCAAGGAGGAGATGGCGGGCGAGTTGTGACATGCGGTGGGAGCGTAAACCACTCTGACGGTTGATGTACGCAACGGTCGCAGTGCTGTCCGTACGGACCAGCACATGCTTGTGCTGTAGTGGCGTTTTGAAGCGGCTCAATGCAAGATGTACTGCTAACAACTCGAGGCAGTTGATGTGCCAATGCAGTTGAGGCCCCGTCCACAGACCTGAAGCTGCATGCCCATTGTACGTGGCCCCCCAGCCGGTGGCAGAGGCATCCGTGGAGACCACAGAATGCCTGGACACTTGTTCTAGGGGAACATCTGCCCGCAGGAACAAAGGGTCCGACACAAGCTGAGAGTTTGGCGACAGTGCGGAGTCACTTGGACCCGGCACCAGCCGCTCTGCCACGCCCATCTCGGGACTCGATCGTGGAGCCAGTGTTGGAGCGGCCTCATATGAAGCAATCCGAGCGGCGTACCGCGGCTGCAGATGCCATATGCCCCAGGAGCCTCTGAAACAGTTTGAGTGGAGCCGCTGTTCTGCGTCTGAGCGTGCTCACGCAGTTCAACACTGACTGGACGCGGGCCTTGGTGAGGCGTGCTGTCATGTTGATCGAGTCCAACTCCATACTGGGAAAAGAGATCCTCTGCCCGGGGGTGAGTTTGCTCTTTTCCCAGTTGACCCGAAGCCCAATGGCTGAGGTTACTGAGCACCATGTCCCTGTGTTCGCACAACTGCTCTCTCGACTGGGCGAGAATAAACCAGTCGCGACAGGGCCAGCCCGAAGGGTAAGACTTTGTACTGATATGCCCGTCCCTTGAACGCAAAGCGAAGAAACGGTCTGTGTCAAGGAGAATCGAGACATGAAAGTACGCGTCCTGCAGGTCGATCGCTGCAAACCAATCTTGGGGACAGATGCATTTGTAAATGCGGTTCCGGTTAAGCATCTTGAACGGGCAGTCTGTTGAAGGGACCGGTTCAAGACACGCAGGTCCAAGATTGGCCGTAACCCACCGCCTTTCTTGGGTACAATGAAGTACGGGCTGTAGAGGCCGGTCTTCATATCGGCTGGAGGGACCAGCTCGATCGCGTCCTTCGCCAGTAGGACAGCGATCTCTGCCCTGAGCACAGGGGCACTGTCCGCCAGAACACGGGTGAACAGAATGCCCCTGAATACAGGGGGACGCCGGGCGAACTGAATCGCATAGCCGAGTCTAACAGTACAGATGAGCCAGCGAGACGGGCTGGGAAGCACTAGCCAGGCTCCCAGACACCGCGCAAGCGGAACCAACGGCACCACAGACGTACCCGGGTGGGGCAGCGCGGCGGAATGCAGGGACCCGACTCGGACGGCATAGCGGCCCGGATTGGGGTCTGAGTGTGTGGTGCAACACGTTCCTGCTTCCGTCGAATGGCAGAGTGAGTGTGCGGAAGCGTCAGTGCGTCCAGAACACAGCCACTGCTGCTCGCTGGCGAAGAAGAGGGGCTCGAGGGTGACAAGGCATAGAGTCGTCGACCGCCAAGCGCGCCCTCTTGGGACCCAGAGGTTTCAGAATTGCTCTTAGTTGAAAATGAGGGTACCACTGGCCCGTGGGTCAGTGGCGGAACAGAAAAAGGAAACAAAGATTCTCCACCCGGCCCTCCACCGGGGGTAGGAGCGGTGCCTTCACCACCTCCTGAAGAGCAACTTGATCCACTCTGGGTCGCCCGTCTCAGGGTCGTTAGTACCTGCGCTTGCCTCCTGGTTTGGCAGCGGGCTGGACGGGCATGGTCAACTTCCTGCGGCCTGCCCCACGCCGAGGCCTGGATGGTGGCTGCTGCTGCTAAGGCTTAGCAGGAGCGGAGGACGCCGCAGGAGGTCGACCTCGGCGACGAGCGGACGGAGGAGCTGCAGCCGGCGGACGGTGGGAGCAGCAGCGGTCCGCCGGGGCAGGATGTGTCGGATGGCCTCCGTCTGCTTCTGGGCGGCCGAGAACTGTTGGGCGAAGCTCTCGACCGCATCGCCGAATTACCCAACCTGGGGAGAGGGGCATCCAGGAACCGACATTTATCGGTGTCCCTCATATCCGCGAGGTTGAGCCAGAGGTGGCGCTCCTGGACCACCAAGGTGGACATCGCCTGACCGACTGAACGTGCAGTTTCCTTCGTCGCTCGGAGAGCGAGGTCGGTTGCCACACGGAGCTCCCGGAGGAGCTCTGGGTCAGAACCACCCTCGTTCATGTCCATGAGCGCCTGGGCCTGATGGACCTGTGGAAGCGCTATGGCATGGAGGGCGGAAGCAGCCTGTCCACAGGCTCTGCAGCCTTGGACGGGAGGCGTGGATTGCCCCGCCAGGAGGAAGCGGACGCCGGACACAATTGCATCGAGACGGCACGCTCCACCGGGGGAACATCCACATACCCCTTAGCCGCCCCGCCGTCGAGGGTGGTGAGGAGGGAGGAGCCACTAGGACAGCTTCTGGCACTATACGGCGCCTTCCACGTCCTAGTAAGCTCCTAATGCACTTCCGGAAAGAATGGCACTGGGGCGGAGCGCTGAGAACCAGCACGGCCCGCCCCGAGATACCAATCGTCCAACCGAGAAGGCTCGGGACGTGGTGGAGGGTTCCACACAAGCCCGACCTTCTCGGCGGCCCGGGAAAGCATAGCCGCCCATTCTGGATCTGACTCGGGCAACGCCACACTCCCAGAGAGGGGTAACGCAGCTGAATCCTCATCTCCAGAGGACTGAAGCTCCCCCTCCGATGCTGCGATCGACATCTGATCGTCAGGTGGGGCCCCAAAGGACACGGCTGGGCGACCACAAGAGGGGCCAGCGTGCTCGTTTGGGGGCTCCAACGGCGGCAGCGCTTGAGAGGCGTGAGGGGCCCACGGAGATTGCCTCGGCGGGGAAGCCCTCACGGTAATCCTCAGATCACCCTGACCATGCGCAAAAGTAGGTCTATTCTGAGGTCCAGAATAAACACTAGATCTGGGCATAGGCGAGGGGACTGCACCTCCCTTGAGGTAAGCGAGTCTTGATCTAAGTGCTGCCATAGTCATATTCCCGCAATGAGAACATGAACTATTCACAAAAGCTGCTTCAGCGTGCTGAATGCCCAAACACGAGAGGCAACAATTGTGGCCGTCTGCTGGCGCCAGGGAACGACCGCACCCAGAAACGCACAAGCGGAATGTCATCCTGAAAAGGACGCAGCGTCACGCTTGTGTTGCTCTTTTATTTGAAAATAAAAAATATAAAGAGCAAAAATAACTCTCTCAGTGCTGAAGCACCCAGGGATAGCCGCGGTGTAATCGGGGTACACACTCACGAGAGGAACGCCCACCGAGACCGACACATACAGACACACACACACACACAAGCAATGCTGTGAAAACAGCAGTTGTGAGCTGTAATTCTCGCGGCCACCGCTGATCGCGCCGTCCCACCAGCACTGGAACAGAGTATTCTCTTTGAAGTCTTCAACGATCGATGCAGCAGTCTGCAAAAACTCAGAGTCAAAACGAAAGCTCGGCTCCGAAGCGAAAGACAATGAGTGCGTGCGCCCGCTTCCTGTTTATACCCGCGCTGCGGGGCGCGTGACGCGTTTCACGCACGCCAACGTTCATTGGCTTGTTCTGTAGACACTCGAAGTTGATAGGGCTCCCTGAAGTGATCCCCTAACGTCGTCACGTCGACGTCACGTCGAACGTGAGCGACTGAAGGGGAACTAATGGTTCCCCTAGGAACGTTTTCCTGGTTGCATTCGCACCGCCAGTACGAACTCTGAAGTGACATAAGCCGCACTTCTTGTTGTGGCATTTATTTTGACGGCGCTGAGAACCAGAGCCTGAGCTCACAGCGTTCACATTCTCAGTGTTAATTATTTTACGATCTATCTAACAGTCCTAATACGGTATTAGATAGAACTGTTATTCAAGTTATTAGCGTATGCCGTGTTGATGTCCAGTGTTGCTAGCTGAGCAGAAATACATAATCATGTTTAGCTTGGTCACCACAAATATTCGTTGGATTTTCTCCTCAGCGTAAAGGTTAAGAGGCCTGTCTATCACTGTTTTCCATGTTCGTAGAGTTAGTTCCTGGAGTAAATAAGGTATAAGGGGTGGCAGTGGTTCAGTGGTTCATGTAGGTTGTCTACAAACCGGAAGGTTGGTGGTTCAATCCCCAGTTCCAAGTGTCGAGGTGTGCATGAGCAAGACACCTAACCCCAGCTGCTCCCGACGAGCTGGATGGCGCCTTGCATGGCTGATACCGCCGTCGATGTATGAATGAGTGATAGAATGGGTGAATGCAGAGCTGATCCTCCCTATTCGCACACTACGCAAGCTGCATAGGGCCCTGCAAATTACTCAAGGCCCCGCTCCCCCTCGTGTCAAAGTGCGTCAATCAAAGTTTACAAAATCGATGACATAATTAAGCGGAACTATCCTTCTGGTCACGAAAAGAGAGACTGAGAGAACATACCATGTGAGTGAATTGCGCGAACAGTGATCAGGCAGACTTGTGTTCTCTCCTCTCCAAGTTTGATGTCAGCAAAGAACAGATCTGTCTGTCTAACCAGCCAAATCTCATGAAAGCGCGTATCTATACCACAAATTTAATTTCTCGTGCCATTTATACGCCAAAAAAAGTTTTTGCGTGCATTTGATATGCACTTTATGGCGTGTAATATGCATGCACTCCACACCCATAATCCCTACCCAAGAGATTTACAGTGTGTAGCATGCACGCAAAAAAAACATTTTTGGCATTTAAATAGCACGAGAAATTAAATTTGTGGTATAGATACGCACTTTCATGAGATTACGTTTGATAGTACAAAGGGCACCGAGGCAACTCCTCGTTAGGCACAACTCTGCAATAAAGCAAGATGGAAAACAATCTATTGACATTGACTATATTGCATTTAAAATGCAATAATTTGGGTGAAAATGCCATGGCTGGACATACTGGTCAATATGGATGCACATCCCTCAGTAAATAATAACCATCAAGTATCAATTATTGCTTCATCATTTAAAACACAGTGACATGCAATGGCAAGCCATTTTAGCTTTTATTAATTCACAGGATGCATTTTTGATATCGATAATTAAATTTGTACTATTTAAAATGTGAATTATCGATATTAAAGGGGTGATGAACTGAGAAATCAAATTTACTTGAGCTTTTGACATCTAAGAGGTCATCCAGCAAACAAATTAGGTTCTGGAACTTCTGGAACGTTAGTTTTTGGTTCCCAGAACGTTCCTAGAACTTTCCCTTAAGGTTAGGGGAACGTTCCAGAAGGTTCTCCTTACATTATAAAAATGGAACTAAAAATAACCTACATGAACGTTCCTATAACGTTTTGTTTGGTTCCCAAAAAAATAACCCATGGACAATTCGGGAACGTTAGGGAACGTTCTGTGTTTGCTGGGATCATATTATAAGAATATCCTGTAAGTTTCAGAACTGAAAACGTCCTTGTTAGTCCAATAAAAGCTTTTATTTACACCAGCCTCAGCAAACGCCTCGTTTTTCAAAGTGGGGAACTATGACGTCAAAGAGGATAAAACACCACCCCCGCAGAAGATCATCAACGCCTGCTTCAACACGGCCGGTTTAGCCCCGCCCCCCGGTTCGCGCATTACACGCATAGCTAAATAACATAGGCCTACCTCGTGATGACAAACCGGATCGAGCTACCGAGCAATAAACATGCAGTTTACAAAATATTGTGCAGTGCCTGGTTGTGGAACAAGACAGTCGCTGCATAAGCTTCCTCTGGAGTCCAATAGGAGTGCTTATATTTTTAATGACGTTCCAGCTGATGTGGGTCCGCTTGTTCACTTTGTGGATTGTTTTGTTAACAAGACACATGTCGAGACTGGATTTGCAGACCGATTAAGATTAAAAACGGTGCTGTGCCTTCTATATTGGATCCGACAGGAATGGTGCAACACACTTATGTGACTAAAATTTTGATTTAAAAAATAATAATAATCTGATAGGCTAGTATTGCATTGTTACAGATCGTTTGATATCTAATAATTATGTGTACGTGTGTATAAGTCTAATCGTTACTGACGAGTGAGTTGAAACTCCTTATAATATGCAAAACTGTTATCCACTCACAGCAGTGGGAGTTTACTTTCAAGTCTTCAATGCGAGACGCCCATAAAAACCGAGCGTTTTTGAGCTAGGCTCAAAACTAGGTTAGAAAATAGCCTATTACTTATTCATTTTGATGTTTTTTGAATGTAAAAACCAAGTGAAAGTCATAAGTTGACCTCAGACAACAATATAAAAAATTTAAAAAGCCAGTTCATGACCCCTTTAATATGAAATATGTCTATTTCTGATATCCGGAATTACATTTTTACTAGTACTAACTAAACGAGGGAAGATTGTAGTGGGAGAACTGGGTGTCAGGTGTGACTGTGTGGCAATGGCAAATGGTTTACATGGCTAATGGGTCAGAGGGCCCTTTAACAGATTTTGCTTAGGGCCCCAGGGAGGTCAGGATCGGCTCTGGGTGAATGTGAGGCAATATGTAAAGCGCTTCAGTGGCCATGGGTCTGTTGAAAGCGCTATATAAATGCAGTTCATTTACCATAATCTGTGTGTTTACACATATTTTTTTACTCGCATATCCGAGGGTACGGAATCTGCGTATCCTGCCTGAGATGAAGGCAGGCCGCTAAGCCCCACCCCCGCGAAGTAAGGAAGGGTGCCATCTGGTGGTGGTGGGGTGGAAGGAGGAGAGGACATCCTGGCATCTTCAGGGTAGAGGGGAGAGCCCGTCTGGAGGTGATGGGAGGGATGGAGGGGAGGACCCAGCGTAGAATGGTAGGGAGATGAAGGAAGGTCCCGTCTGGTGGGGAGGACCCGGCGTAGAATGGTAGGGAGATGAAGGAAGGTCCCGTCTGGTGGTGGATGGGGAGGATGGAGGTGGTTGAAGCGACAGCATCTGAGAACTCAGACATGAGTAAGTACCACCCTTTTATACTGGCTATTAGGATGTGATCGGATAAGTGAGAAGGTAATACATGACGTGAACGATTGAGTCTTCCTGGCAGAACTTGCGCTAAGCTTCATTTCCTGTAGTGCTGGGTAGACCCTACTCTGAAGTAGGAGCTAAATTGGTGTCTTTTGAAATATACTACAAATATACAAATCTTTGAAATATTATCCTCCAAAAGGAGTTCCTAGAACTAAAATCATTCTCCTGTAGTACGAACACATCAAAATTAGGGTACTTCCGCCATTAGTTCCAGGAACTATGAAAAGGTTCCTCCGGTGCGAAAGCTCCTTATAATTCGGACTGGGAACGAGTGAAGCTGGAAGGTCTGGTGCTGAGGTGACAGACTCCGAGACACAGATGGATTTACGGCAAGTGGTTGAGAGCTCAGATATTCCTTAATGGAATGATCTGGGTTCAGCTCTATCAACAGTATTGTGGGATAATGTTGAATACCACTGAAAATTGTTTAAAGATAAAAAAACAGACAAACAGCGTTGGTTAATTGGAGTTGTGCTGTAGACTTTAACCTGCTATCATCACCATGTTGACAACTTTGGCAGAATACCCACGAGAACAACAGAAAGGGACTGTTTATGTCACTTGAGCTAATCGCTTGACAGGTGTGGTAACCCAGGCAATAGTCTGATGGTTCTGCAACTGCCACCAGGTCCTTAAATAATGTTTTGGATAAGTTATTATTTAGGAATAGAATAGAATAGAATAGAATAGACAGACTTTATTGTCCTTCAACAGTACATTCACAATATACAGTTGAGCGAGATTTCGTTGCAAGGCTCGAAATCTCGCCCTGTGGAATCTTAAAGTCGCCCTGTGGGGAAAATAAAGCTTTAATGTTGTTTATATGTCTATGTGGTGTTTTTAATGTGCTTTAAGACAAACCATGTGCAAATTTATAAGTTAACACCATTGCTGAGTAATCTCTGGTGTTTCGGACGTCTCAAACTACCTTGTAACCAATCAGATCAACGTGTGATCGTCAACGAGTGGATCTCTGAGCTGAGGGAGTGAGTGGAGGCGGGGCTCATTTGCATATTCATAGAACCGCGCATACTAAATGAGGCAAGGGTGTACACGGGGACTTTAAATGAGTTTAAATGCAAGTACAAGTACACTCTAAAAAGTAGTCCATAGAAGCACAACACCTCAAAAATATATATAAAAATAAATCTTTGAGGAAAGGTTAGTTTGTAGATTAAATTCTCATATTTTCCCTCTGTGACTTCTTTGCATCTCATCAGCTGTGCTTGATTTTCTTCCCTGTTACTTTTGACAAAGTTGTGCAAAAGTGCTTTCAACATTAAACAGTGCAGCATACTAATGATTTAAATATTATCAGAGGAAGCTATTTTTATCAGAGTAGACTTATTTTCTACATTTATGCCGAACTCGAGTCATTTTTGAGCAGGCTGCATAAAAATACTGTAATAAACGAAGTTCCCAGCAATGCAGCATGGCATGGATGAATTATGCAGATGGCTGTCTTGCTGTTTATTTATTTGCTGTTTTTACTTGCTGTTTTTAAGATGGGGTGATTGTTCAGAGCTCATCTTTACCTTATATTGAGGTCTATGTAAGAAAGAAAGAAAGAAAGAAAGAAAGAAAGAAAGAAAGAAAGAAAGAAAGAAAGAAAGAAAGAAAGAAAGAAAGAAAGAAAGAAAAGTTCGGAATAATAAGAAGAATGTAAATGTTGAGAGATTTTTCATTTTTAGGTCAACTATTCCTCTGATGTCTGGAGTCTTGCCAGTTTTGTTCTCAACAGTTTTGAGTGCAGTTTTCTTGCTTTTTGACTCGTTACCTATTTTCTTTCATTTTGTGATTTTCTGACTCAATTTGATTGTTTGCTATTTTCATTGACCTGACTGTTTTTGCTTATTTTACTGAAGTTTGATTCAGTTTGACTCTTTCCCTGCCATTGACTGAATTTTTTGGCAATGTTTTCACTGTTATACGGTATAGGCGGTGCTATTACGCTTCTTCTAAAAGAGTACAGGGGTGTATTCCAGAAAGCAAGGTTATCTTACCGTCAAACATATCCTGAACCCTAAACCAAACCTTGCTTATTTGAGGTATGCTGGTTCCAAAAAACACGTCCAGGATTAAGTTAATCTAATTCAGAGTATGTTCATGATTAACACACCAGACCTTCTCAACGAATTGAAGAGTCACCATAGAAACGGACGCTAAGAAAAAGTGCGCCATATTTCTTCTTTCTTCTTTTTTAGTTGAATGCTGGTTTACAGTGCATATCGCCACCTATTTGGTGGTTGTGCAATCATTTTTCAAGCTTTTTGTTGAATAATCTTTCATCTCTATGAAAAAGAACTATATAGTTTGTTTACTTTATGACCTGCCATAGAACAGTTCCACCATAGCATATCTTTGTATTTTTACATGCTGCGCTGTCATTCTTTTGAGCATTTTCATATGCCATACATCCAAATAATCCTTAAACTCCCAGTTTGAAGGCTATGTTTGTAAATCAATAGTAACTATATAAATATCTCAAAAGTGCAATAAACAAAAAGAAAAAAATAATAATAATTTTTTTCTACATATTTTATTCAATACAGAAAATATGGATAAATGTCAACCTCAAACTTGTCAATGAGAAAAACGTGCATAAAACAATTTAAAACTATACAGAATTTATTTGAACTGTTTACATAAATTAGTTTTTAAGATACACTCATTTTTACACTCATTCAAAAAAAGGCGTGTACTTTCGTTTAGACCTAACGCTGTGTGCGTGCGCGCGCCCGTGCTCGCGCATGTGTGTGTGTGTGTGTGTGTGTGTGTGTGTGTGTGTGTGTGTGTGTGTGTGTGTGAATGTCCTTGTATTTGTGAATGTCTAAAGGAGAAAGAAATGATAAAATAAAGCAATGGTAAAAAGACAATAACGATATAAGGAACATATAGCAAATGGGAGTCAAACGGGAGTCAAACACATGGTCAAATGACGCAGCATGTGACGTCACAACATGTGACACACCCGGGGTCATAGTGCACAGAACGTGATACGTCAATGAGTCATCGGAAGACGTAACTATCAATCGCAGATCTACAGAACATGTGTGCAAAGACGTGCAATTCATTTTTGTGTATTTGTTTTTTTGTAAACGCATATTACGCAGTTTGTACAGACTGATTAGAGGGTGAAAACAACGCAACATGGGCATGTTGGAGGCTTGATCTGAACATGTTACATCTCTGGTTTTGTATGCAAAAAGAATGATTGAGCCATTTGGTTTCAGTTTCTATAGGCTTTTAAACAGACACAGGGAAACAGGAGCGCCGGCGCTCCCGTCGGTCATAGAGGGTTAATGCAAATTATTTAATAAAAAGAAAAACGTGTGTGTGTGTGTGTGTGTAAGGGTGTAAGGGTTGTAGAGATTCTGGATGCAATCATTAATTCTCTTGTATTGAATCACGAACTCGCAACAAATTTAAAAGGACAACAAGCAATATCGTATCAATATCGTAAGATGTATAATCACATGCATATGCAATTTCCAAAGTAAGCTTAATTTTCCATTAGGTAATAAGGTTTTGTATTCTCTACATACACAGACATTCAATTTAGTAAACCTTAAGGAATTTTAGAGTCCCTTCTCTCTATCACATTTGGTACCTACAGGTAAAACTCTCTCCCGCTAGTGTGATTTCAGGTCACCCCAGACAAGCTAAATTAAGGTAACGAAAGTCATCCACTTAGTATAAGCCCCAAGAATATTAGATATTCTCCCGGGACATTTAAGCGTGTCAAACCTTGTGCTAAGAAAACAACACATAGTCGGCTCACGCCCTCTTAGTTCCCGTAACCCTTTCTGTACTATTGTTTACTCTGTCTTAACAGATCCAGTAATTCCTTTTGCTTAATCTCACTTTAAGTTTTTTTTTCTCTTTGCTATTCTTCTGTTACTTCTCTCTGTTCTGTGTGAACTGTGCCTTCCAGGTCACCAGAGACAGAGCCTACTGAGACACCCAAGGAGAGCTAAATAACAGACTGACAGCCGAGCCGTTAGCACCAACCGTGACCTACTAGGCTCCGGTCCTGTCAAAATCTTTATTTAGGCCTTGCGCTGACCTAAACAATTTGTCCCTACCTAACTGTCTGCATCAGTTAGTCAAAGTACCGTAAACGGCATCGCCCGTATTAAGGGTCTAAGCGCATAAATTGTAGAACAACTTTGCATTTGGTCTCTGTGTGTTTGTGTGTGTTGTGCTCCTCTCGCCTGCAGTAAGCCAGAATGTCCCGGTCTCCCAGCCCCGCAGCCCACTGGGACAGCCTTGAGACATGGCTGAAGGCCATGACAGCCACCGTCCTGCCCGAGGATACCGGCGACTCCGAGCCCCGGGACCAGGCGCAGCTGGACACCGACCTGGACCTGCTGATGAGGCACGACCCAACACAAAGCTACAACCACAAAGAATGGGCCCGAATCGTGGGAAACCTGGCCCACACGCTCGTCGCACAAGCCCGCCTTCACGAGAGACACGCCATCGACCTGGAACAGGAGACGGCAACTCTGCAGCTCCAAGCGGAGGAGGCCCGGCGCGACCAAGCAAAGACCCAAAGTCGGCTAGATCAGCTACTACTCGAGAACGAGGAGCAGGGCGAGGAGGAAACGGACCCAGAGTCACGGAAGGAAGTAGAAGAACTTCAAACTGCTCTGGAAAGCCTTCGTCTAGACGCCGACCAAAAGGAATTAAAAGAAAGAAAAGCCAGAGAGACACTCACCGAAAAACTGCAACAAGGTGAAGCTCTCCTTGAGAGAGCAAACAATGAACTAAAAGAAAGAGACGCCAAAGCCAAAGCCTGTGAGAAACACTTAAAGGCGGCCAGAACTGAAATCAATGAACTTATCCAGCAAAAAGAACTTTATAAAGATGAACTCGAGGCTGTCCACCGTGAGTTAAAACACTCCTATAAACTTCAGAGTGACCGGGAAAGGGAGACACACAATACAAAGTTTTCCCCGACCGGTCAGTCTGCACACTTCGGCCAAGAACACAGAACGGTGAAAGGAGACGGACATCCACCGTCCCAGACATCAACGGACAGCCTGCAAGAGCCCTCGCCCTCAGGAAAAGGAGGTGCGTCACAGCCAACCCTTGCCATGTACCACGGCATGGCCTTTAAAGAACTTGACAAGCTTGCTAGGAACATTCCTACTTTCACCCCAAATCCTGCTGGAGGCCACGATGTGCACGCCTACTTGAAAGACATTGACTTCCACTTATACACTGTTCCCCACGTCACCCCGTGGGACAGATTATACCTGCTTCGGATTACGTCTAGTCGGGACGTACGCAGTTTTCTGGATCGCCAAGCAGATACCGTCAAAGCGGATTACCAACAGCTGCGACAGGCGTTCATCAGGGAATTCTCTGATCCAGACACCGATCAAGGACTCATCACCGCGATGAGCCTCAAGCAGGCAAGACTGGAAACGCCGCAGGCCTTTTACACTCGCCTCCGACAAGCATACTTCGGGGCACGGAATGATCCCGGGATGGAGGAGGACTTTAACTTCCGAACTTTGTTTCTCAGAAACCTGCATCCCACTGTGAGCCATCACTTAGGGGTCCTGGCCTGTCCTCGCACAATGTCTACCCAGCAACTGAGGGATCTCGCCCACAAAGCGTTTATCAAGCAGAAAATTGTTTCTGAAAAGACTGTAAAAACTCCCTCTATCTTCCCTATCACTGATCAGCATTCAGAGCTGTCACTAGAGGGCACCCCACGACACCACACTAACAGACTTTCTAATAACGAGCCAAGACCTTTTCAGGCCAGCAGAGGGCAACGCAGCTACGAGGGTGCTCGTCCTAAGCATCAGGGCGAGCGCCCTGAAAGATCATACAGCAGCCCACGGCACCCCCACACCCAAAAAGGGGGGGCCACCTGGGAAACCAGCCGACGGCCCAGACAGAGCCGGACTCCAGAGACAAGAACGTCCAGTCCAGACAGCCCGCAGCGAACTCCCTCTCGGCAGGCCTCCAGCAGATCCAAGCCCAAACCCAAGCCTGCTGCAAAAGAAAACAGTGAGTCCACGTCAGAGACCGCAGAGATCCTGAAGATCCTAAAAGGGCTTCTTCAAAAGAAAACTGACAAAGAGGACAAGCCAGACTCTGCGTGACTAAGGGTAAGGATTAAAACCCTTCCTGACAGCCCTCCTACTGAACCAAGCACCCCGAACACTTTTCTCCTGACACAGACCACAGAACCAGCTGTCATAACACCAAGTGACAGTGACACCCACTCGCTGCTGTCAACAACCGCACATCCAGAAGCGGACAATCCAACACAGCATACCAGTGAGAAAACCCCAGAGATACCAGAAAGTGCTGTTTTGGTCGTGTGTCTCCCCAACGAATCCCAAGACACTGACCCTAACTGTTTATCGATCGCCACACAAGCCCCGACACTAAAACTCCTAGGGAACCTGGTCGAAAAAGGACTAGCACGCAAACTATATCTTTCTATAACATTGGAAAATGTGGTGAGGCTCGAAGCTCTGGTCGACACCGGATCGGACCTCACTTTGATATCAGCTGAACTCTTTGAAAGACTCAGATTTGAAGCTAACAGACAGAACAGAACTCTAAAATCTCAGAATTGTAAGCTGAATGTGCGATCTTACAGCTAAACTGACATCCGGCTTGAACAAATAGCTCCCCTTCACTTAACCCTTGGTCACATGAGCTTGCTACACCCCGTGTACATTTCACAGATGAACACGTTTCCCCTTCTCATCGGCAAAGATCTACTAGATAGCTTCGAGCCCCTCCTGGACTTCAGACAACTGAAGATTTGGGCTCAAGTGCGAGAACCTCTCCCCTGTCAGCCACCCAGGTCAACTGAGCCAGACTGTCAGGTCACGGGAACTGTCACCGCCAGCCATGGGAACACAGGCTCTGCACCTGAGCGAGATTCAAGTTCATTACTCTGCACTTTTCAACTCCCTAAAGACTCTGAGTCCTTCTGCCCCAAGGTCATCACCGACCTGCAGCTGAATGGTGTAACCACTACTGACGTTGTACTCGTCATATGGGCCGACAATTCTGCTATCAGCCTGTCACTTTTCAACGAGCTAATTAAAGTCACACCAGATCTTCCTTCTGCAAGCAAACGCACATGTTTCCCTTTGAACTCATGCCCATCAAACCTGGTGACTGCAAAAAGTATCTGTGCTTTGATCTTGAACTGGAACTATCGGTGCCTGACTCATTACTTCTTGATCCTTCCGGACCTGCCCCACGATGTCTACATTGGATCAGACATTCTGATTCGCCTCCAGGCGCATGTGGATTTTATTAACCTGGTAACCTTCGCCAGAGTGAGGGCGCTCTGAGCGTTTTTTTTTTTTTAAATCGTTCAAAGTTACTATCAGATTCAATGTTATTACCTTGACAAACTATACATCATTAAAAAGATATAAGACTGAAGGTTTAGTATTTGACCACTATTGTATTCTGAGAATCTTATAGTGACAGTTATGTCTTAATTTGTGTCTGGAGTTATGTAATCAAAAAATGAGTCGATACCTTTGATATGAATTATGAGCGTCAGCCGCTTCCATTCAGAAAAAAACTCCTGTGAGATCGTCACGACAGAGCTTGACAAAACAACGTCCATCAGGGCTTTTAGCTCAAAAGTGTACAGATTTGGAGAAATATTGATAGATTCTCATAGGTTTACATCAAATTTATATAGACAGGAATCATATTTATTGAATATCTACCCAAATGCGTCGATTTAATCATTATGAGCGCTGGAGACTCTGATGTTCTGTGTTTTCAATACATACTGGCAGCCTGAGGGCGCCCTGTGCACATATGGACTCCATATATGGAACACGAAGAAGAATCATATCATGTGACATTTCAGGAAGTCCATCACGACGTAAACACTAACAGAGATCGCTGTAACATGCAGATAAAGATGTTTTAAAGACAATAAACATGATTGCAATGATATTTGGTTTACCTGTGTTCTTCGAGCCATGTCAGGTATTTTCATAATAATAGATTATATTTATAATGTAATGCTAATCGATATAGACTTTATCATCGTATAGACTTTATCATGTCATGTATTGATGGTGTGCTAAGCTAACATGCTAGCTAGCCCTTGGTGCACCTGCTACCTAGCTGTTATATTTATGAATATTTCTAAATAGGACTGCTTGCTGAAATGTTTCTTTTTTCAAAAAGGTCATTTTATATAGTTTCAAATGTAAGGTGAGAACTTTGAGAACTTTCCCTAAAAGAGATTAGGGGTTGAAACAGTGTGAATAGCCAGTCGTTAGTAATTATAATGCAGACAAAAGAAAGCATATTTAGAGCAATAACCAGGCTGGAGAGGTGTGAATGTGTGCAGGGGAGACTGACACTGAATGGAGATCGTTTAGACCACAACACAATAGAGAAAATAGACTGAATAGATGCTTAGAAAATGACAATAAACATCAGTTTGCTTTTTAGAGTCTAATCAAAATAAAGTCGTTTGACATGATCTTGAAAAACATTTAACTAAATAAAGAGTTTTAGACATATCATCTTCAGATTTTAAATATAACATGGTCAGACATGTGGCTTTAGCTGCAGTGCATTTCTAGATTGCTACAGGGCCAACTTCAATTTTATTTTCATGAAAATATTTCATAAAAATAAATTTCTAATAACTTGACAAAACTTTGAAGCTATTTATAACATTTATTTTTCATTATGACAATAATTAATTCTACATTTGCAATAAACTGCCAGGTGTCAGCTTTCAAATGAGATCATACTTGTGCTTTTAGAACAAATGGTTCATGAACTGTATCTGTTTCAGTTTGGGTATGCCATTTCTGGGGATTTTTCAAAATTGGGGTTGAAGCTTAACAGGTTAATGAGGTACTTTGGGCCCCACTGACTTTACAGACAGCTGTTGTTCCTACGCACACTGACAATCTTCTGTCAGGCCAAACCATCCCAGAGGTTTGCACTCTAATCAGCGAACAGGCAACTGTAGTACCTGCTTACACCAAAGGGGTCGCTGTTCGGCTCAACATACGACGTGGCCAAACCCTAAACAACACACTGTGTTTCTTTCAACCTTCACCCGAATGCGTTGAACTTGGACTCACACTTGAAGCCACACCCCTCACTGAAGTGTCATCTCGTGCAGTCTACATCCTTTTCAACAACTGCATAGCAGTGGACATTGCAATTCCAAAAGCCTATCGGCTAGGATGGCTTGTGAGCTATGATTTTCCTGATTTTGAACTGACTTTACCTGTCATTGGGCCCATTCCAGCTTCAATGATACCAGAAGGATGCACAGGCGACACACTGCGCACAGCACCCTTCAAAATCATCTCCATTGCCTCAGTCATGCCGATGGACAAAGATCAAGTCTGCAGAACGGAACTGACGGAGGACCAACACCTTGCCGTGTACACAGTTTCCAAACAGCCTATCTGCCCGACTGAAACACCTGCTGCACCCACGCCTGCAAACACCATGGGCGGTTCGCCCACAGAGGAGCCATATCCAGGATTTGAGTCTCAAGTTCAACAAATTCTAAAAGACGCCGATGCAATCAAAGAGGATGCAGATCTACAAAGACTCAGACAAGTCCTTTACATATTCAAAGCGTCATTTGCCAAAGACTCTCTAGACTGTGGTCTCACTCACCTTCACACCGTGCGCATTCCAACGCACCCTGACGCTCCTCCCACCTTTGTCAGACAGTACAAGATCCCCATTGCATCACATGAACCGGTGCAAGAAATTATTGACTCTATGCTTCAAAAAGGCGTAATTTGCCCATGCAATAGCACCTATTCTGCTCCTATCTGGCCGGTAATTAAACCGAACGGCAGGTGGCGCCCCACCATCGACTACCGCAAGCTGAACCGGCAGGTGCCACTGTCACGATGGCCCATGACCCAGCTGGAGCAAGAAATACCCAGAATCAGGGGAGCCACAATCTTCTCTACGCTCGACGTAGCTTCAGGTTTCTGGACCCTGCCAGTACATCCAGAAGACCAGCACAAGCTAGCTTTCACGTTCGGTAACAGACAATTCACTTTCACCAGGTGCCCTTTCGGCTATGCCAACTGACCCGCTGAGTTTAACATCTTCCTGAACAAAGCATGCCCCGATGCGAGAATGAGAGGAAATCTCATCTATGTGGACGACGTGCTGATGAAGAGCACAACAGTTACCGAGCACCTGGCAGAAATAGACTATGTTTTGAACCAGTTAACAGCTGCAGGCGCCAAGATCGCCCTCCACAAAGGTCAATGGTGTCGAACCAAGGTCAACTACGTGGGACTGCTGATCGGGTCGCAAGGCATCGAACCACAGTCTAGACGCATACAAGCTGTTCAAAACATCAAACCACCCACCAACCTTTCAGAACTGCGAAGCTTTCTGGGGGTGTGTAACTACTCACGGCAGTTCATAGAAAGCTACTCAGACATTGCAAAGCCTCTAACTGCCCTGCTGAAAAAAGACTGCCCATTTGTCTGGACACCCGTCCAGGACAATGCCATGAATGAGCTGAAACGTCATCTGTGCACAGCTCCATGTCTGGTCTACCCTGACCCACAAAAAGAATTCTACTTAGAAGCTGGATTCTCCAACCACTGTCTCAGCGCTGGCCTGTACCAACGACACGATCAAGACAAAAGAGTTGTAGCGTATGCCAGCAAGACACTCCTTCCACCGGAGACTAAATTCTCAGACTGTGAAAAAGCGCTGCTTTGCACTGTATGGGCCATACAACGGTTCTCCAACTACATTGGAGCTCAGAAAGTTATCATAGAGACTTGTCATCAGCCTGTCATGTTCCTCAACAGCCAACGCATCCGCGATGGCGTGGTCACCAATTCCCGCATCGCCACGTGGTTAATGGCCCTCCAAGGGCGCAATGTTGAAGCAAGGTATGCCCAGAACCACAAATCTGCGCTAGGCAACGGCCTGGCTGCCTGCCAGAACTGCTCTGATAACGCACCACCTGTAACGGCTAATGTGGAAGAACCACAACAGCAGACAGGTCACAGATACTTCGATGACAACACGTGCCAAGGTATGCCCACAGCTTACGTCGATGGATGTTCCTACAACCAAGAGGGCATCCGCCAAGCTGGTGCGGGTGTGTTATGGGTAAATAATCTGCCATGCCCACCACAACACTTCAAGCTGGGGCCTCAGTCATCACAATATGCTGAGGTGGCAGCGATTCTCATAACTATGCAAATCGGAGCAACACATAACATCAAAGAATTCCTTATCTGCACAGACTCGAACTATGCCAGACTAAGTTTCACATGCCACCTTCCAGGGTGGAAACAAAATGGCTTTAAGACGTCAAACAGCAAGCCTGTCAAACACCAACACTTGTTTCAGGCATGTGACGACCTGACTAGACAACATGACATTATTGTCTACTGGAAGAAGGTGAAAGGCCACTCCAAGCAACCGGGCCTCGACAAGGACCTAAATGACCAAACCAATGCCCTCGCCAAGACTGGCGCACTGCACGGTAACCTATGGTCACCTCCAGCCCAACCACCAGCCTTTGATGTGGCAGTGCTAACCCGCAGCAAACGAACCTTTCCTGCCGCACTGCCTGCTTCCCAGCCTCTCACTCTGACTTCGCAGATGTCAAACAACGACATAGCAGACATGCAAGCCTCTGACACGTCCATAAAGACTTTTCTAAACCACCTCTCTGACCCCTCCAACCACCCACTCACACCGTCTGATCTCACTGACAACCCGTGCCTCAGACGGCTGCATGACATCAAGCACATGCTGCGTGTCATTCACAACATTCTGTGGTATGCACCTGAGGAGAACACAGCGTCAAGGCTTGTGATCCCTCAATGCCTAAGGGGGGTTATGTTAATGTACGCTCATGACGCCCCATGTGCTGGACACCACGGGACCAGGGCCACCTATAAGACACTGAAGCAAGTAGCATATTGGCCCCGCATGCAAGAACACGTGGCGGAATATGTCAAAGAATGTCTAATTTGCTGTCAGTTCCAACCTGCAAATCCGAATCACAGAGCTCCACTGCAACGCAGAAGAGTCACATTCCCCTGGTCAGACCTCCAAATCGACTGGGTAGGACCTCTGCCAAGGTCAACAAGGGGCAACAAGTACTTCCTCACAGTCGTGTGCCAGTTCACAAAATGGGTAGAGTGTCTTCCAGCACCCAACGACACCGCCCAGACCACGGCATACCTTCTGATGAATCACATCTTCTCCCGATTCGGATTGCCAATGAGTGTCAACTCAGACAGAGGTACCCACTTTACAGCTGAGATTATGCAGCAGATCTGGAAACTCCTGGGGGTCCATGTTCAACTATACATCAGTTTTCAGCCGATCTCATCTGGCCAAGTTGAACATTCTAACAGGACTGTGGTCAGTATGCTGAGAAAGTATGTGGCCGCCAACCAGAAGGACTGGGATGTGAAACTCCCGCTGGTGTTAATGGCCCTCAGGGCCACTCCCCAGGACTCAACTCAGGTGTCTCCCTTTGAACTAATGACTGGACGACAGATGACACTGCCACTGCACCTGTTGTATCAGCCAGGGGACTCCAGTCTCATCACAGCCTGCACCACTCACCAGTACCTCAATGAGCTGCACCAGCATCTGAAATCAACCTTTGCTTTCGCCCAACAACAGCTTCAAAAGAGCGCAGAGGGCCAGAAAGCCTACTATGACCGGAAAGCGTCACACCAGGAACTAGCCGTGGGTGACAGGGTCTGGTATTACAGCTTCGCACAGCCACCACGCACAGCCTCCCAGCGGCTGTCAAAGAAATTCCTGCCCCACTGGACAGGACCTCATGAAATTGTTGACAAACTTTCCCCAGTGGCGTACCGAATCCAATTGAGCTGGGGACAGAAAGACCCAGTGCTCAAATGGGTTCATCGCAACCAAATTAAAAGACATTCTGCTGCTGGCAGAGAAAGGCGGGGAGGGGCCAATGCAAACTAACCTGCTTACCATCCTAGGAGCGAAACGACTGTCCTGCCAACACCAAGGACAACTCTCGCTGACACACTGCTCCTCTCTCTCTCCCTCTCTCTCCACATCTCCCCTTTCACCTCTAATAGGATGCTGCTATGGTTTGCAATCTTCTGCCTTCAGTCGACCAGAGGACAACCGCCACCTGACGTCATCACACCCGGCCTGTCGACAGGCATCGTGCTGAGAGAACAACCAGGCCTCTTGATCACCAACTGTCGGACCCACACCCAGAAGGTGTACGTTCGACTCGACCCCCGCAACGTGTACAGAGCACATTACCCCAGCGCAGTAGCCCAGTACAGCTGGGCCGGAGCCCGATGGACAGAGGATGCCATCGCCCACGCCGAGGCCGACGTCAGACACATGCTGAACCAACTTGAAAAGATGACCGTCACCCAAGCGGAATTAGGCGGACACAACCGCCGCCCCAAACGGTTCCTTGGAGCCCTCCTGGGAGCCGCAGCTGCAGTGGGAACTCTGTTCAACATTGGTATGTCAAGCGTCAACGCTGTTAACCTAGCCACCGTGAGACGACATGTGGCTGAAATTCAAACAGAGATTCCACAGTTAAAAGAGGACCTTAAGGGGAACTGTGGTCATTCTCAACACCCACAGCGTCATGTTGAACCAGACTGTGAATTCCATGAAACAGCTGTTCACTGTTTTTCAAAATGACTTTGCCCAAACTCAGCTGGTCACCGCCCTGATGACGGACATGTTGCGGGAGGTGAGCTCATCCATTGACAGCCTAGCCATGGGTAGGATCCCACCCTACCTCATACCTCTGAGCCTTGTCCAGAATGTGCTGGCTTCCGCCATCACCACGCCAGCTGATCCGCTCCAAGTACACCTGGCCTACTCTCTGGGCAGCGCCATCCCACTCTATGTCGACCCTGAGCAGAGAGAAATGGGATTCCTCCTGAACTTACCCATCATAGAGTCAAGCCGAATCTACAGACTCAAAGACATTGTCAATGTCGGCTTCTGGAAAGGTAACACGCACATTAAGATCCGCACCCCAGAAGTGGTAGCTTACCACGACAGCGATCCACAGCTGTACCTGGCTCCAAACCTGCACATGTGCACCTTGACGAAAGACATTCATTATCTCTGCCCTACCAAACCCTTCCTTAGAGATAACACTGATGGAATCTGTGGACTGCAAACCATGTCCAGCGACAACCGCTGCCCTGCTGAAGCTAAGCCTCGCATACAAGTGGAAGAAACCCGAGCAGAGATCATCGGTGACCGGTGGCTCGTCAACACTCCGGTACTCACTGCCACTCTCACCTATGACCAACATGACACCGCCACCCGTGTCAGCCTGCTCAACCAGAGCATGTGGATTCAAGTACCTAAAGGTGCCATCCTCCACGCAGACGATCTGGCATTGTATCATCTTCCGAGCCACGAGTACGAAACAGAATTGGAAATTCCCTCCTTCTTCAAGGACCACAATTTCACCCTGACTCCAGAGCTGGAACTGGAAATTGAGACAGGGGGGTCACAGCTAATTGACATTGCTCCTCTTGACTCCGCCCTACAAGCTTTGTCTCGACAGCCCACTCTGACTGCTTCACCTGTTGCCCGAGCCTGGACCGCAGCCGTCACTGCGCTCTGCCTCTCTATGGTAGTCAGTCACATCCTAACATTGGGCTTGGCTTTCATCCTGTACAGGAGACTCAACGAGACACGAGCATCTACCATCAGGCTCACTAAAGCCGTGTCCGGAGGCTTTCGACGAAACCCCCGGAAAGAGGATAACACGCAAGAAGCCGCCGGCAACCTCATTGAGCTAAGCCCTCAGCCTTGATAATCACTTGTTATCGGAATTCATGATTCACCTTCCATCCTCTCATGCGATGATTGTCGGCAGACGATCTCTCCCCAGGGACATCATCTCCCGAAAGGGGGGAAAACTGTAGAGATTCTGGATGCAATTATTAATTCTCTTGTATTGAATCACGAACTCGCAACAAATTTAAAAGGACAACAAGCTTTAACTAACATTCCTAAAGGCCATCTGGTCAACTGATAACGACTCCCCAGTCCCAAACTGGCGTCCCAGAGTCTGAGAGCAAATGGACTTTTGACGCAGTTATGGTGATAGATGGTTTTGAGCATCCTCCAAACCACGGGGATCCCTCACTTAAGACAACATGCAGACCATCTTCACTCCCTCCTGACAGAATTCGGGGGGGGGGGGGGGGGGGGGGAGAAGGCAAAAGCAGACGTTCCCCTTGTCTGTTTCCCGCCTGAGCGCAACATGTGTTCACACCCACGTCCCCGCACACACACACTACATATGAACTCTGATTTCCTCTCTGTAAATCGTTACTAAAATAGATTTGCTGTCTTCAATACATGTAAACGAACTGTAAGTGTGCTGACTTGTCCTATGTTTTCATGAATGTAAGATACTCCTGAATGCTTAAACGTATGCCTTAAGATATAATTCTGCAATAGTACGTCTGTAATGTGTAATGTGTGATATCGTTGTGATCCTACAAATCTGATCTATCTATTAATCTGTATATCAATATCGTAAGATGTATAATCACATGCATATGCAATTTCCAAAGTAAGCTTAATTTTCTGCTTGGTCATAAATTCATATTACGGCTGAACTCCACCCCTCAGGGGCGTACGCGCTCCTCGAGATGCGCTATTGTCATTGGCCGGCACGCCCCCCCAGGGCGTGATCAGTTTAGCCTTGAAAAACCCCAAAACAGAGATGATCGTTCTCTGTTCCTGTATTCGCTCTCTGTTCGTGTGTACCCTGTTCCTGTGTATTCTTTGTAATCTTCGTATTTTATTTTAATGTTCCTGTTTTACTTTAACTTCGTTTCATTTTGCGCATAGCCAGTCTGTTCTTAGTGTTCTCATCTCCCGACTGAGACCTCCACGTGAGTTTCGTAAGTCTTCCAGCACTCCGGTGAAAAGACTGCCTTCACGCATACAGAACTAAGTCAGAACGTTTGAATCTCCCGCGAATCAACCACGCTTGGAGCCAAAGAAACCCGTACTGGACCGAAACATCTTCTGGACGCCGCACGTTTGTTCCCGAACACCAACAAACATACAGGTCTGAATGCAAAGCTGTTTGACCTAAATTTTAGACGTTGTAAAGTATATCTCCTGTGGCTGTCTCAAAAGGGTCTAAAAAACTGTGCTAGCAATTGTATTTTCCTTGTGTTTTTCCTTTCTTATTGTTTTTATTTCATTTTGTTTAATCTATATCCTTGTTTTACATGTAGTGTAGTTCATTCATTAAACCTCATTTTATACTTTATTGACTCTGTGGTTGTTGCTCGTATAACAAAGCCTCTTTAATATAAAGATCCTAGCTAATCTGATAATCGTTTAAGTGCACAAACATTGTCAGTAAAATTTAAGCTAAAAGAGACCACAAGTCATTTGTAGCCTCCAGCCGGACTACACGGCGGACGTGTGAAAAAGGAGGAGGGGTCAAATGCTTTGGTATTGTTGAAGATCAGCCATTCCTCTGTGTAGGATGTATATTAATAATTAACCATAATTCGTTGTGTTTAATTGTTATATACTTACCCTAAACAGACGGGTACGCTGTACAACCCTTCGTGCGTAAGGACCCGGTTCAAACTGTATTCAATAATTTGTTGATCATAGATTAATAATTATTGAATATCTATCCCCAAACTTAAAATTGATAAAAGAGCTTATGAACAGGAAACCCTACAGGGTGTAGTATATCAAACTAAAACACAATTGGCAAAAGGCAATTAGCTAAAGAAAACTATAAATTTCTTAGAGAGGAAAGTGTAAAGTTTCACATGAGGAGAGATTTATTTCACAACAAGGTTCCATTTCAGTTAAGATGCTGCCTTGGACGGCAGATGCCAATATGAGCGGTAGACAGCAGCAAAGTCTACTAGGTTTTGGAACAGAGCCTGTAGTATATTAGACATAGTTCAGCGTTGCTCTGACCTACCTGAAATTGAATATTGATTGAGAAGTGAGAAATGTCAACTGCTCACTTCAACCTGACTTTCTGAAGGTTCTGTTGCAAGCAGCCAAACCTAATTAGAAGATATAATGATGAAGGTGAATTTGCAATATCACTTCACTGAAAACATTGATTATTAGACCTTAGACTTTAGACATTAAACCTATGTTTTCTTGCAGTTCTTTCCAATTCTTCATCACACGTTGTGGTAGTTTCATGGAATTGTGCCTTCACTCCATTCCTCTTGTCCCTCACTGAAATTATATGGTGATCTAGATGATAACTTTCTCCCAGAAGCACCCTGTGCTACAATTCTCACTTGCTGTCTGTCAGCGCCCTAGAAATGCAATAAACAGCCAAACAAACATCTCTTTGCTTGTTAAAAGAAGTGTCCCGGGCCTTTCATAAGTACTCCCCATCAAGAAAAAAAAAGTTCATGCTTGATGTGAGTCAGAGCTGCTACTTCACTCAGGTTTCGGGGACTTTGTGTAGTTAGTAGACCCTCCATTGAACGCCAGGGTTGAGTGCACCAGCAATTCATATGTACTTTCTTAATTTAAAACGTAAAGTCCACACTAGATAAAGAAAAAGAAAAATTGGCAAAAGGCAATAAGCTAAAGAAAACTATAAATTTCTTAGAGAGGAAAGTGTAAAGTTTCACATGAGGAGAGATTTATTTCACAACAAGGTTCCATTTCAGTTAAGATGCTGCCTTGGACGGCAGATTCAGACCCGTTTTTTTTGTGTGTGTATACTAGCTAGTTTGTAATTAATTCTGTGCTTTATTTGGTTGCACCATTTGTTCTTAAGGCAGAGCATAGAGAGTAGGTTGTAAGCTCTCCGTGAAGTTATGAGTGGTCGCAAAATATGACGTTTACCCTCAATAATCCAATAGCAGCCTTCAAATACGTGTTCAGAAGTTGTTGAAATGCAGTTAATTTCAGCTTATCCTTCATTCTAGCATCTTTCACCTCAAGTAACTAACGGTAAAAATACGTTTCCATTAAATATGATACTACCAAGCCGTCGTGTTACGCTTAGAGTTACGCTTTAACTAAGTGTAATGGTGCAAAGCAAAAATATTAAGTTGTGTGTAAGTTGTAACTTAGTGCTCCTTTATGTCAAACTAGGCTACGTTGTAACTTACAAATGGCTGGTGCAACCGGCCCCGGCAGCATTTATTGCTGAAAAGTTCCGGGGAAAAAAAACAGATAATGGGTAATTAAGAAGGGATGAAAAGGCAGAAGTGCTTAGAAAGCTGGTTTGAGATTAAACCTCAAACTGTGAAATACCAAGAGCTAATTGTTTCTCATATGTTACTTCTAATGGAAAGAACTGTAGCCAGATAAAGACAAAGAGCTGCTTTTAAACAGTGGCATAAGAAAAGAAAAAGACATTTGTTAGTCTTGAACTGGCCATAAAGTGATTTATATCAAGTTTGGCCAATAGGCATAAGTAGTGTGTGTGCGTGCGTGTGTTGTGTGTGTGTGTGTGTGTGTGTGTGTGTGTGTGTGTGTGTGTGTGTGTGTGTGTGTGTGTGTGTGTGTGTGTGTGTGTGTGTGTGTGTGTGTGTGTGTGTGTGTGTGTGTGTGTGTGTGTGTGTGTGATCGCTCGTCCCGGCTCGGTTTGCTTTTCCACTGCAGTTTAGTACCGCTTCAAAGTGTGAGATTGTTCCTGGATCCGCTCCTTGGCTACCAACAAGAGGAATGTCTGCACCTCGTCTACTGAACACTCACCACGATTCAGCCGATTTTTTTTTTTTTTTTCAAGCAAGGCGTTTAATAAAAATTGTGCAACAAATAATACCTCAATTAAAATAAAATAATAATTATTTTAATAAAAAAAATCATATATTTATGATGCAGATTTATTATGTGAACTTGAAGTCAGATACGCTGGTCTGAGTGGGCAGACATCAGATCCTTTTGCATGACAGCTTTGTTTTCGCTTTTCTTTCAGCACTACCTCATTTAGTTTGCTATCCAATTTTACTTTGCAGGGAGAAAATTGGACCTTGTTCATTTTCCTGCCTCAGTGGCTCCAGCAATAAAAATCCACAGTGAGATGGAAAGAGACAGCCATGTGAAAAAACACACACCATAACTCACTCAATTAATCCAATCCAATAAATGATAGAAATGAAGCATCTGAATAGACTAATTTCAATATTTATACCAATAATTTTGGTTGAATTACAATTACTGCATCCAAAACATGTTGAAACAGTTCTTCTAAACCTCCATAAAACATTCATATATAAACAGTCTTATATAAAATTTTGCTAAACAAAACAAAACTGTGTGTGTGTGTGAGAGAGAGAGAGAGAGAGAGAGAGAGAGAGAGAGAGAGAGAGAGAGAGAGAGAGAGAGAGAGAGAGAGAGAGAGAGAGAGAGAGAGAGAGAGAGAGAGAGAGAGAGAGAGAGAGAGACTTGAGACTTTAACCCCCTTTTATTTAAAGCAATTTAGGGTATAAGACAACATTTTATACAAAATACATTACAAACAACAAACATTTTACCAATTAAAAACTAAGCTTCCATACGCACTCACAGTCACCAGTGCCTCTCTCACACCCCATTTCCATTCAAACAGAGCAACATTTTCAGTGTATTTGTAATATGTATACTCGATGGTCACTCGAGATTCTATTAAAGACCTAAACATAGCTTCCATATCAACTTCTTTTCCTGTATTTTTACACTGGTGGGACTTCAAAATGGCTAACTTAGCTTGGCGAATTAAAAAATTGGCAAGAACACATTGTTGTTGCCATGACTTTCTATATTTATATCCTAATATAAAAAGGGTATTGTTATATAAAAACCCTAATTTTGTGATCAACTTTTCTAGTATTACAAATAAAGGACCAAGTCTTGGACATTCAAAAAACATATGAAAAACAGTATCATGAGCATTACAGAAGGGACATAACAGAACAATCTTATTAAACTTTGATACCAAACTATTTGAGGCTATAGCACAATGGAGTACTCTCCACTGAAGATCTCCACATCGCCTGGAAATGGGAGGTTTATACAATACTCTCCATGATGGATGTACTTCATCACAAATAGAGATCTTATCCCTCCATTTGGTATCTGTTTTTCCTTGCAAATGTCCAACATGCACAGATTTAACACAAATATAATAAAGATTTTTCTTTGCCACATTGTGAAAAATAAAATCCCCATATCCCTTCAACAATGTAGTCTGGATTAAATTTCCCCCAACTCCTCCAACTTTAGGGATCACCTTCAGCTCAGGGAAGTTCTGAGGTGTAAAACCATCTACCAGGGCTGAGTTTATACAGGACATTAATGCAGGGGGCAAAGCATCCCTAATACACTTAATTATCCTATCCACAGTTCTCAGAGATTTGAATTTAACCTGTGCAGCAAGTGACAACACAGTTCGCCACTGACATTGTGTCAAATCAAGTAAATCCATAACTTTACTAACTCCAGCATTTAAAAAATGTGGAACAAAACAAGACACATTAGATAACTAGGTAACTTTATAAGGGGATTAAAAAACAAAGGCTCTGAAATCCCATAGTGCACATCTTCTGTTCTTGAAACATTTAAGAATTCCCATGATTTAATTACTGACATATAAAAATTAGAGAAGAAACAGTGTGCTTTTTTCTCAAAGGGCTTTTCCATTAAGAACAACTGTTTATCTAGGCCTATCCCACCTAAATCTGTTATTATAGACAACCCAAATGTAACCCATCGTAAAGGAGCAGAACAGTACAACAGCCTCTGTAATGTTTGTAATCTCATTGCTAGTATTTTTGACTCTATATGTATTAGTCCTTGACCTCCCTCTGCCACAGGAAGGTAAAGTATACCAGGAATAAGCCAATGGTAACCATTCCAAAAAAAATCCACAAAAGCTTTTTGAATGCAATTCCTTAGGAGGATTTAAAACAGTTACTCTGTGCCATAGCATTGAGGCAGCCAGATTATTGATAATCAAGCACCTCCCTCTGAAAGACAGCTGTGGGAGAAGCCATCGCCATCTCTGTAATCTGCCGATCACCCGATTTGCTAATCCCTCCCAATTCTTTTCAATATATTGGGCTGTTCCAAAAAAACACCAAGAACTTTAAATCCATCTTTCACCCATTTACACTGTTGTGGTAAGTGAGGTGGTCCTATTTCCACCCATTCTCCCAACAAGAAGGATACACATTTATCCCAGTTAATACGAGCAGATGTAGCATTCTGAAACTTGTTCAAACAAGTAATAAGTTTAGTAACATCGTCAGTGCTCTTGATTATTACTGTCACATCATCTGCGTAAGCTGTGAGTTTCACCGGGGCTACTTCTGGGAAACCTGGGACACCAATACCACACAGCTGTTTCCTCAGCAAAACTAGCAGAGGTTCAATGGAAATGGAGTACAGAAGACCAGACAGAGGACATCCCTGTCTTATTCCCCTAGTCACAGAGAAAGGTCTAGTTAAAGACCCATTAATTCGTAACATACTGTAAATGTCACTGTACAGTAGCTTGACAAGAGAAATGAAATTTGCACCAAAACCAAAAGCCTCAAGGGTCTTGAACAAATACTGATGGTCCACCCTGTCGAAAGCTTTTTCCTGATCCAAGGAGAGGAAACCAATGTCCAATTTGTGCCTTTGTGCAACTGAAATAATGTCTCTTATGAGAAAAAGATTATCAAAAATTGTGCGTTTAGGTACACAAAATGACTGATCTTCATGGATTACATCAGACATATATTTTTTAAGTCTATTAGTTAGTGTTTTAGATAAAATTTTAAAATCAACACAGATCAGTGACACTGGTCGCCAATTTTTAAGGAACCCAAGATCTCCTTTTTTTGGGATCAAGGTTATGATTGCCCTCCGACAACTCAATGGAAGTTTCCCTCGATTAAAACTTTCCAGGAAGACTGCATACAAGTCCTCTCCAATCAAATTCCAGCAGGCACGATAGAATTCCGATGAAAGACCGTCCAGACCAGGCGACTTCCCAGGACTCAGCTCCTGGACGGCAAGAGAAAGTTCAGCAAAAGATAGAGGGTTCTCAAGGATATGTTGATCTTCCTCTGATAACTGTGGTAGATCACATAAAAGTTGTTCTGCTGCTGATCTGTCACATGGTTCAGCACAGTAGAGGTCCTCATAAAAGGATAGTGCATGAGTACGGATGTCCTGCTGGTCAGTTGTCACACCACCCTGTGGTAAATTCAGTTTTTGGAAGTACTTATGTTCTCTTGGTTTTTTTTCCAGACCAAAGAAGAATGCAGAGGGAGTGTCCATTTCATTTAATTGAGAATATCTGGTCCTTAAGAGGGCTGCTCTTCCTTGCTCCTCCAACAAAGTCTTTAGAAGGAATTTATTCCTCTCAATGGAATCAGCAGAGTCACCATGGTTACTTTGTCTCAGAATATCTTCTTCAAGAGATCTCATTTTTTCTTTGAGAGTTCTGGTGTTATGGGCAGTATATTGTTGGCAAAACAACTTAATATGCACTTTGCCTATGTCCCACCACTGACTTAATAAAGGAAAACTACTTCTCTCCTCTCTCCAAGATTGCCAAAAAAGGCCAAAAGAGTGAATAAAAGAGTGATCCTGTAATAATCTGTTGTTAAAGTGCCAGTGTGATTTGTGAGTTTTAGAAGACAGGACAGAAACAGCTACAGAGATATAATGGTGAGCAGATATAAAAGATGGTACTATTAGGCTGTTATAAAACCTACCACTATTACTCTTGGCAACATAGAAGCGGTCAAGTCTCGCTCCAGAAAGAATTTGAGTTAACTTTTAACCAGGTATACTGTTTAACCCCAGGAAAACTATCTCTCCATACATCAACAAGATCATGATAACCAATAACATTTTTTAAAACTTCTGCAGACCTTGAGTGAGGTTCACCGTGATTCCTATCTAAATCAGGGTTTATAGTACAGTTAAAATCACCTCCAACTACCACAACATTATCCTGTGGGCACTGTGACAAGGCATCTGATAACTTTTCAAAAAAACTCTTACGCTCTTGTCCAACATTTGGAGCATATACATTAAAAAAAGAAAACCCTGTTTGTCCAACCATGATATCTGCTCTTAAAAGTCGACCAGGTATTATTTCAAACATAACTGGTTGATTAAAGACACATGAAGAAAAAAGTATAGCAACACCAGCACTAAAATTAGTCCCGTGGCTCATTAAAATATTTCCCTTCCAATCACAATTCCACTGTGTCTGATTCTGTAAGTCAGAATGAGTCTCTTGAAGCATAATAATGTCCGCCTTTTTAAGTTGTAAATAATTAAACAGAGCAAGTCTCTTTGTTGTGTCCCGACATCCATTGATGTTAAAAGATCCAATATTTATGGATGCCATAGAAAAGATAATGTTAAGGTATCCAAAAAACCCCAAAAATAAATTGACAATCATGACCTCTATAATCTTTATTTCGAGCTTTTAATCTTTTTTTTCACAGTGCTCAGGTATTTTTTTAACCTGTAGCGTTTAGGCTGATCAAGCTCCTCCAGTGTTGCCTTTCTTATTGCCATCGTACATGAATCAACGAAGAGTTGTAAATCTGGGAAGTATTTCTCAAGTTTTGGTTTTCGCTGATTAAAGGTATTGTCCAAAAAATTATTAATTTGACCAACAGTATAATAAGGATGCTTTAATTTAAAATTGTGACCATTCTCTGCAGACCCTCCCTGAGAATTTGCAAAAGTGAGATTTTCTGCTATGTCAGAAGAGTCACTATCAGAATCCATCTCACTTCCTTCCATCAACACACCAGCATCGCCCTGAGACAGGCTAAATCCTGATGCCTGCGAATCGGCCAACTCTCCGCCAGGCATCATAATCTCAGCCCGCTCTACTGGCCGCAGTTCACCGCTCGCACAGGCGGGATCTACGTCAGCCCGCTCTACTGGTCGCTCCGGTTCACCGCTCGCGCCGGCGGGATCTACGTCAGCGCGCTCTACGTCAGCGCGCTCTACTTCAGCCCGCACTGTGCTGTTATTTACACTTTCAACGGTATTCACGGAAGAATGTGTCAAATCGTCAACGTGCTCGTTCGTTATAGGATTGTTAGCACTTTCTCCATCTTCAGAGAGAGAAACCTGATCAATTCTGTCACTGGCACTTTCATTATTCACTGGAGCAGAAGGCAATTGTTCCGTAGAATGACTAAGCTCATTCACAATAAGGTTAGCCTCATCATTCATTGAACATACCAGTTTTGTATGACCGTACTTCCCACAAGTAAAACACCTCATTGATTCAGTACTGATGTAAATGGTATAATCTTTACCCAGCACAGTGGTTTTCGCTGACGTATTCAAGGATTTAAATTCAGAATTCAGGATCATGAAAGTCTGACGTCTAAATGACATCACATGTTTGAGTTCCGGATTTTTTATTCCTAAAGGAATCATTTTAATCGGCCCCACTATTTTACCATAGCGTCCTAACAAACGCTCAAGTGAGTCTTTAGTTATGAATGGTGGCACATTCGATAATATTACCTTCTTGGAAGGACTCGACAATGGCAAAACTGATAAAAAAAGTATCTCTAACGGACAGACCAAATTCAACTAAATGCTGAACCAGAGAGACTTCTTTCAAAAAGACAACAACAGCCTTGTTCATCCTTGATGCGGACACAATATTACAAGCACCAATTTCGCTGCTGATCGCAACTAGACAATCCTCAACTGTTATGGTCTCGTCAGGTACACATTTGCACCCGTGTTGAGCGGTTAAAGCAACACAACCATCTGAATTTGTCCCCATTTTCCACCCTTAGGAGAAAAACCCGGCGACAATTAAATGAACACTAAACCAAAATATCTACACTAAATAAAGAGAAAAGGAAAAAAAGTAGCAACTCACTCAAACACGCCGCAACTCGCTCAGACGCTCACACACTCCTCAGACGCCCACACGCACAGGAGAGAGAGAGAGAGAGAAAGAGAGAGAGAGAGAGAGAGAGAGAGAGAGAGAGAGAGAGAGAGAGAGAGAGAGAGAGAGAGAGAGAGAGAGAGAGAGAGAGAGAGAGAGAGAGAGAGAGAGAACCTTTCGGCTGTCCAGTTTGGATTTGGGAGGATGCAGGAATGCATTGGCGGGCGCATGATTTTGATGGGGCTGCTCCACTGTTTCCGCTGATTTTACCTCCCCCTCCTTTTCTTTCAACAAACAATTCTCCTGGTACTCTTGTTTTTAAGCCCTCTTTCCATCGCATCAAATACTCATATCCCACTCCCCCATCTGGAGTTAAACCTATCCCCAGGCTGTTCCTCTTAGGGCCCGCCTATGGCCAAATCCCCTGTAAAGGGTAGGTTTAGATATGTTCAGATCCAGGGTTAGCCCAATTGAGTTCAAATTCATTTCCAATCCCCTATAATGTTTAGGTTTTAGTGCTGGTTGCAGGTACAGGGATAGCCCAATTGCCTTAGAATTAAGTCTCCCTATTGTGAGGGATAGGTTTAGGGGTATATTGCAAACACATAATTAGTCCAACCAGCTTGGAATCGGTCAATCCCCCTGTTACCGGGTAGGTTTAGGCAAGTTTCCCTTATGCCCTCTCCCTAGATCTATCCAACCCCAGACACATCATCGGTGGTATACCTCAGGATCATTTATTTATTAATTGGATGTTTTGGCTCTTTAAACACCAGACACCCTCCTCTGAGGCAACCCGCGAAGGAGATCTGTCCTAGGCATGTGTCTCTTAAAAATCTAAGTCCTCTATTGGTCACATGATCCCTAGACAATTCAAACCCCATTATATAAATCTCCCACCGTTCTTACAATCTGATCATCCCAAAATTACTACATCAGTTAACACGATTGCACCGACTACCACCTTATTAGTACCTCCACTTTTACCATGACTATTCCACCAACCTCCACCAGATTCACACGACTTGTCAGGTCCGGGGGCAGAACTCAAACGCAGACCAGAGTTTCAGTTCAATTAATGGTGAATTAATTAAACAACAAGTGCAAACAGTGGTCCGGGTTCCAGTGCTCTGTGTTGTGTGGTGCTGGTGAAAGATCTGAGTCCGAGGTTCAGGCTGGAAGTTCTGTGGTCAAGACAGGGAAAAAACGAGTTAGCTCTCAATTCCTCAAAAACAAACAAAGTTCAGATAGTGCAGAACAAAGGAAGGCTGGCATGTACTCGTACTGTGTGATACAACGATCTAGCGGGGTCTGGAAAGTTGATCTGGCTTTTATAAAAGAGTAGATTGCCCGATGAGGAACAGGTGTGCTTGATTGACGTGATGAGCCTCAGGTGAGTAGACAGGAGCACTGGAGACCACGCCCACCAGCAATCTCAGAGCAGCAAGAAAGCCAGGATCACGACCGGGGATTCGTGACACGACTACAACCACACAGTCAACCCCATGATTTCCATGACTCCCATGATTACCATTTTATTAAGTACCATTACGTTTGCTCCCATTGCCAAAACTACACTATTCCTAATCTCAGACCCCTAGTCCCATCCCTCCCCACCTTCCCCAACAACCTCAACCAACCTAGTATATAATGCTGTTTTTCCAAACCATCTAAAAAAATGTGTTCTATTGGATTTGAACCCGGATCTCCCCGTCCCCAATTCACCCCTGTAGCATTGGGAATGACCTATTATTGGGAATGACCCCCTCAATAATTACGTCGACTCAAGTATTAGACAGACTCAAGATTTCTTAACCACACTTTATTTACATATCTTATCTCCCTTAACGGGTCTTCACATTCAACGCTTTTGTGTATAAGATTTAGCCCAGCCTCCTGATCCAGAACATTTTTTTAAGTAACTTTCTTTTTTCACTCTGTCAGCCTTTCCCCACTCCGGATTGTGTTCCAGTCTGCACACCTTGATGCTCTGGATGCCGTGCCTCTCGAAATGAGGCACTATTTGTCCCTTGCTTCGAATTCCTTTCCTTAACGTGCACCTGTTGGCCCACATCTTTTTTTTAAATGGAATTTCCAGTTTCCCCCACATACTTCATCCCACACCGAGTTCACCTAATGAGGTAAATGCAGTTTTTTCTGTTCAATGGCCTGCGAGATTCTGTAAACCCCAGCCCGTCCCCCCTCACCATGGTGCCTTTGGCAGTGCCCAAGAACTTGATTACCAAGAAAAGTACCTTTTTCTTGGGGGTCTGGGATATTCTTTCCCCACCCATTCTTCCTTCACCCTTGCCACCCTCTAAGAAATTGGCGTAAATAGACCCAAGTCCTAAGGGCCCCAAAAAGAGGGGCCACTCTATCTCCCTCTCTTTTGTAGATCCTTCTAATCCAGTTAAGATGCGCTTTGACTATTCCTTTGAACACATGCGTATCGTGGTGGATACTCCGATGCAAAAGGGCGTGTGTGTCTGTGGTCTTCAAGAAGACTTTAACATCCAGCCTCCCCGTATCCTTGAACCACGGACCCTTCTAGGTGGTGGTGTCCAGAAAAACCACAGTGTCCTGCTTTATTACATATTTGATCCTGATGGAATGGTGGTGGTGATTCAGGGTTTTTACAAATTCCTTAAACTCCTTCACCGTGTCCTCTCAAACTCCCCACACATCATCCAGATACCTCCAGTATTGTGATGGTAATATATTGCACAGAGGGAAAACTGAGTCCTCCCACTGGGCCATGTAAATATTCGCATAGGCTGGTGCAAATCTCTTCCCCATGGCCGTACCCTTTATCTGCAGATAATACTGACCATCCCGAACTCATCATAAACGGGACCCCCTGTCTCCCCCCCCCCCTTCTTTCCCCCTCAAAAAACTGCCAATTTTAGCTGTCTATGATAGACCGCAAGGTATGCCTCTGCATCCAATCAATTCAAATGATTCTCCCCCATCCATGATCCACTAGGAAAAAAGACAGACCCCTTTGCAAAACTGACATTTCCTCTTTATTTAAGATTGTTGTCTGGGAGAGTTTCACCATGGTACCCTGGCTTTTGTTTGCCTCTCTCTTAGCAGTTTAACTGCCCTGCCCAGTGCTGCCACATTGCCCTCCCTGTTTCCTGGGTCCAATGGGTAAAGTCCATCTGCGAAATCGGTAATATGGAAGGACCTCTATCGCCTTCCCGGTGTTGCTAATGTAGACGTTTATCTCTCTCAGAATCATTCTCTGCTTTCACGGTAGGTGCCAGTTAAAATTAATCAATGGAATGTGAACCTGGGCGTTTGAAAAAGTCTGTTCCACCACCCCCAGGGCTTTCTTGATCATTTTTTCATGACAACCAGTGGCTTGGTTCCTATTATTGATTCCAAAGTACAATAGTACCCCCGTAACTTCTTCACTTGTTGGGTCCTATTATTGAAAATATCATGTGCATGTGCCCACTGTACTCCTGGATAACACACCACTTGGACCCTTTTATCTTTTTTATCTTTTATCTTTTATATGATCGGTAGCCTCCCCATGTTTGAGTCTCCTAGCCCCAAAACTGGTCTGCTGGATCCGAGGATCCAATTCCTGAACTTGTCCCCCTCCCCCCGTGATCCTGACTCTCAAACATGCCCATGCCACTGAACTCGTCGTCCTTTTTCCTGTAGTCCTAACCTGTCTTGTTCCATCCTCTTCCTCTTTCTCCCACGTATTTCACCGAGATGTAGTACTTACTTTCTTCGGATTTCAATGCTCTTACACACACACTGCCTGGTAATTTGGCAATAGAATAAGAAAAGGGTAGCTTAATTCAAGATATAGTCACTGAATATAAATTGTAATATCCAAGTATGAAAAGAATTGATCTGGTTTTATGGATGTTTAGATATTTTTCCTGAAAAAATACTGATTTAGAAAATTATTTTCGTTGTTTTTAATGTTTCAGAGCAGCATCTGTCATCTGATCGCCGAAAAAAACAAAAAGATGTGTAATGATGATGTAAGTAGGAGTGTGTGAGAGAGAAATCCATATTTATCTAACACAATACAAACACACTGTGTGTGTGGGAGCAGCATATTAATAGCACAGTGCTGTTCTCACTGCCAAGAGTATGCTGATCAAATGGAAATTTCTCCAACACAGGTCCACTGAAGTTACATGTTCAGAAGTACGAGAAAATGTAAAATAATGACAATTAATTAAATCTTATTTTTAGGTTTTGTGTAAAGAATGATTGTATGAAATCAAAATTGGAAAATAAATCCAAGCTTTCAGCCTACAGACTGAGGAGGTGGGAAAAGACTAAACAAAAGAAGGTGGGAAATGAAAGTTTCTGGCAAACACATTTGAGCCCACACATTCTCATTCTGAAGGTGTAAAGTGGTAATTTTTGTTGCATTACGATCCAGGAAAGATGCACCAGCTAGGAGCACAAGATAGCCATGATCAATCACTGTCTGAATGGAGTAAAGAAGAATGTCAAATTAAAAAATTATAATATTTAAGTTTAATTTAACCTTTCACACTTTACAAGATCATAAAAAACAAAGGAGAAAACTATAAAAATATAAATATAGAAACAATACAGATGGGTGGAATTCTAAGGATATTTCCAGAATACCCTGAACCTGGGGACAGTGATGAGATAGAGCCAGAAGACATATGTTATTGAAGAAGATAAATAGTATTTCAGGGTGCAAGATAATGCAGAGTTTTGTAGGTTAAGAGAATCTACTAACTTCTATAAAACAGGTGGACATGTGCTAAAGCATAGATCCATATTGAAATGGTTAATAATGCAGACTAATTAATGTGGTGAACAAGTGAGGGGTGCACAATCCTGTTTCTGGAGATCAACCAGCAGAGTTCAGATCCATCCCTGATCCAACACACCTGTCTGTAATTATCAAGTGCTCCTGACGATCTTAATTAGCTGCTTCAGGTGCGTTTGATTAGGGTTGGAGCTGAACTTTGCAGGAAGGTAGATCTCCAGGAATAGGATTTGGCACCCCAACAGTAAGGCCCCGTTTACACGAAGGGAAAACGCAGATATTTTCCCTGTGGTTTGGCCTCTTGTTTACACAAAAACCCCGTTTTTATCACAGAAAACGATTATTTCTAAAAACTCCGGGCAAAGTGGAGATTTCTGAAAACGCCGGTTATGTGTTGCCGTGTCAACTGGGAGAAACGGGGTTTTAGGTTCTCTCGTGTCGATTCTTAGGATTCTGATTGGCTTTATCCTTCTCCCTACACTGCCGCCCATCGGTTTGGCATAGTTATGATGGCGCTCGCGGCGTATTTATGCGGATGTGTGCACGATGTTATTATTGAAAACGGAGGGGAGGAAAATATTCGTTTCTCTAAATACCTGGCTATGTGTAAACGTAGCCTAAATGATAACACCAAGGTAGGGAACAGTTTGTGAATGTATAACAGTAAAACCTTCACATGCAAAAACTGAGTTGAGAAAAGTGAGGTGAATGTGAAAGACCTATAAATCCGATTTTGGTTTTATATCAGTATTTAGTTGATTTAGTTGACAGATTTTTAGATCACGAGTAATCAAAGTGGGTGTGGAGTGAGATGGAACTGGATCTGATATCTGTGTTGTTGGCATAACAGTTACTTTGACAACCATGTTTTTGCAGTATAGTACCAAAGAGAATTATGTACACTATAAAGAGCAGAGGACCGAGAACAGATCCTTGAGGAACATCATAAGTAATGGGAGTATGGGGAATTTGTGTCTTTGAAGAGCTATGAAGTATTGTTTATCTGAAGGGTACAAGGTGAAGCAGGAAAGTGTAGTACCTTAGATGCCAAAGGCAGAAAGACCGACAAGGAGAGTTTTATGATAGTATCAAAAGCAGAGCTGAGATTGAGTAGTAGAAGAAAGGTAGGAACCCAGAATCAGCAGATAAAAGGAGGTCAGTGACCACCCTGAGCAATCCAGTCTCAGTGCAGTGAAGTGGACAAAAACCTGATTGAAGTGGTTCATAGAGATTATTAAGTTCTAAATGAGATTGAGGTTGTGAATCAGCTACTTTTTCCAGAACCCTAGCAAATAGGAGATTAAAACAGGCCTATCGTTAGTAAATATGGTAGGTCCTGAGTAATAGATAGACGGCAGCTCATCTGAGATTTTGAGGTACAACCCCAGTGGACAGACTTCTATTTATCATATTGTAGCAGGTTGATTAGTCGCAATGGGTCTAATTACACACACTCTCTGGACCAATCAGGATTTAGCGGCATGCTTTATAGGCAGGGGGGTTGGTCCCCTCGAGACCGATTTGTTGTTGTCAGACGTACATTTCCGCTCTAAATTATTTCATGTCCGGCGGTGCAGTCACAGCGTGCAGTGTCTCTTTGGCAGTGTCTCCTTGTTAAACTCGATCCTTCCTGTAACGGAACCGTGTGAGCCTTCTCCCTGGCTCGGTGTAGCCGTACTACTATCGGCACTATTGGTGCATCAGTTCGACGCTCCCTGACGGGGTGTAATCCGCTTCACTCGCGCTGATATCTGGACTAGCCACTCCCTTCTGGGCCGTGCTGCTGTTTTGTCTCAACCAACTTCTGTTCCTATTATTAACTGTTCACAAGTAATTTTATGAGCGCAACCCCGGAGCTGAACGTCTTTACGCACCGTTCAGCGTCAGATCGGTGGTCCAACTGAGTGTCTGGCAGGGTTGTAATTGACTCAGTGTGATACAAGGATAGCATTATCCTTATGTGGTTGGCCCGTGCTTATTAGTGTGTGTGTGTGTGTGTGTGTGTGTGTGTGTGTGTGTGTGTGTGTGTGTGTGTGTGTGTGTGTGTGTGTGTGTGTGTGTGTGTGTGTGTGTGTGTGTGTGTGTGTGTGTGTGTGTGTGTGTGTGTGTGTGTGTGTGTGTGTGTGTGTGTGTGTGTGTGTGTGTGTGTGTGTGTGTGTGTGTGTGTGTGTGTGGTGGAGTCCCGGTTATTAGTTAACTTATGATTAAGTGATTTTGTTCCATATTGTATCATATTTCTTTATTTTGATAAAGCTCTTCAGGTTTCTCTGAAACTTTAATTGTCAATTTTGTTTTTTTTTGTTTATTTGTTAGCTCATGACAAAGAAGGGATTCTGTTTTGGTTTTATACTGCTTTGACCTGAGAGATTTCTATATCTCTGAACTCTGTGTTATTTCTTTTGGTTATTTTTCTTGTTAAACTCTAGGAAGCTATTAAGTCACTTGCTGCCTAGATCTGTCTTAGATTGGAGTTATTTCTATTTATTTTGGTTTATTGTTTCATTTTTCCCAATAATTGAATGTCCTTTCTTCCATAGTGCTGAGTGCTGAAGGTGGTGGTGTCGGTGTCTCTGGGGTTGGCGTCTTCTTTGGGTGCTGTGTTTTCCCCTTGTTTATTTTGGAGTTATCACTGTGTGGGTGTGTGTTCACGTGTGATTGGGGATCCTTTTTTTGAGATCCCATACCCCTTGACTCTGCCCCTCTACTGGTAAGGCCTCAGTATTCTTTTCCCCCCTTTTTTTATCAGTATGCATATTTATATTTGATGGTTCTAGTATTTGTATAAATAAAATTATTGCTTTTGAATGGAATTACGTCTTTGGCTTCTTGCATAAATCAAACCTGTGTGCTTTCTTTATTTTGGGTAGTTTAACATTTAATTAGTCAAATCCAATTCTCGGGGCGAAATTCCCCGGGTGGCGTTGCCGGTAAAATAAAAGTCCCACTCGCCACAATATGAGAAATGAGAGCAGAGGCATGAGGTGAGGCCTAAAGAAGGTGTTACATTACTAAAACAGAGTTTTACTAAAACCAACACAGAACAAGAGGAAAACGAGACGTGGGAAGAAGAAACGCAGATACCAGGAACAGGCCCAACACACGTCTGTGGGTGAAAACCCGGTAATTAATCTCTCTAACAAGGTACTGACCACGCATGAACTCTCTGCTTTATCTAAAGGACTAAGTTTAGTTCCTACATGCTCAGTTGATTCTTTTGATATTAAAATAGATCTATTTCGCTTCTTTAGAAAGCTTAAACTGAAGCATATGTTTGGTGATTCTGATATGCAAAGATCTGACAAATCTGTTTTTAGGAACAAGAGCAAATTCATTCCTAGCTGTGAAAATTCTTCTATCCAAACATTTTGCAGAGTAGTTGAAAAAGAAATCTTGGACAAACACACTAGAGACTATTCTTATTCTAATGTGACCTATCATGAAAGATTGGCCATAGAAGAACTTGCTAGAGATAATGATATCATCATCAAACCTGCTGATAAGGGGGGTGCGATTGTAATACAGAATATGGCTGAGTATAAAAAAGAAGCTTATCGCCAGTTAAACGACGAACTGTTCTATAGGAAACTTAAGGTTAATCCTACTTTAGATTTTCAAAAGAAAATTCTTAATGTTACGGACATGGCTTTATCTTTGAACTGGATATCTAAAGATGTATATGATTTCCTTAATTGTGAACATCCTGTGATCCCTATATTCTATATGCTACCTAAGATTCACAAGAGCCTCATAGACCCTAAAGGTCGACCCATTGTGGCTTCCAATGATTCCCTTTTGGAACCCTTGTCGAACTATGTGGATCATTACATTAAGCCGTATGTTTCCAAACTTCCATCCTACATCAAAGACTCAACTGATGTCATTAACAAAATCGCAGAAATTAACAACTTACCGGATGATATTTTTCTGGTCACTTTAGATGTAGAAAGCCTCTATACGAATATACCCCATGAACGAGGATTAGATGCCTTAGGATTTTACCTCCAAGATCGCACTGATTTCCCCCCTAGTAATTTTATTTGTGAATTGGCCTCTCTAGTCCTTAAGCTAAACTATTTTTCCTTTATAGGGGAGTTCTATTTACAGCTAAAAGGCACATCCATGGGCTCTACCTTCGCTCCAGATTTTGCCAATTTATATATGGGTGTATTTGAGTGTAATTTTGTCTTTAATCCGGATAGGAATCCCTTTCATCAAAAAATTCTGAAATGGTACAGATATCTTGATGATATATTTTGTCCGTTTCAAGGGAAAAGGGAAGAACTCTTAGATTTTGTGTCTTTTTTGAATGATGTTTATGCTGATTTAAATTTCTCAATTGAATATGATCTACAACGTGTATCTTTCCTTGACATGTGGATAGAGTTAAAGGATGGAGGCCTCACTACCACACTTTACAGGAAACCCACTGACCGTAACACCCTTCTTTTGGCAAGTAGTGCCCATCCTAAAGCCTTGAAAAATGGGCTTCCTAAAAGTCAGTTTTATAGACTGAGGCGCATATGCCATTCCGATGAAGATTTCATAGAAAAGTCTTTGGTAATGAAACAAAGGTTTCTAGAAAGGGGTTATTCTGCTCAGTGTGTTGATAACGCCCATCAGGCTGCCCTGTCAAAACCAAGACAGAGTTTATTGACAAAGAGTATTAAGAAAGAAAAGAATTTTTCAGTAACCTGTATTACAACCTTTACCCCTCGGGCACACATGTTTAAGAGTACTATTCTTAAATATTGGCACATTTTGACCTCAGGCCCAGCTCTTATCCAACATTTTAAAGATCCACCCCTTTTTGTTTTTAAAAGAGGGCCAAACCTTAGAAATAAATTGGTTAGAGCCAATATATTACTAAATCCTAGACAGACACTTTTGGCTCCCCTCAAACATGGAAATTACCCTTGTGGTAACTGTGCTCAGTGCCACAATACATGGAAAACAAATACTTTCACACATCCTAGAACAGGGAATTCTTTTCCAGTAAGAGGGGTTATCACATGTAACACTAAAAATGTTATATATATGCTTAAATGCCCATGCGATATGATCTATATTGGTAAAACTATTCGCTCACTGAAGCAAAGAATCAGCGAACACAAAAGTTCAATAAGACGAAATGAAATGAACTATTCTGTTGCCCGCTACTTTAATAACCACTCACATTCTCTATCCTCCCTCAGGTTTCAGGGAATATAACAGGTTACTTTTCAGAGAGGGGGTGATGTGGACAGGCGACTATGTCAGAGAGAGCTATATTGGATCTATATGTTAGAAGCTCTACAACCACTGGGCCTTAATGAGGATTTTGATATGAGTGTGTTTCTTTAATCTCATTACTACAGACTATTCCATGTTTTATGATGGCCATAGCCTGATGTTTACATGGAATAGGTTGTTGATGTAGTGTAATGAATTTTTTTGTTAAAAAAATTCTTTGTAAAAAAAATGTTTTTCTTGTATATTTTTTATTTTTAAATCTTGATGTAATTCATGTGTTTCGTTTTCAGTAAACCCTGTACCTAAGACTATTTTTGATATAGGCGATGGTGAACTACATTTCCCATGTTTCCTATCCCTGTAGCCTTAGCCATGTTAACACAGGTGTCTGGTATTATGCAATCAGAAGAGATGATCAACAAGGGCCTTTTTGTATGACCACATTCATTCTGTTTGTATCCTGAAGAAGGTCGCAAGACCGAAAGCTAGCAAATAAATTGATCTTTTGATCTTGCACAGTGTTTTGAGTGTGCGGCTGTTGTATTTTTACTATTAAACATTACTAAAACAGAGTCAAAAGTAGAGTAAAGTAGGTCTGTTAAGTGCAAATAATAAAATATAAGCATATAAATGTGCATGGTGAGACCAAAAAAAAGTCAACATTTAAAAGAGACAAGAAAATGCTCTGTATCTTTAGTTGTTGACGTGCAATCAATCATCACTTAAAACTTGCACAAATGTGTCAACTGTCATTGGTAGAAGTCAAATTAGACAGGTTCAGCATGGACAGGTTCATTACATGCGCTCATCCACAAAACAATGAAGAAAACTATGCGAGCGAAAACAAAATAGGACCCAAAATACATTCAATATTGGTTTACTTACAGCAAGGATAAAACTTGGATTCTGTTGACTACAATTTATCTAGTGTGGTTTACTATTTGCTGCAGAAATTCACGATAAACTTTGAAACCATATTCATTCTCCATATTGCTGTTCCTAAGGCTATTTTGTGTACTGTTGCATTGCCAATGTAAGGTCTGGACCCTGAAGCTAAACCAGTTGAGAACCTACAAAAAAGAGATGTAAAGACTGGAAATGGCGAATTAACCAGTTTTAGGATGAAAGTCTGTCAAATATGTCTTTTTATTGCCAGAGGCTCAGTTATGTTAGTCAGTGATACATGCTTCAAAAATGGTCTATTCATTCCGCACAGCAACATACTAACGCAAATGGATTCTCTTCATTACAGAAACAGAATTCCACTCACTTGATTTACATAATTAAACGTAACAGGGTGTAATTAACCTAAAATGTACAACAAAACAGAATGTGTCATATTCATTTCACAGTAAATTACAGACATGCAGAAAAACACTTAGTAATTACTGACTACAAATGACATCAGTGAGGATTTAACATCAGAGAGGATAAAGACATGAATTCATTAAACATTCCAGAGGTCAAAACAAGCAGAAAAGTTCATACTTAAAGGAACAGTTGTACCAAAAACTAATTTCTGGTTTTGACTCACTCAACAGCTCATATTGTCCCAAATAGACCCAAATTTAAGTCAAAAGGCATTCTTGGCATCAACCCTAGCTCTACTTTGCGTGTTCAAGAGAGTTTGGGGAAGAAGTAGCAAGTTGTAAACAAATCATTCGGTTGATTTAGATCTATTCAGTGATTTGGTTGATCTCATTCAAAGCCTGTCTCAAACGAGCACAACTGCTTCACAAACCGCCTCATTTAGTTCGGTTGAATCGCACAAGAGTTCGTTGTCCCCCTTGGTGCGGTTCGTTTGCAAACAAACGAACTCGGGAGAGGTTCGTTTGAGGTGAGAATGTGATCCGACCTCGAACACACCCAACTGCCAAAGAACTGCGCATTTTTGGACTAAACCAGCTGCCGTAGTCAGCTGCGCTGTGCATTATGGGATGAGGACTAATGTTTGTTGACAGTTTTCACTTTTAGCATGGCAGATTGTGGAGTTGTGAGGAGGTGCAGAGCCTCATAGAAATTTGGCCTGATGACCATATTAGGTCCCAACTTTCAAAAACTGACAAGAACAGTGAAATCTTCACTTTGTTTAGCAAACTGCAAAGGGAAAGGGAAAGGGGGTTCATAGATCTGTGGAACAGGTTAAGGCAAAGAAACTTTGCCAGCAGTACATATAAGTGTGGCATGCACATTTATTCTGACCAATCGAAGTGCAGTTATGGAAATACGTTCAAGACACATCTGGCCCACAAGTGATGTGGATGTTGTCAGGTGACTGCATTTTGGTTCGTTTCATCAACTCATTAACTGATTTGGACCAAAGCAATCAGAGTGGTGTGAAAAGGAACTAAAATGCCTGAAAAATGCGACAAAGTATAATTTTTCGCCCTTGGTCCAGACCAAATGAACCGAGCTACAGATGTGAAAGCGCCCTAAAAAACACAGTGACATGCAATTTCATGTTTCAGCCACATATGGCGATTGAGAGCCCACAGTTACAAAAGTTTCAAATTTACTCTGTGAGGAGAATAAAAATTTATTTGAAATCTTTGATGTGATTTAAGAGAAATCGCTTGAATGGTTTTCATGAAGTCAGGTCATGAAATGTTTCAACATAAACACCTACAATTGCACAAACCCCTCAGCAAGCGGAAGATTAATAACACCTGGCTTTTAAAATGGAAACCTGTTCCACTCTGCTGCACTTTCCTCAAGCCCTTTAATTAGAACAGCGAAATGATCTCGACAGAGAGAACCTGCTTCATACGCAGAAAATGATAAAACGCCCTGTGCTCCACACACTGTTTCACTCAGACAGAACATGCAACATGCACTGAAAACATTGATCCTATATATTCTTAATACAAACCTGTCCTTAGAGATATCTTACTTGATTGGGTTGCAGTGACGTGTGGTAGGGATTTTTTCCATGTAAATTCAAGCCATTTTCATTTGATTTTTATGAAATTATGAAAATTTTATTTAAAAAATTTACTGTAAATTAAAAAAAAAACAGGCAAAAATAGTTCTTTATTCGCGATTCGCTACTCATAAGTAGACAGGTATTCTGCTGAAATAACATTTTTAGAAGGCAACATATAAAATAAAAATATTTCATATTCATACAGAGTAATGTTTCAATACACCCATGTCTTTATGTTTTTGCGTGTAGTCAATCTAAAACTGAAAAATTATTTGGCATATATTAACCCTTTCTCTCAGAAATGTCATGGTTCATTTCAATGCATTGTTCATGTGCTTGGCTGAAAGTGGTGATGAGGGTGAGTAATTAGTAATTAGTCGTTTCCATTTTCATCCATTAGACCCATTAATTTGTGGATCCCTTGTGTACCTGATAAGTACCTCTTCAGAAAAAAAACAAACAAAAAAAACCCACTAGTTTTCACATCTTAGCCAGGCCGCACAAACCATCATTGTCTCACACTTTCAGAGAACTAAAAGCATTCAGCTTTAGGAAACTTTGGAGAGTTATTAGGACTTCAGCAGTGTTTATCAAAGAAAAGTCCCAGTGAAAGGAAATTGCAGCAACATCTTTCACTGTAAAAAAAAAAAAAAAAAAATTGTGGGTAATTTAGAAGGAATGAAAGCAGAAGTGCTTACAAAGCTGAGATTAAACCTCAAACAGTGCTGAGAGCTAATTCGTTCTTATATGTTGCTTCAAATGGACAGAACTGTAGCTGGATAAAAACAAAGAGCTGCTTTTAAACAGCAGCAGGAAAAGCAGCCCATTATTCTCAAGACTAAGAGTTTTACATATGCAATTGTATAGTTTATATATGTAATTTCAACATTGCCATTGCTCTGAAAGGTTATGTTTGCAATCAAAACTCTCTGGCAGAACAGAATAGAAACCGTTTTTGAAGGTTAACTATGAAAAGCTTCATTGAAAAGCTGAATATTAATAAATTCTGTGCAGTGTCATTGACATGCAAGAATAAAGAATGATAACAATATATTGCAAATGATCACACACAAAGATCTAGGCAGGGAGAACAATTTAACTCACAAATTATAGGAACATTCACAAAGACTGCTGTCAGAGGTCATGTTTAAAAGGATCTTGCAAATGACTGACATTGACAAAAAAATCCATTATTCAAATTCATTATTGTGCAAATGATTCAAATTCATTAAGTTATTTTGGTACTTTTGACACATCAAATAAAGTTGCTTGGCATGAAATAGGCTCTGGAAGTGATTGACACTCTGGCAACCATGGCAACGTCCTTGCGTCTGACATGTTTGGTATCTGCTATTTTTGACCAAAGTAATATTACAGTGACCAGAGACTTGATGTGTTCTGCAATTTTAACTAAACGGCGTCATGTTTTGCACTGGAAGACTGCCTCGCAGAGCACTTTCTTGTTGTCACACTGTTGCTGTTGCTGTGGTCACAGACAAGCACGACGAAGAGGATGAAAGGCGAATTCCAAAATACAAAGTCTTTATTTGACAAAACTAACATTGAGGAGTGAACTAACATTCATATATGCTAAAAACAAAGAAAACTATGAGAACAGGTCAACTAAATCAACATCAATCGTAAATCGGAGTCTAAGGAATTTGTAAAAACCAGGATTACGTGAGTAACCATAAACGTTCCCTTTTGAAACGGTTCACTGGCATTGCATCAGGTCACTAATGCTTATGGGGAACTTAATCCAAGAGCGGCGTGCTACATGTGCAGAACGGAAACCGCTCTGCGAGCCAACAGTGTAGGGGCGTTCGTTTGAGGGCCCCGTGATCAGATGCATAATGAGAGGCCCAGACTCAGTCGGAGCCTGACTACATAATACACAAGCATTTTAGACTGACAACACCTGTGCTTGCAGAGCAGGAATGTCCCGGTTGTAAAATCTGATGAAAGTGGACAACAAGGACCAGCGGGCCGCTGCACAGATATCTGGGATAGAGATTCTGCTGGACCACACCCAAGAGGAGGCCATACCTCTAGTGGAGTGGGCCCTAAACCCTAGGGAGCACATCAAGTCGACGGACTTGTAAGCCAGCACTATGGTATCCACAATTCATCTGGAAATCCTTTGCTTCGAGACCGGCAGCCCTTTAGTGCGGCCTTCGAAGCTATCAAAAAGCTGCTCTGATTGCCGAAATCAAGCGGCCCAAAGGGAGGGTCCTAAGAACTGTGGAGAGGTGAGCTCTTCTACAGCTTTTGTGAGGATTCGCAAAAGCTCTGTTCCATACCCAGAGACATTGAGTCTAATTCTTCGTCAAACCCGCCGAACGAGATCATGCCACACGCAGCTGAGGGGTGTTGTTCTTCACAGGTGAAGAGTACGGGGGACCTGTCAAATTGGTGGGAGAGCGAGGCACTCGGGTGTTGGGCCAAACATGACCTCACAGGATTCGGAGAAAAATGAGTTTTCCCCATAAGCGTTGCAATGCGAGTGAACCATATCGAAAGGGAACAGGAACCCTTTTAGTGCTTAATCCTGTTCTGTTCACACAGTTCAGTAATTTACAGGAGTGATGACCGTATTCTACAACCGAATGTATTAACACTATATTTTGATGGTCCCATTTGAACATTCTGGTGACTATAAGTAAATTTGCAACTACATGTCAACTAACTCTCATTAGAGTATTAGTAGATTGTCTGTTTAATATCTGCAAACTCTTTATTGTGATGTTCCTCCAACAGACATTCTACTGACTATAAGTAACTTTGCAAATACATGTCAACTTATCCTTACCCTAACCCTACCAGTATACTAATACTCTAATGAGAGTTAGTAGAGATGTAGATGCAACGTTACTTACAGTCAACATAATGTGTTGAAGGGATCATAAAAATAAGATGCAAAATTCAGGTAGTAACAACCGCATTTGCAAAAATGATGTGTTGTGTGTCAGGAACCGAACTGGTGTGCGTTTCCCGTACAACGACACAACTCGCTGCTTCACTACTATAATATGATGCATCGTTGAAGAAATTAACTAGCTAGTCACGACTGTTTCCCGAAACCGTATTGGCATAAATTGGCCATTTATCCACGTTGTTAATGATGTCCCGCAAGTGGTGGAGAAATAACTATTTTTATGTTTTGATTTTTTGCTATAAATTACCGACATGGCATCTGAGGACTATTTCTCATATATCTCAGTTATTTTGCTTTATTTCCAGATTAAATCATAGGCTCCTTCTTACGCACAAGAGCACGTTCATACATGTGCACTCTTCAAAAACAGTGCTTTAAAGGAACACTTCGACTTTTTGGGACTTTAGCTTATTCACTGTATCCCCCAGAGTTAGATAAGTCCATACATACCTTTTTCATCTCCGTGCGTGCTGTAAGTCTGTTTGACGCACCCACTGCTAGCCTAGCTTAGCACAAAGACTGGATGTAAATGGCTACAGCTAGCACACTAATCCCAATAAGTGACAAAATAATGCCAACATTTTCCTATTTACATGTTGTGATTTGTATAGTCACAGAGTGTACAAATAAAAAGGTAATATGAGACACAGCCACTTTTTAAACGTTTAAATACTGGGAACTATTTTCTCAGAAGGCGAAGCACTGCTACTTGGGCGGAGTGATAACCGCAGCACCTGAGACACGCTCTCTGCTCCTCACCACGGCGCTTCTCGGGTGCTGCGGTTATCACTCCGCCCAAGTAGCAGTGCTTCGCCTTCTGAGAAAATAGTTCCCAGTATTTAAACGTTTAAAAAGTGGCTTTGTCTCATATTACCTTGTTATTTGTACACTCTGTGACTATACAAATCACAACATGTAAATAGGAAAATGTTGGCGTTATTTTGTCACTTATTGGGATTAGTGTGCTAGCTATATCCATTTACATCCAGTCTTTGTGCTAAGCTAGGCTAGCGGTGGGTGCGTCAACCAGACTTACAGCACGCACGGAGATGAAAAAGGTATGTATGGACTTATCTAACTCTGGGGGAAAGGTTGAATAAGCTAAAGTCCCAAAAAGTCGAAGTGTTCCTTTAAATCTTTTAACAAACTAAAAGACGTAAATGAAATTTGTACGTATTCTAAATAAAATATACAGATTGTACTGAATGTCAGCTTGCTTATTTGGTCCACATGTCAGGCAAACAAGAAACTCTGCTTCTAACCACAGGTCGAGAGCTGTCGTTCCAACCACACAACTTTGTGATGCTGTTGGCAAATGTTCGTTGCATCTATGTTTTCGGGAAACGCTGACTCGTTGAACTATCCTGATAACGATGGAACTTGCAACCATAGTTGACTAATGATGCTTTTGGGAAACGCGCCCCTGAATGACTAATTGATAGTTAAGTTTTCTCACGAGATTGGGTTAGTTTCTCCTTCAGGGCAATTAATGTCATTGCGAAGCAACAGATTTAAGAGAATCATGTTGAGCAAGCTAAACTGTTAACTTGCTCAAACAAAACTAGTTTAATAGCCCAGACATTTGAAGTTAACTCTATAGCCTCCTGAAGTGCTAGGGTATATTCAAAAATACAATGCATTTAAATGCATTTAAACCTACATGCATTTAAACCTACCTTTAATGCAGCTGAGTTACACGGTAACGCTTCCTTTTACAGTACAGTACTTAGAGTGTACTTACAGTGAACTTACCTAGAAAGTACTGGCTAATATAAGGTAAGTACGTGGAACAGGGGTAGGTTTAGGGGTAGTCTCAGCCTCAGACGTCACGCCCACGGAACGTTGGCTAAACGTCTGATGCATATGGTACACTTAGCTGGAAACACTTCAGCAATGTCGAAGTCGTCATCTGATTGGTTGAATTTTATCGGATTTCCGGGGGGCGTGAGTGTCGCGTTTATTTTCAGTCCGCCGGGAAACAAAGCGCAGACGTGTGAATGCGGAAGAAAAACGGTTGTGTTTACATGAGTGACAATGAGCATTTATCAAGATCAGCTAAACGTAGTAAACGTAGTAATCAGTAAACGTAATCAGCAATGACTTACTGCTTGTTTTCTTCTCCTTCTTTGATTGTCTATGCTGACTGACTTGTTGCACGCTGGTCTGTTGTTGTGGTGACATTTCCACGCCCCGAAACGTGACGCTGAACGAAACGAACTGTAATTGGTTGTTTGACATGTCGGTCAAACGGCCTCATGGGCGGGCCTTGGCCAAAGAAAGCTGCTATGAATTCCAGACCTTCAGCCGTCAGTCTGAAGGTCTGGCTACGCGAGACTAGTTTAGGGGTAGGTTCAGGGTTAGTACTAGTTATTACCAAGTAATTGTAGTTACTAAAATAAGTACATAGTATTTGCATGGGTAATTGGACTGTAAAAGGAAGCGTTACCAGTTACACTTTGCAAAACACTTTCTACCAGTGATGGACATCGTGTGACACCTGGCTTCAGGGAAATTGTGACATCATACATAGCCTGCCAAGACTTTGATTTACAGTAGTGTTTGAACTACACTGGATTATTACCACTGCTGCAGCGTTCTGCTAATTAATGGCATACAATCTTCATTGATCATCTGAGCTGAGAGATGCTTTGTCATTTGGCACACACCTGCTGTTATGGAATGTAGATGCCCCATCTTGGCTTCAGCATGGATGGAAACGAGCGAGTCATTTGATGAATTCAGTGAGTCTTCCATTTTCTTCAGAGCTGTGAATATGGAAGAGAATATATAGGATACGATCTGTCTCTATTTCAACTTACTCTCTTCTTTGTTTATAATCTGATTTTAAATTTCCTCTGACCTGCCATCAACTTATCGACTCTTTAACTTGATAAGAATTATCAGAAGACTTATCATATAAGTATTAGAGAGAGAAGGAAGAGTGAGGTCTGGGGTTTCACAAACCAAGAAAATGGGATTCGGAAGAGACCCTTTTGGACAATTATACAGGATTATTGTGCTGCACCTGTGGCAAGCAGGAGCCGAGAGCTGTGGGAACGGAGCAAGGCAGGTTGAGCAAGTGCAAATGAGCCCAAGGAGCTCCAGAAGGAAAAGAGGAGTGATAACAGTGAAGGATGAGAGAGGACCAGGCCTGGGACTTTTATGTTGTGTTTAATTATGTTTATGCTGCCGATTTATATCCGTTTTGTTGTTTGTTTGTTTTTATGGTTAAAACTTTACAACCCATTTATTTTGATATTTATTACTAAAATTACAGTTTATTATATACTGGGAAATGTGATTAATATATCTTATAGCAAAGTACCCTGTAAGTCATAGCTTAATCATACAAAAGTTGCTTCATTTAGAGACAGGCATCACTGAAAGTAACGTTAAATCTGATTCAGTAACAGATTAAGTTTTTTATTAAAAAAAAAAGATTCTAAGACTCATTTGCTCATGAATGAGACTAAACTGGAAGCACCAAATGTTGTGAATCAAAAAAGCACCAATTTGAAAAAAGCACCAATTCATAAGAGTCAGTTGCTCATGAATCAGACACACTGAACAGCAAACACAGAACGTTGGCGCAACGTACCAAACCTTCTAACAACGTTTTAACAACATGGGCAAAAGGTTGCTTTCACTATGTTTGTGTGGTAAAGTTTGTCACAGCATTGTCACAATGTTGTCATTAAACCACCGCTCAGGGCCATTGCTTAAGGTTCTGCCGAGGGTGTCTGGGCAACCACTGGACTACATATGTACTCGATACTGCCCTGAAGCACGAAAATTAACCTTTTAAATTTCAACCCCCTGTTGGGCTCATTGTGTTGTCTCATTCTTCATCGAGCAAGGATACGTGAGTATTGCGTTTAATTTACCTCATCTAGATAAGATACGTAATTATTCAAACACAACCTACAACTTCATTTTCGAATGTGACTAATGAAGCCTCGCTTGCACTGTTTAGTTTTCATTAGATTTGTCTGCTATTTAGTCTCATTCGTTTCTTTGCTCCTCTGGATTTGTGGATGTTTCCTGGACTGATTCGGGTTACCGACCTTTATCGCCCTACTTTCGACTACGCTCCCCTGTCTGCCATGTTAAGAACCTGGTTTTGTTCATTACATTTTCTGATCTTTGCTTTTCATGTTTTGTTTATTATACCATTTTTTATATTATGTCATTTTTACTCTTCAAAGTGTACACTTGCAGGTGTTGATTATAATTAGGCTAATTTACTATATTTTTACTCAATAATTTGCGATATTGAGCGATATCCATAAGGTCTATCTAGCATTAAAAAAAATGGTCAGAAAGTCGTCTCTCAGTTGCTGAATGTCGCGCAACAACATTGCTACAACCCTGTCGCGTCTTACAATTCTACGTTGTTACAATGTTGCGAGCACGTAGACAGCGATGTTGCCATAGCAGAAATGCAACGTGCCACAGACATTGCCACAACGTAAATGTGTTTGCTGGGTGGCTGATTGTGCTGTCTGTTATTGCCAATCCAATCCAAATACTGGATCAACACATCAATGGCAACATTAAAATATCACCTTCAAATATTTGTGCATAACTTAATTATTATTTATGAGGTAAGACTTCATCATTGCTTTCAAAACCAGCCCAACCTTCAACACAAAATCAAAGTTACACTCGTGTCCTCCACCACAATTCAGACATGTATTTATATCTGCCACTTCTGTGTCTGGACTGAAAGTGAGTGATGTGACAAATCATTGCACTCTTATTATAATGTATGAAGCTGTCTGCACTGCAAGTGAATGTGTCGATTATAACAGTGTATACCGCCTTGTTGACTAAGATGGGAATGTTCTTGTTTTGTCACGCCACACCATGTCACTTGATTGCAGTGTAGACCAGTGTAAACTTACAGTAGTTGAAAAGTTTACATACTGTAAGCATTTATTAATCTTAAACACACTTGCGATTTAAAAAATAGTAGTGACATCACAAAGACACTGCATTCTTGAACCTTGCCGAGTAACACTTTATTTTGATAGTCCACTTTAGACACTCAACTAACTATAAGTTACTCTGCAACTACATGTCAGCTAATTAGCTTTTGTACACTGTTAGGTTAGGGTTAGATGTTAGAATTAAGGTTAGTAGAAAAAATTTACATTTGCTTGCAACGTTAGAATAGCTAAGTTAGAATGTCTAAAGTGGACCATCAAAATAAACTGTTAACAGATATTAAGATGACAGTCTACTAATACTCTTCTAATGACTGGTAGTTAACATGTAGTTGCAAAGTTACTTTACTCAGTAGAATGTCTAAAGTGGATTATCGAAATAAATTGCTACCCCTCACTGTAACAACACATACGTGACCTGAGCAAATCCTTTCCAGAGGTGCTCGGGATCGGCGGGTTAAGCTGGAGCAGCTCTGCCAAGTATCGCAGGCAGAGATTATGAAGACCTTTGCAACTTAAGCTAGTAGATAATGCAGTAAGTCTCAGCTTCAGACAGCACAGTCATGAACCATACACAGTCTGCCTTATACATATGGTACACAAAATTGGCAATTGCTTCAGATCGCACAGGTTTTTCTTTCTGCTTGGATACAAAGTTGTGTATAAAAGATACAATGAACGCTTTTGAGAAAGAAATGTTCAGTGTTTAAATTGTCCCATACTTACAGTAGGAACCACACATAATCACAAGGGATGTGCACCCCAAATAATTACAAATCTCCTTAAAGAAAGAATAGATTCTGAACTGCAAAAACGAGTCGTCAGCAATTCCAGTCCCATTTCCTGTTACGTACTTGCATAACAATGTAACATTTGCATAATGCCAGCCTATGGTCTTCATTGGCTATGCACAAACATCTACTTTGACCCTCAAACACTGTAGTTGTAGCTGGGGTCTGAAAGAGTTTGGTTAGCAAGCATCCTCTTCAAAAAGATGGAATTGATATGGAAAAATCTACGCAATTGTTCGTATCACTGTGTATCAAGCTCTAAGGAAGCCTCTGCAGCTGAAGTTCAGATATGGTAATGGACGTTTCATTTCCAACACACTGTTAGCCGTAGACCAATCACAACTGACTGAGCCATATGACTAAACAGAGCAGAGTAGACTAATCACAACAGACTGAGCCATCTGACCAATCAGAGCAGAGTAGACCAATCACAACAGATTAGGATCTGTTGTCAAGTAAATTGAATTAATAATATTTTCCCTTTAAACCGCTATAAAATGTCATACTGGTATTGTCCCTCATTACCAGTAGTACAACAAGCCTATAAGCACCTTAAAAATGATATGCCAGTTAGACAAAGTTTTGTGTAGTCTAAGTCAAAATACTCTCATACCTTGCTCTTCTTCCAAGCAGACATTTCTTTGTGTCCGCTGCGAGTGATGCATGAAAATGAACGCATGTAAGTCTGAGGTTTTCTTCTCCAGATATACACTTTTCAAAATAATGTATAATTTTAAAATGTAACATTAACATGACAGTAATTTTCAATGTAGCCTTTGTAAAAAATGTGAAGCAAAATATAAATGTGCAAAAAATGGAAACGACTTATATTTTTAATGTTGATTAGCAGTACTTAGTCGACTAGTCTTGCACATACCAATTAATCAGCCTTATTGTGTATATATATACAAAAAACAGTAATTCATGTACATACTATCCTGCTAAACAAAAGTTTAAAACTTAAAGAAAGTTGCACACTTGCTAAAATGTTACATGTATGCTCTACCTATACTCAAGCTTAACATGACCCAACGCAGTGGTTTGTTCAGTTTAGAATACTAACAGATAGGTTTTATAGACCTCTTTGTTTTTACCAGTGTTGAGAGTTAGTAATTCACAGTAGTAGATGCAGTGGTCAAAATGTTGCAGATATCTGGAAAGCAATCCATGACCCTGGAAAAAATGTCTAGCTTGAAAGAGACTAAATATTCAGGAGAAAGTAGTGGAGAAGAGGCGAAGGGCACAATCGATTTTGTTTTTGAAGAAAGCCAAAGATGATTCACACAGTCCATCACAGTCGTTAAAGTTAAGACAGGATACAGGGAAGCAGAGGGTACTGAAGGATGTGCAGTAAGCCCTATTCCCTGGTACAGCCACTCAAGACACATGTGTTTTTTGTAATGATTTAAAATGAGAGGAAAAAAAAAGATCTCATCAGGGCTGGATGCAGGTGATGTCAGACAAAGGCACAAAAGCCAGCAGAGAACACCCTGAAGTTACATTAAAAATGTCACACAGGAACTTTGGGAAATTTTCCTCTGTAAATGATATGCTTAAAACAGTTTAACAACACAATTACCATATTTTACTGCAAAAGTGAATGTATTATCTTGCTAGTTCCCTTTCAGTCAGTCACGTTCGACACCACGTCGGAGTGATCCAACTGTATAGGAATCTTGCCAGAGAGCCAATCTACTTCGAGTGAAACTAAATGAGCCAATGCACATTGGCGTGCAATCATTTGTAGCAGCTAATCTTCCACGCAGCGTGAATGAGCTTTTTAAAGATGTCACTTTACTTGTGTGTTTCTGGATGCGGTCATTACCTGGGATTGCGGGACGGTCACGATCGCTGCCTCGCGTGTCTGGGCCTCGAACACGCTCAGACAGCATTCATGGAGTAGTCATGTACCCATTGTGGGATGATGACCATCACAGAGTTTCATCTGCCTCTTCCATCAAATATTGCCTTGTTCCTCTATGAGGCGCGCTGTCTGTGTAACCGAATACAACTCCATACCGAGAAAAGAGATCCTCTGCACGGAGGAAAGTTTGACCTGAAGACCCAACTGGCTGAGGTGACTGAGCACCAGGTCTTTGTGTTCGCATAACTGATCTTGAGAGTGCACTATTTGAGGGGACAGCCCATTGTAGTGGTGTGTGAAACCATTGTGGATGTTATCAAATGCACTCATTCAATCCCATAATGCATTGCAATAACAAGTGTACAACTGATGTACACTCACCGGCTAGAGAATTACCCACAATTCAATGTGAAAGTCGCGCCGAACGCCAGCAGATGAACCATCCATCCATCCATTTCCCAAACCACTGGTCTAATGTGGCTACAGCATAATATTATACAGCTATAAAATCCTGCATTGTTTAATTAAGTTTTATGCATAGTTTTATCTTACTACTGGAGCTGCTAGTTTGCTAAGTTTTAAATGATTGCTAGTGTGCCAGTCTTCTCGTCTTCCAGTCATCCTCTAGCCTAGAAATCTAGACGCACCCTAGCGGCAACAAAAAGTATGTTGCAGCAAAGTGTGGTCTAAGCAACTCTCCGTTGGCTTTCGAGCTGGAAAAACCAAACTCTGGTCAGGCCAATCACATCGTGTATAGAGTTGGTGGGCGGGCTTAACATAATGACGGCAGAGTTGTGACGGTTCCGCGTGATTTCCATAGGTGATTTTCCTGCTACTTGAAAACAAAGAAGATGCAGCTAGCGAACAGCGGCCTTTCGTATCGGCTTTGGCCGCGACTCTGGATGATTTGGAGTTAAGAGAACGTAACTTAAGTCATTCTTAAAAAAGGAAGATGTGTTCGGAGTTTTGACGACCGGATACGGCAAAAGTTTAATATATCAACTAGCTCCGCTGGTGGAAAAACGCATGGGACTCACTCAGTCACAGCCGTTCGTTGCTCTGGTTGGTTGTAGCGGTTTCCTATTGTGTGCAGAGGGAATTTGAAAGACAGTAGTTTATCTGCCCCTCGGATTGAGGTATGCCAATTGGGAGTTCCCAGACCTAACATCCTGATGTAGGTTTGGCTTGCCAGGCTAGTCATCCTCATCTCTGTATTTCCAGCTGTATTCTCTGTATTACCATCATCTACAAAAACTCTATTATTATTCATCTGCACTGCCTCCGTAAATTTTTTCTCTGTTCAGTACGCTCCATTCTGCTCACCTGTTGTGTTTCAATAAGTCCCGCTGTTGAGTCGACACCAGTCTTGTGCTCTTCGCGACACTTTGTGCATACAAGCATATTTTTATAGTATTTTACAGATTTTCCTGTTAAATCGAAGGCAATTTTTCAATTGATAAATGAACATACAATTAACCAATTATCTTTTTGTTGATTTTATAATGTTTTTTGTTAAAATTATGATTTTATTTAAGTTCAAGCATTAGTTATAAAGCTAATCCAGTCTAAATACTGATTACATGTATGCCATATAATGGGAATAAAAATCACAGTGAAATTACCGGTACAGTGGACCAACAGCACAGGCAAGTATGAGCAGTACATTTGGGTCAGAAACGAGGTTCTTACATCTATTGTTTTTTCCCCCTCAAAAACATGAAGGATCTTGCTTCATTAACTCTCATTCTTTCTGTTTATTCATTTATTCATTGATTGACATTTCTCTCTCCTTGTCACTGCTGGTGCTCGGCTCTCTGTTCTTCTACACATAAATTCATTGGAGAGCAGGTCAGGTGTGAACGCACTTTTGCGACTCCTGCTGCCTGAGGTCTGTGATTATTTCAGCACAGAGCAGCAGGTCAGAGAAATCCAATAGCTCAGCTTTGGGTGACCTTTAATAGCGCTCCAGGCCTGTGTTCTCCCTACCAGACCTCTGCTGGGATCTTTCAATGCCATTTTAATACAATCACCACATTGGACACGTTCTCAGAACTTCCGAACTGGCAGTCATTAAATCTCTTTAAAGAACCCGAATTTGCATGCTTTTGAATTGATTAAGTATAGATCTATTTACAATCATCTGTTTTAATCAAAAATATAAATAATTTCAGTAAGGCTTTAGGCTCCATCACAATACAGATATTGACCGGGATGTGTCTTGTTTTAGTGTTAGTATACATTAGTGCTGTTTTTGGTACTGATATTCAGATATGCTGTTGATAATATTATTTTGGGCTTGAAAATCACAATAGCATTAGGGGAAAATGTTTAGATTCTGTTTTATTTGAAAGCCTACATGTTGCTTGATATCTGATTTTAAAGTGTGTTGTGCCACAAGTCTCGGTCTTGGGCCCATTGTTATTTTCCTTCTGCTCTTTTTAGGTGATATCATTATGAATATGAACACAACATCAGTTTTTACTGTTATGCAAATTACAGTTTTATATCTCCATCATAGCACCTGAAATGTGACTATGTATTTCGGATATTAAAGATGGGAACTGAAAGTTGGACCAAATGCTTCTATCTGTGTCTAAATGTATCCCAGAACAGAACAAAACAATCAAAACTGTATTGTGGGATGAACGTTTAAATCAGAAACTTTGAAAAAGCAGTATCAAAGTCGTTCTGGTGCATGTTTTTCTTCGAGGGATAGTGTTTTTATTCAACATTAGTAATCCAAAAACCTAACATGAGTCATCAACTTTTATGGGTCAGCATTTGGAGGAAAAACCAAAACACATTAACATAATCTTCAAAAGGATTTCAAGCGTGGGAACTAGATCTCTTTCCTGACGCAATCAAAAGTGTTGCGAGGGCATCATTTCTGTGGCAGGATGTTGAGAGAAAAAGAATTGACACTTTATTGCATCAAAAACATTATTTTCTTTCAGGGCACACAGGTAAATATACAGTTGTGATTATACTGATTTTTCCAAAGAGTTTTTTCAAAGATACTTTTCGGTTTAAAAAATAATAATTTAGCTACACCTAAGGAACTGTACACAACTATAGAATACATACAGTAATTTGGAAACTGATAAACAGCAGTATTCAATTTTTAATACTTACTCTGCCAGGGAAGCTGGTGTTGCATCTGCGGTCAGCTGGTTTAATCTGGTGTCAGTCACAGCGTGAGCTCATGTTTGTCCTGTTCCTGTCCTTTCGGCTTTCCGGGATATTAATTCTTGTTTTTGTCTTGCTTTGCACTCATCTGTGACAAACAACTGAACAGCAGTACAACGCATTTAGCATACAACGCACATTTGAGCACTGGAAAAAACAACACAATGCTATGAAACACAGATCTAGTTATGACTCTAAATTCTGATTAAGAATAAAAAATTAACTTCAATTTTTGTGTCACAGCTCATAAGAACATAAACGTTTAGCACACTGTTGGGTAAAGGTAAATTACATTATGAGCACACTGTAGTTGCTAAACATTATAAATAAAATTCTTCAATTGAGTCCACCCATATTATTATTATTATTTTAATTATTTAGTTTGCACTTACATGGAGGACTAGGCGTGCCAAATAATTAAGTTATAAATGTAATAATTCTAAAATAAAAATGGAAGCGATATGTTTAGAACTGTATTTAATGTTCACATTTTAAAATGTAAATAAAACGATACATTATTTTAAATTGAAAAATCATTATGTTTAAAAATAATTGTTAAATGCGCAATTTATACTGCATTTTAAAAAAAGGAAAAAATTTTTAAATTAAATTGATAATTTATTGTTAAATTAAATAAACATATTTTAATGTCTCTTAATAGTCTATTATTATTTTCAACATTATTTTACTTTTAAGTGTCCCTCTATATCCTCTATACTACACTTGCATTTGATCCAGTAACTAGCACTGAACAGTAGGTCACAACATATTAACGTGAATAATATTGCTCATAAATGACATTCTATAGGTGTCAGGGTTGGGTGCAGGTGACTGAAGACGAGGACACGGAATTTCAAAGATATTAGATTTAATAAACAAAATGAAACTTCCAAAATGAAACAAGAACCAAACTCCAGGACTTCAAAGGTTTACACACAACCATACAAGGACGACGATCGACCAACACTGGGAGAAAACACAGGGCTTAAATACACATGGAATGATTGAATAATTAACTGAACACAGGTGATAAAACTGAACACAAACGAGGAGCGGGAAAACTTAACAGGACTAAACCAAAAACCACAAAGACAGGGGAAACCAAGATCACAAAACAGAACTTAAACACATTGAATTGTTACAGTACCTCCCCCCTCCCCGAAGGCGCGTCCTCGCGCCGTATAACATCCAAAGGGGTGGGAGGGTGGGCGCCCTGGAGGCTGACGAGGGCATGGTGCAGGTCCAAGAAGCCTCCAGGGCGGAGCAGGCTGTGGGCGTGGCCACGGCGGTGCAGGCTGTGGGCGTGGCCACGACGGTGCAGGCTGTGGGCGTGGCCAAGGCGGAGCAGGCTGTGGGCGTGGCCAAGGCAGAGCAGGCTGTGGGCGTGGCCACGACGGTGCAGGCTGTGGGCGTGGCCAAGGCGGAGCAGGCTGTGGGCGTGACCAAGGCGGAGCAGGCTGTGGGCGTGGCCAGGGCAGAGCAGGCTGTGGGCGTGGCCACAGCGGAGCTGTGAGACCCTCGGGCGTCCAGGGCGGAGCTGTGAGACCCTCGGGCGTCCAGGGCGGAGCTGTGGGACCCTCGGGCGCCCAGGGCGGAGCTGTGGGACCCTCGGGCGTCCAGGGCGGAGCTGTGGGACCCTCGGGCGTCCAGGGTGGAGCTGTGGGACCCTCGGGTGGCCATGGCGGTGCAGGTTCTTCAGGTGGCCACGGCGGTGAAGACCCTTCGGGTGGCCGTGGCGGTGAGGACCCTTCGGGTGGCCATGGCGGTGAGGACCGTTCGGGTGGCCATGGCGGTGAGGACCCTTCGGGTGGCCATGGCGGTGAGGACCCTTCGGGTGGCCATGGCGGTGTTATTTTTTCGGGCCTCCGTGGATCTTTGGCCGGCCTCCGTGGATCTTTGGCCGGCCACGGCGAAGGCGTATAGCCCCCCCCCCCAAAATTTTCTTGGGGAGAAAGACAGGTTCAGGAACGGGAACAGACTTGACATCAACGGGCGCTGGGTCAACGGGGTCTGGGTCAACGGGCTCTGGGTCTGGGTCAACGGGCTCTGGGTCTGGGTCAACGGGCTCTGGCTCAGGCGCTGGGTCAACGGGCTCTGGCTCTGGCGCTGGGTCAACAGGCTCTGGCTCTGGCGCTGGGTCAACGGGCTCTGGCTCTGGCGCTGGGTCAACGGGCTCTGGCTCTGGCGCTGGGTCAACGGGCTCTGGCTCTGGGTCAACGGGCTCTGGCTCTGGCGCTGGGTCAACGGGCTCTGGCTCTGGGTCAACGGGCTCTGGCTCTGGCGCTTCATGGGACTCGGAACTGGACGGGGCCAGCACATCATGGGACTCGGAACTGGACGGGGCCAGCACATCATGGGACTCGGAACTGGACGGGGCCAGCACATCATGGGATTCGGAACTGGACGGGGCCAGCACATCAGGGGACTCGGAACTGGACGGGACCAGCACATCAGGGAGCTTGGGGCTAGATTCATGCTCTGGCGGGCAGGCAACTGTCTCTGGCTGGACGGTCTCTGGCTGGACGGTCTCTGGCTGGACGGTCTCTGGCTGGACGGTCTCTGGCTGGACGGTCTCTGGCTGGACGGTCTCTGGCTGGACGGTCTCTGGCTGGACGGTCTCTGGCTGGACGGTCTCTGGCTGGACGGACTCTGGCTGGACGGACTCTGGCTGGACGGTCTCTGGCTGGACGGTCTCTGGCTGGACGGTCTCTGGCGGAAGAAGCTCAGGAAGGTCATCAAATGGGTCAGACTCAGGCTCTGGTGGGCAGGCGATGGGCTCAGGCGCTGGTGTGCAGGTGATGGGCTCAGGGGCTGGCGTGCTTGGAGCTGGTTGGAGTGGTAGATCTTCCAAGTGGTAGCTGGATCCACAGGCCCACAGCGTGTGATCCAAAAACTCCAGGAAGGATAGATTGAGGTCCTTCACCAAAATTATCTGGGCGAGAGGGTCCTTTAGTCCACCCCAGAAACTTTTTTTCAGTTCTTCTTCCTCCAGCGTCACATCATCGTAGAGACTTAGGTAACGCCCCGCATACTCCTCAAGAGAGAGCTCCTTTTGAAAGAGGATTGGGATTTCAAAGGGGCTCACCACCTTGCTTTTCCTCCTTCGGCCCATTTTTCGCTTCTCTTTCTTTTTGTAGGTCGATCGTTCTGTCAGGGTTGGGTGCAGGTGACTGAAGACGAGGACACGGAATTTCAAAGATATTAGATTTAATAAACAAAATGAAACTTCCAAAATGAAACAAGAACCAAACTCCAGGACTTCAAAGGTTTACACACAACCATACAAGGACGACGATCGACCAACACTGGGAGAAAACACAGGGCTTAAATACACATGGAATGATTGAATAATTAACTAAACACAGGTGATAAAACTGAACACAAACGAGGAGCGGGAAAACTTAACAGGACTAAACCAAAAACCACAAAGACAGGGGAAACCAAGATCACAAAACAGAACTTAAACACATTGAATTGTTACAATAGGCTAAGCAACAGACTGTGTACAAGCTCTAGGGGTCATTCAAACATCCCTGTATAAGACATATCTATGTCTTCCCTCCTCTGCTGTGAAATGAGTTGAATTACCTACGTCTAAAGCTCAGTATAAACAAGTTTTCTCTTTGTCCATTTCAGAGATTTGTAGAACGCCATAAAACTACCTGCAGCTAAACCAATTTTAGCTCCAGTTTGCCAAAAGGCTTTGAGCAGCGAGTGAGACAATTACCCAGCCAGTGACAAATCTCATATCCGTTTATGAGAACTGTTTGTTTTGGAATGGGAGGCAAAACAAAACAATTTCCATCTCCGCAGCTTGTTATCGAAGCATGTAGGCCACAATAGTGTTTTCTTCTTTCGGGTTTAAAGCCCTGTGTGCATCATCTGATATAAGCCTGGAAGTCAGTATGAACTCAGACGTTCATTGACGTCAGAACACGGAAACACCTCCCAGGACATGATAACATTTGAGACCGAAAGGAGAAAACAGAAAGACTACAATGCTCCACTCGTTCTTCCCTGTTTATTTATTGTACAAAGTCTTACATTTCCTCCCTTTACATCTGCAGGACTGTGTGTGGGTTTGTGTCCTTTTTTCCGGATAACATGAGACTCCGGCCTAGATGGAGACTCGTCCTCTCGTGTTCAGTCAAATAGTCTACCTCTAACCCTAAAACATTTCAATTCAATCAAGTTGTGAGGCAAGGGTAAGTGATATGACCAAAACAAGAATTTCATTTTATGAATCAGATTTTCTCCCAAATAAACATTCACTTTAGACATAACAGACTGTATTTATGTAAAGAAAAAAAAAACGAAAAAAAACTTGGGCGTTTTGCTAATAACTCAATTCAGTTTCATGCGTTTTCATTTTTTATGGGGACTTTCCATAGACATAATGAGTTTTATACTGTACAAACTTTATATTCTATCTCCTAAACCCATCAAAGAACATTTTTCCAAAACTTTTTTCAAAAACATCACTTAGTATGATTCATATGCTGTTCTCCTCATGGGGAAAATGACAATTACCAGGTAGGTTTTACCTGAAGAAAACACACACACACACACACACACACACGAACAAAATATACTACCCGGCAACAAGTCGCAGGCCTCCTCTAAAGAGGTTTAGCAACATTATAACTATGGCAACTCCTCAGTCCTCTCACAAATACCTCATTAGACAAATAAGAGTGATATTTTTGGCTTTACAATTTTTAAATAAACCTTCTGTGAAAAATAGAGGACCAAATACACAGTTGTTTTTTGACTTTTTGACTCTTTCTCTGACCTGAAAGAAAGATATTTTCAAAAAATATGATAAAAGAAAAACATAAACAGCTAGAAAAGAAGGACAGATGTGGTTCTTGTGAAATGAACTCATTTGTTTTTAGGAAAAACATCATGAAAAATATTAAACAAATTGAAAACACAAAAGACATGGGATGGATAGAAAAAGAATAGCAATAAATCGCCATTGAGAGGCGTTTTATTTGGACGGGCTCCACAACGGTAAATTGGATTGTTGCGCTTTAGCGTGAGGGTTTCAGTCCAGCTGATCAAACACACACAGAGGGAAATCAACAATAACAACAACAACAACACAACCCATAATCCTTTGCTTTCAAAATAACGTGTGGGATAACAAAGGAATACATTACAAATGCAAATAATAAGCTGGCTGTTTACCGAAAAACCCACGTTGTGTTTTCGTCTAAAGAGACAAAGCAAAAAAAAAAAAAAAAGTATCGTTTTTTAGGCCTATTTTGCCTCATTGTATTTGCTCAGTGTTGCAGCAGGCAGTAATTATACCTGTTCCAGCGCTCTCGAACAGACAGATTTCAGAGTCGAGTCATAAAAGCTCTGTTAACACACATCTGCAGCACTGTTCAAGACTGATCGTTGCATTTCACAGCGAAAAACAGCTTTATAAACGTCACATTCGCAGAAATCACTGCAATTTCATAGAACAGTAATCACTCTAAACACAGTACAGATGAACATAAAGTGAAAAAGAAAGAATGGAGAAGAAAAACTGGTTTGGTTATTCAGAGATTTCTAGATTTAAAAAAAACAACACATTATTAACTCACCTTCATGTCGATTCAGACCTGTATGACTTTCTGTTCTTCTGTGGAAGTGGCTAGAGGCTGTCAAGCTCAAAAAGCATCATAAAAGTAGTTCATATGACCAGTGTGCTTTTTTCCAATTCTTCTGAAGTCACACTTTAAGTGAAGAAGGGACTGAAATTTAACTTATTTCCCTGGAAAAAAGATTCCCCTCCATCGTAGTTTTGAAAACTCATTTGTATTTACGCATATTTAAACTTGATGCATTGCCTAATGTTCAATAATGAGACTGTGAAAAAGTTTTCACCCTTGTGAAAAAGAAGTACACTTAGTTTGATTAAATGTATACTTGTAGTGTACTTCAAATCTTAAAAGTATTTAAAAAAAACTGTACTTGCATATAATATAATAATAATTAAATACAATCACACTTAAGTGTAAAGAGAGCAATCAAACCAGCGAACAATCAAATCAATTTAATAACAAGATAAAACAAATACAAAAACGAAGTAAAAGACGGCAGGCCCTCATATAAATGTAAACTACATTGAATTGAGCATCCGAAAACATTACATGTTTACACTCTAATAGTCAATTGGACTACTACTTTTATGATTGTTATTATTGTGTATTTTTTTTTTATTATATGGAAACGAAACGTTTAGACTTTCTGACTAATGTTTTCTTTTGTGAAATAAAGTTATATGAGTTTGTATTATCATGGTGAATAAATGAAGCCAGAAGTTAGATTTGTGCAACTGCTTGAATAATTCTCAGGGTTGAGCACATCCATATTTTCACTCTTCAATCACAGTAAGTGGCACATAATCACACATGTAGCCTGATGTTACTGATTAATGATCATAAAGAGGGTTATAGTACTAACTGCAATTATCCAGACACTATTGCATTCATTTGACTCTATCCATGATGAGCACATAATGAGCACTGCGAGTAAATGTTGCAATAGATGTTTAAAAACCCAGATAAAACTGGGTAAAATCTCAGTCCAAACAGATAGAGATATGAGAGAAACTCATTGTGTTGTATTCATTCAGCCAAAACTTAAATAAATAGTTCACCCGAAAATAAAGTTCTGTCATCATTTACTCATTACCCTCTGTTATGTTCTGTTTAGTCTTCGTTTTCATTGTGTTCACTTTCTGTTTGGCTTTTTTCCTTTGACCCAGTTACATTTATTCATCCTATTCACCTGTCCCTCTTAAATGATATCATTAGCTCATTTGTTTGTCCTTGTACTTAAGCACTCAGTTTCTGTCAGTTCTTTGTCCTGGATTGTTTCCTTTGAGTAAATCTCCTGTTTATTGTTTTGATCCTTGGATTAAAGTTCCATTTGAGTGTCTTCTTCGTCGTGCGTTTACATTACAGCCGCCCACCGGGAAAGAATCCAGGACCTAAGAAATGACTCAATGGACTTGCCAACAGTACAATTCCTCTGCCTGGAACAACAAGGTAGAACCCTCGAGAACCACACAAGGGATTTTCTGAGAGAAATTCCCAAGTCCGTTCCTGTGAGAAATTCCCGAGTCCGTTCCTGTGAGAAATTCCCGAGTCCGTTCCTCTGAGAAATTCCCAAGTCCGTTCCAGTGAGAGAAGTTCCCTATACGTCCCTGGCCATAGTGGCCTCACTGGTCTCCTGTACTTCCGGTACCGTCCTGAAGGCTACCTAGCCTGCCCTCATCACCCTGGTCACCTGCATATTGCCTGCCACAACTCCAGGATACAACCCCTGTGTGTGTGTTACTTTTACAGTGTCTTTGTAAACTTTCTGAAGTTTGAAAAGTAGGGTGTAATGTAGGGACAGAAATCTCTCAGGTTTCACTATTATATATATATATATATATATATATATATATATATATATATATATATATATATATATATATATATATATATATATATATATATATATATATATATATATATATATATATATATATAATAATTTGTGTTTTAAAGATGAGCAAAAGTCTGGAAAGACATGAAGGCCTTGTGTCTTTCGAAACATGTTTGACTTTCTTCTGTGGAACATCTTGATATAATTTTTTGGCAGTGAAAAAACTGCTTAGAGTTGGTCACACAAAGCTATCACATGGCTTCAGACAGGGGCGGAGTGGCAATCGGGAGAGTCGGGAGTTTCCCCGGTGGGCCGGTAGTGTTTTGAGGCCGCGAGGGCCGGTCTGATAATAGTTATACATTGCAAGTTCGCTATGCGCACTTGGGGCCAAAGCAAGGGGGGAAAAAAAGTTTTTTTTTTTACATTTTCGATAACGGAGCGTATATTTGCACTAAGTGCCTGTCTTTTTAGCAAAAAGACGCCCGTCACGAAGCAGCTACAGTGGCGTAGGTCGCAGGGTGTGAGGTATTTGAATGCCGCTTTTGACGCGTTCGACCCGAGTTCGAATCCGCCTTTTGCCGAACTCTCTTCTCCCTTTTCCCAACACATATGAGATGTAAAATGTACCGCCTATACCATAAAGGTCTCTAGCGTTATATTTTGCCAATGAACTAAAATTGAAACCATGATATGGCTTTGTGCCTTTATAAAACAGCACAAGACCTTAATTATAGGCATGTTTGTGCTGCGTGATTGAAAGAAAAGTGCTCTCTTTGCTCACGCGATCAGCATGGTGATCTGGTGTTTTCTCCAAAATAAAAGCTCAAGGGTTTATTTCTTGCAAGTGAAGAAATTAGGACAAAAGTATTTTAGTTTTCCTATACTATAGTGTAATGTAGGCTAAAATATACTTTTGAAATATTCATTTTCATTTATACAGTACATTTATCGGCGATACGGATTTTACATCATAGGAATAATTATATAAATCATTATTACATTATTATAATAATTCTTTGGCACCCTAAAACACCATTGATAATGTAATATAGACTGAGACTCTCATAAGATGTTTGAGCCCTCTTTAATGTCCTTGTACAAATCAATGCTTTTTCTTTCTTCAATGAGCAGGTCATGGGTTGAAGCTCTTAATTTTGATCTCTCAAAGAGCACCAGATTGATGCATTTAACCTTAAAATGTACAAAATTTTCTTGCAGGGGAGCATACCCCCGAACCCCCCCCCCCCCCCCCTAGAGGCACAGAGGTCCACGTAATATAATTTTACAAAATCCTATGTGAAAGAACGACCATTTATGAACTTTACTCCAGCATAGTTCAACAAAGTTCCTTTTAAGTCAGTAAAACTGTAAATACCATATTAAAATGTCCTAGTTCAAAATATAAATTTAGCCTGCCTAAGAGGGGGCCTACAAGACATTGTGCCATCTGAACTCTTAATCCGGCCCTGCCGGCGATGAGGGCCGGTGGTCTACGAAATTTCCCGGTAGATTTTTTGGTCCCACTCCGCCCCTGGCTTCAGAAGACAACGTACTAAAAGAGCTGCCTTTGTGAACTTTTTTTTTTGTCTATTTTGGATCTTGACAGCACTGAGAGAGCAGCATGAATGAAAGACAGAAGGTCACTCTAGGGTGTAATCCTCCTAAATGTTTACCTGCACACAAAATCATGTCTACGTTTAGATCATGCATTAGTAGATGCACAGGACAGTGCTATTGTATCTGCCGCAAAGCATCTTAATCGACTCTCTTCAGGAAACTGTGTGATGGAAGCAGAAAGGTGAGGAGAGAAATCGAATTTTGCAGAACATTAACCTTCTTTATCAGCCTCAAGACCAGCTCACCCTGAACACCTGCTTCAGTAGCTCTGATCAGCTATTCACATTCTCCACTTAAGCTTGATTTGATCGAATTACTGGGTGCGGGAGCTCTGCATTGCAAGTAAATGATGCAACATGATATAAAAACACAACATAAAACACCATAAATATACTTCCGCTATCATCAAGTCTACAATGCAAGCGCAAGCAAAACATGGACACATGGAAAAACGAAAACTAGAATGCTACTTTTTTGAATATAATGGGAGCGTTTGTCTCATCGCTCAGTCTCAGTGTAGACAAGTGTTAGTTTCACTGGAGTGTGAAGAGCTTGTGTTTTAGTTTAATCAGTTGAGATGATGAATCAGGGCAGATTAGCACTGCTGCTTCTGATACTGTCAATCAAAGCTGTTCAATCTCTCATCCTCATCTCAATATTCATGTGATTTAAATTAATCAGAGAGACTCTTATCAAGAGAGAGATGTCTGAGCACTTCAGAATCACCACCATCCTCATCAAACAGCCGACGTGAGGGGGATTAAGAGAGACGGATGTTTTTAACCACCAGGATGAAGTTTTAAAAGTGTTAGTTCATCCAAAAATGAAAATGATTTACTCGCCCTCACGTCCCGTATGTCTTTCTTTCTTCTGTGGAACTCAAAATGTATAAAATTCTGAAGGCCTACTTCATTTTCTTTCAGGTCTGGAGTGACACAACGACAGGATGTTCATTTCCGTGTGAACTATTGCTTTAATATCCAAAGCAGTTTGACTAACAAACTAAAAGAAAGAAACCAATATGCACACAGAGCAAAACAGACACTTACACTCTTTGGCCGTGAATGGGCAGAGCGGGATTGATATTTTAGTAATCCTTTATTTCACCGCATCTCTGAATCAACACAGATGGAGAGCGAAGTTTATGTATCAGAAGCTGAGAGTTATATTTCCATCATGCTACCTCAAAATATTGAAATCATAGCCAATTGGTAATAATACCTTTATGGGTGACAACTTTGGGGGTAACAACTTTTTTTAAAAAAATTTTTACAGTAGTTTCCATAAGTAAATTATCTGAACAGATAGCCTATTTTTCACAGACATGGTTTAAGCCTAGTCCTAGACTAAAATGAGCTGTTTTAACTGAAAGCAACTTGCACTGAGATACAGTATCCTAAAATATGTCAGTGCCATTATTTTGTCTCAAGATACACATCAGTAAGGTTTTTTTCTAAGGCACCTTTATAAAAGCTTCTTAAATGTCCTAATTTAACTAAGGCCTAATTCTGATTCTTCAATTTTCTTTCATTCCTATACACTCCATTGTGTAACACACATTTGTGTCCTCATTCATACTTGTTTTCGACACATCAGTTTTCGGTTCGACATATTTCCTCATTAGCACAGAGTATGTCAAGAATAATTAGTCCAGCCAGTTGCTCAGATCCACACCAAAGAGCATCTGCATCCATCAGTCTCCAGCTCTTTCTATCTCTCTCTCTCTCTCTCCACACACACACACACACACACACACACACACACACACACACACACACACACACACACACACACACACACACACACACACACACACACACACACACACCTATTCAGTTAAATCATGTACAGAGGTTGTGCCAATCAGATGTGTCCCCACGGGCTTAAGCATTTAGACCACGTCTCTGTGTTTGACTCTTCTAATGAACAGTCAACTACATTTAGAAAAACATCTCGCTTGCCTCTCGTCTGTTTACCGCCTATTTCTGGGGGATTTCATTAAAAATACCCAAGAGGTGAAAAACGAATCAGAGTAAAGAAGTTGACAATTTTCTTAGCAGTTACATAAAATAGTAAAGTACATGTTTCTCTGGAGTCAGTGCATCCAGAATTACAATACAAGTGGGTTTATGTAAATATCAAGTCTATATTAAAAAAAAGCATGCAAAAATTTCACTTACAACACTAATTAAATATAATTTAATAGAGTGAGGTTGCAATAAGTCAAACATTCGGTACACATATGACACAGTATGAAGTATGAGCATTAAGTACTTTATTTTGATATCAAGCACTCTTTTGAAAGAACGCTTAAGTGTACCTTTTTCACAAGTGGCATTTAAGGTGTGTGTGTGTGTGTGTGTGTGTGTGTGTGTGTGTGTGTGTGTGTGTGTGTGTGTGTGTGTGTGTGTGTGTGTGTGTGTGTGTGTGTGTGTGTGTGTGTGTGTGTGTGTGTGTGTGTGTGTGTGTGTGTGTGTGTGTGTGTGTGTGTGTGTGTGTGTGGGAGGACACTCTGGATGTAAGCGCTATCTTCAGGTTGTCCTCTGGGTGATAAATAAAAGGTTTTCTATTGCCAAGTTACTCTGCTTTTCACTGCACACTGCAAACGGCACTTGTTGGGTAAGAGAAGTGGGCGAGAGGTTGGCTTTATACAGTATAAGCCAACAGCCTCTTCTCCAGCAACACACGCAGGAGTGAAAGAGCTAATGATGCACATTAAAGTGGGTGATGATAAGAGACACACATTCCACATGAATCATAATATTATATACATATGCTGATGCTGGTCTCTAAACAGTACACTCCAATTCAAAACATTATCAAATGAGTGGGAGAAAGAGGTGCAGATACGTTCATTTTTACAAATAAAGACTTTTATGTAAACACTATTTTCACATGTGAATGAGACACAGCCCAGAGATGAGAGTTCGGCTGAAGCCAAGGGCTCAAGATTTGGCTACTTACAGTATCTGTCACACTATGTCGGTGTTTTGGTTTCGTTTTCATCGTCTTTTAGGGTACGTTTACATGACAACGATGTCGTAAAATGTTTTTCCTTTGAGTTTTTCGCGTAAAGATGACTACATTGTCAAACCGATCCCCATTCACACAGATCCACAAAAACGATTAAAATCTCTGTATTATTCATGCCAGGCCAGTAGTTGGCGATGTCACTTTGTAAAGAAACACAACTCGCATATAACAGGTAATTCGCATGTGCCTGACATCACCATTTTCACAAATTGACGTTTTTATAGTTCACACCGAGGCGATAACAGTATCGTATTCAAAAACCTGCACTTTGAAACCCGTTTTAAAAGTTTGTATTTTAAATGAACAGCCAAAACACATAAAACGTTTTACATTTTTAGTAGAAAACGGTGTATTACTTTATTTCCTTCTGTTGTCCTTCCTTGTGTTCATTTGTTGTCATAGTGATTCACTGTTTCATTGATTAGTTCACACCTGTTTCTTGTTTAGTTTTTTAGTGTGTATGTATTGCCTTCTGTTTTCTGAGTTCATTGTCTTGTGTTGTATGATTAGGGCGCTTCTACCCAGATAGCAAATGACATCTGTCCCAGTTGTGGCCCACATCTCCCGGCCCACATACTGCATGTAATGATGGCAATGACTCAACCCGAGTGTGATAGCGTACATATCCATGCCTCATCTGGGCCAACAATGGCACATATGGCTCAGTTCTGGCTGCAGCAATGGTCATACGGGCCGGATCTGGCCCCACACACATCAAGCCGGTTTTGATGAGGCCTGGATATGTATGGTATCTTGTATGCTATTGTAACCCCTTCCACCCGGGTTCCACTCGACCCTCTCCGAGCGGGCCTCGAACCCGGGTCTCCGGCATGAGAGTCAGGCGCTCTAACAAGGAGGCTAAAGACTGCAGCCCCTAGCATCTGTCGCTAGAGGTTTACTCGCACAGCAACTACTAGCTGGCCTCCGTTACACTCACCCCCCTAAACCTCACTCCCATCCGGGTCACGGCACCAATGTAACCCCTTCCACCCGGGTAAAAAGGGGAGGCTAAAGACTGCAGCCCCTAGCATCTGTCGCTAGAGCGCCTATTGAGATCAGAGGAGTGAGGTTTACTCGCACAGCAACTACTAGCTGGCCTCCGTTACACTATCAAGGGCCCTGGTCAGAGAGGGGGCCGTTCACATTCTTTTCTTTGGTTTTCTGTTGTTTAGGAATAACAATATCTATCATACTTCCTCCCTATTATCTCACTGGCTTAATTTACATGCAACCAAATAATCCAGTTACAAATGACTGAAGGCTCAATGGAACTGAAAAGCCTACATGTAAACACCTTAATCGATCGGGGTGGTGTATTCCTTTTCTAATCCGATCGAGAGAACATGTAAACACTTGATCGGATTGAAAACTGAAAGGACTGCGCATGTGCAATGACGTAGAAATAGCGTAATGACGTATGATGAGCAAGACAAGCTGTTCTTCCTGTTGAATAAAGTGTCGTATAAATGAATGTCCCGTCATTCTAAAATTCTCCTTTCCCTCAGCGTCTGTGAAGTGGAGCAGGACAACGTCCCACCAGTTCATGTTTCGGATAGTGTTGTAGTTCTCGAGACCGGTCTTGGTCTCGAGACCGGTCTCGAGACCACTTTTTGATGGTCTCGGTCTCGTCTCGGACTCGACCGCATTTGGTCTCGGTCTTGTCTCGGTCTCGGACATTGAGGACTCGCGATTTTTTGTCAAGACCAGTCAAGACCATAACTGTGAAAATATCACTAAATTGCCAGTATATTCGTCTCATTTTTTGTTAACATCCTTGCTTTTATTAGATGTAAAACGATCGATGAGTAATGTAGACGAACTGCTGCGCGTGTGACGAGAGAGAGAGTGAGAGAACGCCCCGGTCGCGCGCGCACTCTTTCTCGGCGAAAGTAGCCTATAAACAAGCGTTCACCGTCTCCTAAGCGCTGTCTTGCATGGCACATATTAATAAAAATAAATCGACACGATGGTAAAAGATCGGAAGACCATAGTTTCATGTGTAGCATTGGGATATTTTTTTCTGAATTCCCGCTGGTTGTGAATTGTGATAAAATACGTTTAAAAAAGGATTGTTGTAGGTTTTAAAACAACATAACGATGGGTTACTTAACGTAATCCCGGGTTCTTTGATAACAGAGTGAGGTGTTTCACTATGGGAATCGCTTTGGGCGTGACCAATTACGGAAGCTCCTATGCCACCACGTCTGTCTTTGACAGACAGGTCGACCTGAGATCAGGCTCCGCCCCCACCTATATCACTCAGGTCGACCCCTAACGAAGTCATTATAAAGAGATTTCTTCCCGTTCCTGTGCAAGGAGGGAAGAGTTGGTGAAACACCTCACTCTGTTATCAAAGAACCCGGGATTACGTTAAGTAACCCATCGTTCTTTTTCTAACTTCGCTCGGTGTTTCACTATGGGAGATATAGACCCCTCCCGGATTGCACCACATACGCTATACTCTTTCATATAGGACCTGATGTGCTGGCTCCTAGCACTGCATGAGCTAAGGATGGTTCTGACACATTCAGTCTATAAAATCGTACAAAAGTGTGCGGTGTAGCCCAGCTTGCTGCTGCACAGATCTCCTGGACTGAAACTCCCTTAAGTTAGGCCCAAGAAGTAGCCATGCCTCTAGTGGAGTGGGCCCTCAAGCCCTCAGGAGGTTGAGAACCCCTGCATTTATATGCTACAGAGATAGCCTCTACAATCCAATGGGACAGTCGCTGGCGTGACAACGGCTTCCCTTTGCGAGGAGTAGCCCATGACACAAACAGCTGGTCATTCTTCCTGAAACCTGCTGTCCTTTCCACGTACACACGAAGCGCCCGTACAGGACATAAAGAATTCAGTCTTCTCTCCCCCGGAGTAGAGAACGGAGGAGGGTGGAAGGCTGTAAGTTCTGTAGTTTGACATCTATAAGACGAGTCCACTACTTTCGGTACGAAAGCAGGGTTAGGGCGAAAGGAAACCTTTGTGAGCCCTGGAGAAAACTGCAGACAAGACGGGCTGACAGACAGGGCCTGTAAGTCGCTCACACGCTTCGCTGTCACCAGTGCTAACAGCAGCGCTGTCTTAAAGGTGCTATGTGTAACATTTCTTCTAAAACAAATCCTTTTTTTATTGCCTGTGTGTGAAGGGGTTGTAATCACACAGTACAATGATCCACTTATCGTGTTTTGATATTACCTCTGAAGGCCAATATTCATATTTATATGCGAAGTCTCCGGGTCGGATTTACCGCGAAATTCACCGGAAGTGACGTGATGCGCGCTCCCGAGCCGCTCTCCTTGTATACAGTCTATGCGACCGACGGAACTTCAGCTAACGACATGGAGTCTGATAAAACCACAAAACGACCTGCCTCCAGCACAACACAGACTCCAACACAAACTCCAAAATAATATAAAAAAACAAAAAAAGTTTTATCTGCGGAAGCTCGTCGGGCCAACTTGATTCGGATCGACTCAGGACGTAAACACGGATCAACATCGACAGAGCTTTTGAATTGTGGAAAGACCTCCGCTTTGTTTTAGGTATAAAAACAGATCCTGAGTTGGCTTTCCTCCTTTTGGACAGGTAAGCTAACATTACTTCAAAGCATGTAAAATATAGTGTGATTTTGTGCTTTAGTTGGCTCAAGATAGCATTAGTTCGCCGGCTAACGCCGACCAGTTGCTAACGTTATCTGATGTGAAATACTACAGTTGTAACCTTATGGCTTTCCACATTACATAACCAGTAATACATGCTTTCAGTTAGTAGAGGTTCATAATTGTCTGAATCGGAATTCTGAAATGAAACCAATGCAATGTCTATTTATATTCCGATAAATTACAAGTTTTCAGATATGATAAAATAAATATTAGTAAACTCTAATGAAATAGCAAGGTAAACTACATGAGACATGAAATGAATACAAAAGACTGTTCTAGGATAACAAAAAGTAGGTGCTTTAGGATGTAACTTATTTTATGTACTAGATCTACTGTCTAATGTTACTCATCCCACTACTATCATATTGTATATAATAAACATTTCCAGACACGTTCAGTACAGTAATGCTACTTCCTACTGTCTTACTGTTACACTGAAATTGTTCAGTCTAGTTCACCGTTTTCGTTATCATATTATACATTCACCTATGTTGACATTGCTGATTGTGAAAAAAGATACACGAATAGTTAATGAAATGCCTTATGCTATATAACATCACATGTCGGTTAAATGCAGTCAATGTAACGTTATCATGGTACGAGCATGGAGCATTAGTTCAACGTCAAGCTGATAAAAGTAGCCTATTATTGTAAAGTTGCAGTGGGAGTTTACATCAGTTTCCAGCATGTTGTGTGATGCTTTCTCCGTTGTGTTGAAAGTCTCCGTGTGGCCGGTAGTGAATGCTCGCTCTTGAGATCAACCACGCACACGAGCACGAGCGCTCTTGTTGCAATCTGAAACATCACCGCTAGTGGCTGCTAAAATTTACACAGAGCACCTTTAAGAGAGAGAAACTTCAACCCTATAGCTTCCAACGGCTCAAAAGGGTGTTGAGAAAGGGCCTCTAAAACCATAGACAAATCCCACAACGGGACCATTCGCCTGGCCACTGGCCTCTTACGTCGTGCCCCTTTCATAAAACGACTTATTAAAGGATGCTGACCTGCTGTCTTGTCACCAAAACCCACATGACAAGCAGATATAGCCGCTAAGTATACTTTTATCGTAGAAAAGGCCTTCCCTTAATCTAACAGATCCTGGAGAAAACATAATATGTCCCTCACTGAACATTGAAACGGGACAATATGACTCAGTCCACACCATTCTTCAAAGACTCGCCATTTATTACTATAAAGTGCGCGAGTGGAAGAGGCTCTTGCACTCTGTATAGTGTGTACGACTGATGGGGGCAGACCTGCTGCACTCAAATTCCACCTCTCATGGGCCAGGCCCAGAGAGCTATCCTGTCTGGGTGAGGATGGTAAATTCCACTCCCCGTACAGGGGATTTCCCCTGGACAATAAATCTGCTCCCCTGTTCAATATCCCTGGAACATGGGTTGCCCTGATGGATAAAAGCCTTGTGTCGCACCACACAATCAGCTTTTTTGCTAACTGGTGAAGTTGAAGAGAGCGTGTGCCTCCCTGTCGGTTGATATAAGCAACCACTGTAGAATTGTCCATTTTCACTAAAACATGCTGGCCCCTGATGAAATTCAGAAAATGTTTCAGCGCTAGAAATACTGCCAACAATTCCAAGTAATTTATGTGCTCGTGAATCAGCTGTGGAGGCCACAGACCGTTCATAGCTCTGCCCATCAGAGTTGCTCCCCAGCCCTTTAATGACGCGTCCGTCGTCATAGTGACTCTCGACGACACTGTCCCCAGGGGAATCCCCGTTCTGAGAGTCGCGGGGCTTTTCCAATGTCTGAGCGCTCTGACGCACACATGAGTTATTCTCACCGGTCGGCTGAGATGACGCCGAGAACACAGACGCAGATGCGCGACCCAGCGCTGAAAGTCTCTCATTATGAGTAGCCCCAGCCGTACTACAGAAATCGCTGAAGCCATTAAACCCAGCATTCGTAGGCACAGTCTGAATGGGACAATTTTTCCCGTCTGAAAACGGGAGAGACACTGAGTGAAGGACGTGATCCTCCCCTCTGTCAGAGTGACTCGATAAGAGAGGGAGTTTATACTGAGTCCTAGGTATTCTGTGTGCTGCGCTGGCTCTAAGCGGCTCTTTTCCCTGTTTATTCTGAATCCCAAGCTGTCGAGATGCATTAACACCATGTCTGCGTCTTTGATCGCTTGCTCCTTCGACGAGGCGCATATAAGATAATCGTCTATGTACGACAATATTCTTATCCCTTTGTTTCTCAAAGGAAAAAGTGCTGCTTCCACACATTTGCTGAATACTCTTGGTGCTAAAGATAGACCAAATGGCATGGTTTGAAACTCGTAAGCAGTGCCTCGGAATGCAAACCTGAGATATTTTCTGTGAGACGGGTAAATATCTATGTGAAAATACGCGTCTGACAGATCGATCGTCACAAACCAATCGTTCTGGCGGATGGATCGACAAAGTGTCTTGTGTGTCAACATTTTGAATGAATACTTCCGTAGGTGCTTGTTTAACACATGGAGATCTAAAATTGGACGCAGAGCTGTGCTCCCTTTCTTTGGAATCACAAAGTAACGGGAGTAAAAACCCTGACAGCTCATTTCCTTTGGCACCACTCTGATGGCTCGTTTGTCTAAAAGAGTGTCTATTTCGGCCATCAGGACGCGAGCTGATTCTCCTTCGGCCACTGAGACTATCATACCATTGAATCTGGGTGGTTTCATGGCAAATTGAAGTCTGTATCCCCGTGAAATTGTGTTTACAACCCACGGATGAGCTGCGCATGCGCGCCAACTGAGTATGCGAGCCGAGAGAGGACCCCTGTATACTTCCCCATCGTGGGCGCGCTTTGATGACGTCATTGCAGTTTCCGCGCTGACCCCTTCTGACGGAGCGTGCGCTCCCTCCAGCGGTGAGGCTAGGGATACACGTTTCATTCTTTGAATTTTTTTGCAATCTATCGCCCTTGGCTGTTTGCCTGGCTGCGATAGTGAAACATTTATTGTTTTGTTTACTGAATTTGGGGAGCATATCGCCCTTAGCTCGTGGCTTGGATGCGAAAATGCATTCTTTATTAAACATTCCCCTGAACATATTGGCGTTTGAAAACCCCCTGTGAGTGCTTGGTGACACTGCTGAACATTCTGAACTTGATAGCTTGCAGCGCGAGCCCTTACTGAACTCAGAACGACAGGGCTGGACCCTTTCCTTCTCTTTGCGGGCGGAGAGAGAAGTGCAGGGGAACATTCGCGTGTCAGGTCGCACGCTTTTTCTTTCGGTCCTCGGGGTGGGACGGGCGGTTTCTCGCCGCCGCGGCCGCAAATGAATGCTTCCCCCATGGACCGGAGCCGTCAGATCTCGGACGGTGGCCAGGTTGTTGTCCGCTGGGAGCCGGTCTCACATTCCTAGCTCCCATCTGTCTTCCTCTCGCAGCAGCGGCTGCTGCAAAGCCCGGCCGCGCTGGCTGAGAGGGTGGTCGCGGTGCCTGCTTGCGTGGTAAACAGAGGTTAAAAGCTTCATCCTCTTGTTTTCTGAGGGTGCTGGTTTCTCTCATTTTCTCGAGAGCTGGTCCGAACAGACCCTTGGTTGGGTCGAACGCTGCGTCCATCACCTCTGCTTTTTGAGCGTCGCTCAATCCTGACAGGTTTAGCCATAACGCTCTCTCACCTGAAACGGCCAGACCCATCACACGGCCACAGCCCTGAACCGCGCCCCGAGAAGAGCGGAGAATCAGATCGTTCACCACACATATCTCATCCCAGAGTGCTGGGTTCGGCACTCCCGTGTCTAGTTGCCGCCCCATCTTTTCCAAAATCTCTGCCTGGTACGCTGACAGTAAAGTCACCGCTTTCAGCGAGCACACTGACTGCGCCGCATATTTGAACATCCTCTGATAAACGGACGCTGTCAGACGTTCCATCTTGCTCGGCAGCGAGATTTGGGATGAGGCAGAAATAGAGCGTCGATTCGGATGGAGGTGATAGGCCACTGAAGACTCTATCGCTGGGGGTCCGGCCAGCCCCAGCTCTCCCATTCCTTGGATCTCCAGCTTAGAACATCCCTTGGTCGGGAGCTTGCTCTTAAAGGGGCTAACCCAATGACGGGACATCTCTTTCATGCACGCCGGCACGGCGGGTAAGAGTTGTCTCGTTGTGGTTTGAGCAGGCGGTAGCCTTTTTCCGTCATAAAGGTCCCTCTCTGCTCCTTCTGCATCCTGTGCCGCGGGCCACGCTAGGCCCAGTTTAGCCGCGGCTCGCTTGCACACCTCGTGCAGGTTGCCGTCTGCCTGAGAGCCCGAGTCGGTCGCGCTCCGGGGTCTAGACTGTTGGACAGGGAAGAGAGAGTTGTCTTCCTCCTCCTCGTCGTCCATGTCCAGGTCGAGGAGGTCAGAGTTAGCGTCGCCCTCCGCGTCCTCGTCTCCCGGCACCCCCTCCTCGTGTGCGAGAAGGCCATCGAACAGAGGAGGCATATCCGGGGATTCGGCTTCCATCATGTCTGCCCAGCTCGTGGTTGCGCGCTGATGGTCAGTAGCCTTAGGTTTCGCGGCAGCACCGGACAGACATGGGTCTTGCTGGCTAGCCACCGCCACTCTCAGCCTTCTCTCCAAAATTTTCGCCGGCATTGACGCACAGTGCACGCATGTTTGCGGGTCCGCAAGCGACGTCTGAGCGTGCTTGGCTCCCATACACACAATGCACATGGGATGAGGATCCCTGCCCGAGACGGTTGCTCCACATGACGATGGACACGGTCGGGGTGCAGGCTCCCTGCTCTTCGACTCATTCCCTTTGGCGGGGGTGACAGTCGACATAACGGCCAGAGAGAGAAAGAGTGATTCAACGACTCGTCACAACACGTTAGTCCGAGGTTCACTTAGGGTAGTTAGCCCTTTTCACGGCTCGCCTTAACGCGTAGAGCCTAAAGATGGCTTGACGCCACTGGAAAATACAAGCGTCGTGATAACGCGCGATAGTCCGAACAGAATAGCTCACCTTGCTGCGGACACTATTCGGATGTGACACTCAACACAGTCCAATCCACTGAAGTCGCGTTCGGTGGTGTAATCCAATGACGGTCCGCCTGTTGAACAGTTTAGCGAAAATCAGCAATGAAGTCGGACGTGCTGAGAGAGCTTGATGTAATCCCTCACGGGAAGAAAGCGAGAATGACTTCGTTAGGGGTCGACCTGAGTGATATAGGTGGGGGCGGAGCCTGATCTCAGGTCGACCTGTCTGTCAAAGACAGACGTGGTGGCATAGGAGCTTCCGTAATTGGTCACGCCCAAAGCGATTCCCATAGTGAAACACCGAGCGAAGTTAGAAAAAGAACTTTATGTATTGTTTATAAAAGGTGGAGAAAAGTGAAGACTTTAGTGATGAACAATGAATAATTGTTTTGCATACTGTATACTAAATGATGGAAGTCACCCAGGAGTATTGAATAAAGATGGTTATATTTATTTAAACTTTTAGTGTTTAATATCTACGCTATGTATTTTTATGGGAATGTGGATCTTTCAGATCAATTTGAGAAGCTCTTTTGATCATGTTTCACAATTTTTTGTAGTGTGGGGCGCTGGTCTTGGTCTTGGTCTTGGTCTCGGTCTCGCCCTCCCTCGGTCTTGGTCTCGACTTGGTCTTGGCCCCTAAAAGTCTTGGTCTTGTCTCGGTCTCGATACACTCTGGTCTTGGTCTTGTCTTGGTCTCGGGTTAGGTGGTCTTGACTACAACACTAGTTTCGGATTCTCATCCACAGACGACTGGTTTTGGACATTTTTACTGCGTGATAAATATAAGCAGCATCATCAGTTCGTATGCTCATCGTCTCCAAATTATGACCAGAAATGGATAAATATTAAGTCTGCTGGAATGGTTATTATGCGCAAACAGCGGGAAACTCTGTATATTCGTGCAGTGTGCGCATGTCGAAAAATCTATCCCGATTTAAAGCTTGTGACATATATAAACACACACATCAACCCGATCACATGTTTAACGTTCATGTAAACACTACATTCAGATTCATCAATCGGAATGAATTCAGTCTGATTGAAACAAAAGTTGAGCATGTAAACGTAGCTAGTTGCTCGACTGGACAAGTCTCTAAACACCAAATAGACATCGCTGATGTGGACGTGTGTTAATGTATTCAGATTTAATTTGGATTTTATAATAAGACCTTAATTTCAATAAATGGTCATTTTGGGCTGGGGAGGAAATTATTAGTTCTAAACTTACAGAATGTTTTCACAGTAACTTTTTTATTTCAAAAGATCAAAAAACATCTCATTTCTCATTGTATTAACTTTAAAACGCTGAAATTAAAACAACTGCATAATTCAGCCATTGCAAATAAGACCTTCTGCACAAAGCAAGCAACATAATCGAAAACACGAATTTTTGCTCATTTAAAAAATATCAATAGAATCTCTGGTTATTGAACTCCAGAAACATTGAGCTGTTTTATGTTTTATTTTAGACTTTAATATCTGTAATAAAATCTCAATGGGGTGCAGGTAAATTACTTAGCAGATGAGACAATCATATCTCCAAACAAATAAAACATCACACTTTATATTTAACCTCAGGGAGTAATATTCAGCAAAAAACCATCAGAATATCCTCTGAGATCTGCGGCTGATGATAATGGCTGCTTCAGGGTAGAACATAATATTGTACGTGCTGTACGGTCACGAAGGATGATTTGAGTCAATTGCATCCTCAATAGCAGCAGAACACATTTACACTTGCATTGCAGAGATCTGACGTCTACCCGGAGACTGCTGGCATCCGCACCGGATCAGAGACAGCCAGACGTTCCCAGAAGAGCTGAAGAACATCCCGACTCAGATTAGATAGGGTTGGGAATCTTGCTAGAATGAGGGGCATAACATATATTTGTTTAATAAACCTTAAGTCTATACTGTTCTACAACAGAAAGAGATTAACATTAAAGCAAGCATTTGCCCATTGTTGGTGATTTTAACAAACACATAATTCTACAGACATGAATGATTCCCTGTTGCTTGCTGATGTGTTTTTACTTTTCTAAATAATCAGGATTATGATTTTCTCTTCTCCAGAATATCAAAAGGCACTTCCCAATTCACATACTTATGCACTACTCTCTGCCATTATGCCATTGGTGTACTTTAAATGGTGTGATTAGAGTGTTCACATGGAAAATTACAAAAATCTGCACTTAATTAACTGAAAGAAATATTAGACACTTCATGCACTCAATGGTCACAGCTTTCGTTGAATTGAGAAGGAGTGGCTATCAGACTCTAATGTTGAATGACAAAATAATTGTATAAAATTAATACACTACTAGACTGTGTAATTTGGGACACAACTATAGAGACTTGAGGATATGTTGCTTTGACTTGGACTAGGAAACCATCCAGAACTCCCTAGCAAACAAATAACAACAGGATAAAAAAAAAAAAACCATGCTGCGAAAACGACTCATTTAGAAGTCATCCTGATTGTATGCCAAAATGAGTTCATTAACATATAATCATTTATATTTACATATCATAATAATGTGATAACGACCAGCCCTATGAAAAACAGTGTGACCTGCATCAGTACGCCAATCATATTGAAATTTCACTTACATACAGAAGTCCTAAGAGTCAGAGAGAATATGGGAAAGAAAAGTGAACGTTTATTTATATATTTTTTAGATAGATCTCTTAAACCTAAATGATTGACAAATTTCAGCTCACTTACTCAATGACCTTGAGTTGCATACATTCCTCACACAGTTCAGGACATGTGTTACTATTTTGTAATTTATTGCACATGGACTGCTTTTAGGATATATTATGTTGCTTTGGAGTTTGAGTCTCTATTTGACTCTCCAGTCTATTCATTGTATTTACATGGATTAGAGCAAAATTATCCTGCTTACAAGAGCAACCAGAATATTGTTGAAGTTCTCTTCATTTTTGGGTCAAATAATCCATGGCTTTAATAAACATAGTAAATATAATTTCAACAACTAGCCTTCGGAGGAGCCATTCCACGGTAGGAAGGCATCAAATCCGAATCAATGCTTCACCTCCTGTCTCCTGATGGATACCTTCATCTGATGGATTTTGAAGGCAACATGTATTCTTCACTGCCTTTAATATCCCACAATCCTGTGCTTTCATTCTGTGACCGTTGAGCTAAAAAATAAAGATGGCGTCTGAAAGTTGTGGTTAGTGGTCAGTTTCTGTTTAAAGGGGGGTGAAATGCTGTTTCATGCATAGTGAGTTTTTTACACTGTTAAAGAGTTGGATTACCATGGTAAACATGGACAAAGTTTCAAAAATGAAGTTGATGGAGTATTTCTGTTCCAAAAATACTCCTTCCGGTTTGTCACAAGTTTCGGAAAGTTTTTTTCGAATACATAACTACGTGACGTCAGAGTGGGCGGAATTTCCATATACGGGTCTTAAGGCACTTCTCCCGGAAGTGCGCGCGTGCAGCTGTAGCCTAGAGCGTACGAGAGCGTCCATCAGAGCGCTGGGCTCTGCTGCGTTGCAATCAAAACAATGGCACCAAAAAGTGTGTTTTTGGTTGCCAGGGCAAGACAACACTGCACAAATGTCCAAAGAACCCAGAGTTAAGGGACCTGTGGATGGATTTTGTTTTTCCAGAGCAGCAACGGGCCACTGTAGGTGTCAGTTTGTTTATTGTAAAACTAAATCATGTCCTCATAAACCACGAGTCTGTCTGTTTACAACACACGCAAAAGCTTAGCGCGCCCCCGTTCACACGGCACGCCTCCACCCGCTCGGGTTTTTCCGGAAAGATTCGGTACAGCCTATTTTTCTTTTATAAATATAATAAAACTAAAGACTTTTTGGAGATATGAAGGATGCAATACTACTCTATAGGTACTCAAAATTAACATGAGATTGAGTGAAACTGAGTATTCCCCCCCTTTAAATGTAAGCTTTTAACCAAAATTTTCCACGTTTGATATCTTTTCCAGCGAGAAATTACTATTGTAGTAATTAGGTATTTGCTTAGTTTTCACCAAAGCTCTCTCTATTTTGTTGTAGATCATTCCAGAAGTTTGTCCAAAATCAGTTTGATGAGGCACCTTCATGTGCAAACCAAGCGTGCCGCACAAGCCCTCAAAAGTGAAGCCAAAACGTCTCGATCGCCCCCTGGTGGCCGGTCCTAGTATAGGTCATAAGCCCCGCCTCCCCATGTTATTCAACGGGACGCGAGACCAACTAAACAATTAAATTACACTTCACATATCTTTTTTCTAAAGATAGTTTCTGTCATTTACTGTAGTTTATATCACGTTGATGTAATTTCAAGTGTTTGTTTTTAAAATAAGTTAGTTTTTAGTTAGTTATTTGATACCATGATACGGTGCTGTGACATCATGATTGACAGCTGTGATTGACAGGTTCGCTGTGCGAAGTAGTCACTGAAGCACCAACGGACTTTTTTTATAATGTTTGCTATGTGGTTAGTAGTTGTATTTACCTTATTTTAACAAGGTACTGCAATCAGCAGACATCATTGGAGAGGAACGGAGCAGACAAGGCCACTTAAGAAAAGTGCAGGGCGTGTGCTTGCGACTGATTCAACGAGCGTGAGGGCGGGGCCTTGATTTCGCGGCTTTACTTCCTGCTCACGACTGCGCATGACTGGTCCCGAAAACGCTACTGCGCAGACTCAAGTTCCAATATGTCAGCGCCATATCGGGACTCTGGCGGCTTCAGTTCTCTCCAATGGAAAAGAGCGAAGGGGCATCGTCCATCTTTTTTTACAGTCTATGGTGCAAACGCTGCCTACAAGGTCAGCAAGGCAACAAGTCAACTGCTTACTGTACGCTTTTGGATGCAAAGTGGCTGTGTCCGAAAACACAAACTCTCTTCAGTAGGTACTTATTTTGAATTTATTCGCTAAAAAGGTATGTTTATATAGTATGAATGTGTGTGAATGTATTCTGGACATACTACATTCTCCATGTTGTCCTTATCATGTGATCTACCAGCGTCAGTTGCGTCGCTTCACTGCCAATCATAAATCCTCTCTCGTGGACTCGTGGGATAGTGAAGTGTTCAGCGTATGCACACTTCAGATTCTCTCTGGGAGTAGTAGGTTATAGTACTGTGAATTCGGACAAACTTCTCTTGTCATACTTCATACTGTTTTTTGCCTACTATATAGCAGGGAAGTAAGCAATTTCAGATGCAGGCAGTGTGTTTTTCACACAGGTCAAATCAGAGGTTGGTGTAGCCTACAGCCATGTACTTGTAGGACAGCTGACAGTATACTTTCCTGCGATTGGTACAAGATCAAGAGCAGGTGCCTATCTCTCTCCTCGCTGTCTCTCTCATTCGAAGAAGCTTTTCATTTCCTCTGTGGATGTCACTCTCTTCTCTTCTCTGTTTTCTGTGTACCTTTAATTTCCAGCACGTAAACACATGTACAACCCCATGACTCTTCATATCTCCGCCCACATTCACCACATGAAAGCTGCAAGGTGCACGAGAATTCATTTTTCTCTTTTGATTTTCTCCTATCGTGGATAAATCCGTTGCTCGGCTTGGCTCTTCATGCCTCATTCTATGCCAAACGGCACATGAGAGAGGGACAGAGGATGGGTAGAGCACTGAGAATGAGGGCTGAAGGAAGAGAGTCAGTTTGCCAGTTTCCCCAGTCTGCCATTAAGGCGCTTCAGATACAGCAGAGGAAACTCTCCACGCTCCAATCCCATATTCATTCATTCCCTTGCCTTCAGGGCCACAGACACACTGCCAAATCCTTAATGAAACCAACACCGTCAAGAATCGACACGGCTGGCAGAAGGACAGAGTAGCCATTTGCAGGTTATTGAACCACTGTTCTCACCGTTTACATCAGTGACAAACACACACTTTAGTTTCCTAAAGAAAAAGGCAATTCACATGCAGATTCACTGCGACGCGACATCTGAAGTGTACAAATATCTACTGCGCTAATATTATTATTGTTACTTATTGCCTTGTTTTTCAACAGCTTATGACGTCTCATCCAATGATAAATATGAATTTTATAATTAAGCAGTGTAGTACGTTTAATCACACATTATTGTTTTTATCAAAACAATTACAACGTAGTAAAAATATCAACACAGGTGACATATTATGCCCCTTTTCCCAAGATGTAATATAATTCTTAAGAATGTGTCTGTGAAATTTCAGCTCAAAATACCCCCAGCCCAGATCATTTATTATAGCTTGTCAAATTTGCCCCTTTTTGGGTGTGAGCAAAAACGCCCTGTTTTTGTGTGTGTCCCTTTAAATGCAAATGAGCTGCTGCTCCCCGCCTCCGCTTAGAAGACGGAAGATCCTTTACACAAGCTTTGGATACAATAACAAAACACACGAATAATCGTACTCATCCAAAATCTCAGAAATAACCAGTAGCGGAGTGCCGCCTGACGGAGAGACTAGGGTTGCCAACCGTTACGTATAATACAGAATCATCCCGTATTTGACACATAAAAGTCTTGTTCCATATGGAACTGATACGGAAGGCACTTTGTTCCATATTTTTGAGAATCAATTCAGTGCAAATCCATGACAGACACATAGCTTCAATTTATGTCAGACAGACTATGAATGAACGAAGACCTGCTATAATGGCACATTCGCTGAGGCCACGCCCCCTTGGCGCCCGCACCATTGGATGTACAGTTGCCGCAGCCAGACGCTCAATGTGCTAGATGTGCAGCTCCAAATGCATTTACAGGCTTCAGTAAATCGAGGAAAAGGAGTTTCCGAAGACATTTGTAGGCTATGATATGAAAAGAAAATGGCATTTTATATAAGAAAAACTACTAAATTAAAAATATTATTTTTTGCACTGCAAAGAACATTCTATAAGTCTAATTCTATTGACTAAGTTTGCACAAGGCTACAAAAAACTGTTGTGTTTATTTTTCTTCAAATGCAGTCTAAGCCGATGAGTTTTGAATGTTATATGTTGTATTCAAAATAAAACGTATTAAACAAATCTACTTAGTTACTCACGTAACCTCAGTTCCCTGAGTTAGGCAACGAAGTATTGCGTAGCTATACGCAGTGGGAAAACTCCTTTTCCTCGGTTTTACTGAACCTTATGTAAAACGCATTTGCAGCTGCACAGCTGACGCCCTGAGCGTCTTGCTCGCTCATAGGCTGTGCTGCAGCAACTGCATATCCAATGGCGAGGACGACTCTGACGCGCGACCAATGGGGTCACTCCACGTCAGAGCCCGTCATAGGGGCGAGCCCTAGGCTATATAAGCCCCTAAACTCGCCAAAATAGCAGGTTTATACAACTGAAGCGACAAACCCCAGTTAAAATAGTGCGGCCGGCTACGCAATACTTCGTTCCCTAACTCAGGGAACTGAGGTTACGTGAGTAACCAAGTAGTTCCCTTTCGAACGGTCACTTCGTATTGCGTAGCTATACGCAGTGGGAACGCTATGCAAAACGCCGCACTGAATAACTGGTTGCCACTGCAACTCAGGAACCCCTGAGCAAACAGAACAAGCCATAAACCATATAAATGCATACACTAAACCCGACACCGTCGGATTTAGGTGAATACATCAGTAATTCCTGACAGGGTCAAGAACATGAACATCACCAGCCTTAGCGGGTTTATAACATGACAATTTTGTAACCGGCAAGAAGCGGGTTATATACATACATATAGAGAATGTGATTATGCACAGTAACAAGTAATGACAAGGCCAGACACTGTCGGGGCCATAATCATACCGAAAGCACCCCTGCCTGAAGGGAGGGTACTTCCAAATTATAGAATTTCATAAATGTGGACGCCGAGGCCCAGCCGGCCGCCTCACAGATATCATGAATGGGAAAACCCGATGACCACGCCCACGACGAGGCCATGCCTCTGGTCGAATGGGCTTTGACACCTAAGGGGCAACTTTGGCCCGCTGCGGCATAAGCCACAGAAATGGCCTCTACTATCCATCTAGACAGCCTCTGCTTAGTGACCGGGTCCCCTTTGGACCGACCACCAAAGCAGACAAAAAGCTGTTCTGACTGTCTAAACGACGCAGAACGCTCCAGATAGATTCTCAGCGCCCTAACAGGGCAGAGAAAATTAACCTCCCCATCCTCTGTGGAAGGGGGAAGGGCTAACAATGTCACCACCTGCGCTCTGAACGGCGTTGAGAGCACTTTGGGTACATAACCATGCCTGGGCTTGAGAATTACCCTGGAATCCCCGGGACCAAACTCCAGACATGCCCGGCTCACCGAAAGAGCCTGCAGATCTCCCACTCGCTTGATAGATGCCAATGCCAACAGGAGGGCCGTCTTTTGCGAGAGAAGTTTAAGATCAACCGACTGTAGCGGTTCGAAGGGCGGACCCCTTAGAGCCCCTAGGACCGTAGATAGGTCCCAGGATGGCACAGAAGGAGGTCTGGAGGGGTTAATCCTCCTAGCACCTTTTAAAAATTTCACAACCAGGTCATTCCTTCCCAGTGACTGACCGGCTACCAGAACATGGTGAGCTGCAACAGCGGCCACATACACCTTGAGCGTGGACGGGGAGCGACCCGCGTCCAACAGCTCCTGTAGGAATGAGAGAACCACTGATATGTCACATGACTCTGGATTCAGACGGTTTTTCGAGCACCAGCCGGAAAAAAACGCCCACTTTGAAGCATAAAGGCGCCGAGTTGACGGGGCCCTAGCCTCAGATATAGTGTTCAACACTTTCACAGGAAGGCCCCCGGATACCGGTTCAAGGGCCACACATGAAGGGCCCACAGGTCGGGTCGCGGATGCCACAACGACCCCTTCGCCTGTGTGAGGAGGTCTTTCCTCATGGGGACAGGCCATGGAGCTGTGTCCGAAATCTGAACCAGCTCCGGAAACCACGGCTTGGACCTCCAGAGAGGGGCCACCAGAAGGACCGGGCACCCGGTCTCCCTGACCCGTTTGATGACTTGCGGAATCATCGAGACGGGGGGAAAAGCATATAGGGGACGGTTGGGCCACGCGTGGGCCAACGCGTCCCTGTCCTTCGAGAAGAACAGATTGCAATGGGTGTTGTCTTTCGAGGCGAACAGGTCGATTTCGGCCCTGCCAAACACCTCCCATATCAGACCGTCTGCGGGTTCAGGGCCCACTCGCCTAGGGGAGTGTTGCCCCGTGAGAGCATATCAGCGCCCAAATTCTGGACGCCCGGGATATGCGCAGCCCTCAGAGAGCTCAGATTGTTCTGCGCCCACAAGAGGAGATCTCTAGCCATAGCATGCAGGCCACCTGACCTGACGCCCCCTTGGCGGTTTATATAGGCCACCACTGACATGTTGTCTGTACGGACTAAGACGTGATGCCCCTTGAGGCTTGACAGAAAAGCATTCAGGGCCAGACCAACTGCTTTCATTTCCAGACAGTTGATGTGTAAGCTCTGCTCCGTGCTCGACCAGAGGCCGGAGGCAGGCGTGCCCTCGTGCAATGCCCCCCAACCCAGGTTGGATGCATCCGTAAAAACCACTTTCCTTCTGGAAATGGTCCCCATTATCACACCGTCTTGGTACCAGTCCCGCGCCCGACAGGGAACCAGGGTACTTAAACAACTGTGATTCACTCTGATGCGCAAGCTGCCTGACTGCCATGCATATGTTGGCACCCGGCGTTTCAGCCAGTGCTGCAGTGGACGCATGCGCAGCAATCCCATGCGAAGCACCGGTGATGCTGCTGCCATGAGACCCAGTAGCTTCTGAAATTTCTTCAGAGGCGCGCGCTCCCGTTCTCTGAACGAGGATGCGAGCACTCGCACTGAGAACGCGCGCTCCGGTGTGAGCCGCGCTCTCATTGTCATTGAGTCTAAAACCATGCCCAGAAAGATCACATTCTGACAGGGGGATAGTTTGCTCTTTGAAACATTGACCGTGAGACCCAAGCATTTCAAATGGCCGAGAATCAGATCTCTGTGAACTATCAGTTCGCTTCTCGACTGTGCTAGCATCAGCCAGTCGTCGAGGTAATTCAACACGCGCACTCCTCTCTGTCTCAGGGGAGAGAGCGCCGCATCCACACACTTTGTGAACGTGCGGGGTGCCAGAGACAAACTGAACGGCAGAACCGTGTACTGATAAGCCTGACCCTCGAAGGCGAATCTCAAGAATGGCCTGTGGCGAGGGTTAATTTGAATATGAAAGTAAGCGTCTTTCAGATCCATCGTAACAAACCAATCCCCCGGGCGAATTTGCGCGAGGATCTGCTTGGTAGTCAACATTTTGAAGGGACGGCGCATGAGCGCCTTGTTCAAATGTCTCAAATCTAGTATGGGTCTGAGACCGCCGTCTTTTTTTGGAACCAGAAAATAACGGCTGTAAAAACCTGCTTGCATCAGCGCAGGAGGGATTAACTCTATCGCCCCTTTTGCTAATAATTTCTGCACTTCGGTGCGAAGCACGTGACCCACGTCGCTTCTCACCGAGGTCTCGATGACCGCCTGAAACTTCGGGGGTCTGCGAGCAAATTGGAGCGAGTAGCCTCGCTTTATAATGTTTATGACCCAACTCGACACACCGGGGATAGATTGCCAGGCTAGAACCCGTGTGGCTAGGGATTGACACACTGGAAGGGGGGAGGGATCACAGGGGGATCTGAAACCCTTATAATGTGATTTGTGCATACATCGAGTGCTTGACTGACTGTACAGGCATTTGCGTGTGGGGAAGTCAGTGTTATCACAGGGGAGGGGCCACCTATCTGAGGGGGACCGTGAACCCATGCATTGTGCTTGTGAAACATACTCTTTTTGTGATTTATTTGGGTCGCCGTGAAAACGGCGTTTGGTTGTAAAGACACACTTACTGCGGGCCTGTGTACAGAAATAAAATCCCCATCCACCTGAACTGAACAGGGGGTTGTGGGAAGTCTCGTTGGCTTTTTCGAGGGTGGTCCGGCTAGCGCGGGACACTCGCCCTCTCTCTTTGTGCCGCCTGCTAGGACGACTTCGGCGGTGCTGCCTCAGGCGCAGCGCTGGGCCACGGGCCGTGGCGCCGGGGCATCGGGAAGCGCTTCGCAGCTCTCGTCGGGCGCTGGGCATCAGCCGCAGGGCGGGGCTGAGAGGCCTGCTGCTTCGGTTTCGCTGGCTGAGGCGTAAATGAAGCGGGTTTGGGTTTGCTCGACGCATAGCTAGAGCGTTTAGGCAGGAAGTGTCGCATGGCCTGGGACGCCTTCTGCGCCTCGGTGTAACGCTTCGCGAACCCCTTCACCGCTGGGCCGAAGAGACCGGTGCTGGTAACCGGAGCGTCGAGGAACTTGGACTTCTCAGAATCCTTGATGTCGGTGAGGTTCAGCCAGAGATGGCGTTCAGCCACGACCAAGCTCCCCATGTTCCTCCCGATCGCCTGCGCTGTAGCCTTGGTAGCCCTCAGGGCCAGGTCCGTCGCGCTGCGGAGGTCCCGAAAGGCCTCCGGATCCGGGCCCGCCTCGTCCATCGAGCGGAGGAGTTTGGCCTGGTAGACCTGCAGCACGGCCATCGTGTGCAAGGCTGAAGCAGCCTGCCCGGAAGCGGAATACGCGCGTCCGAGGAGGGCTGACGTGTTTCTGCACGGCTTGTTGGGGTGCACGGCTCTGGTCCGCCAGCTAGCGGCCGTGTTTGGGCATAGATGAGCGGCTACGGCCTCGTCGAGAGGCGGCAACGTCTCGTAGCCCTTCTCCGCCGCACCGTCCACCGAGGAGAGAGTCGCGGAAACTGTGGCGCCTCGTGTGGAATAGGGAGTGCGCCATGACTTGGTAAGCTCCTCGTGAACCTCAGGGAAGAACGGCGCTGGTTTATGACGAGGGGCCTGTTGGTTTCCTGGCAAAAACCATCCATCCAGCCGACTCCGAGGAGGCTCGGCGGGCGCGGCCCACTCGAGCTCGAGGTCCGCGACTGCCTGAGTCAGGATCCGAAGCATCTCCGCGTCGGAGTTAGTCCTGGTGCAGGCGCGCTGGATGCTGACTGAGAAGCAGTGACAGGGTCAAGCGAGCCCGGCCACTCGTCCTCAGAAGCATCGATGGACAGGGTGTCATGATCGCTAGGCCCGCCGAAGGAGACGAGGCCCGCCACGTGGGGGGGGGGGCGCTGATCTCCTTCAAACCAGACCGGAGACAACCGGGCGGGAGAAAGCGAGGCACGCGGGGACGTGGCCGGCGTGCGATCGCTTAGCTCCATGCTCTCGGGCTGCCGTTGGCTGCGGCGCTTCTTCCTCCTAGGTTGAGGAAGAGTCGATGGAGGAGGCGCGGGCGAAGCGGCGTCTTCGTCCCTGGCAAGAGCCAGTCGCGACCGCAGCGATGAAATGGGCATGCTCTCACAGGCCGCACATCCGCCGGAGGAGAAGGCCTTCTCCGCGTGGTCGAGTCCCAGGCATGATATACATCTCGCGTGGTGATCGGCCTCGTGCAGATGGCGCGCGCACGTGGTGCAGCGAGACATAGTTCGGAGAATAAGGATTTCGTCGGATAGCCACAGGTGAGATGGCGTCAGGGGACAACGGCTGAGAGACGTAATCCGCTGAAATAATGCTCGCTCAGGCTGAAGGGCTTGTTCGACGGCGAAGGCTCAGTGAAAAACAGTCAGAGACGTATAGTTTGTCGCTGAAGGAGTAAAATCTGCTATTTTGGCGAGTTCAGGGGCTTATATAGCCTAGGGCTCGCCCCTATGACGGGCTCTGACGTGGAGTGACCCCATTGGTCGCGCGTCAGAGTCATCCTCGCCATTGGATATGCAGTTGCTGCAGCACAGCCTATGAGCGAGCAAGACGCTCAGGGCGTCAGCTGTGCAGCTGCAAATGCGTTTTACATAAGGTTCAGTAAAACCGAGGAAAAGGAGTTTTCCCACTGCGTATAGCTACGCAATACGAAGTGACCGTTCGAAAGGGAACCATGGTTCATTGTTGGCAAAATTATCATGATAGCCTTTATATATCTATGTGGTTCAATCTTGTATATTGATTAGGCCTACTTTGCTATTCTATAAATATATAGGCCTAATAAGTTGTGTTATAATATGCTATAATGTATGATAGCATACAATATTCACCAGAAGTCATCATTTCAGGGGTTATTTTTCAAAATTTTCTTCCGTGGAGGCATGTCATAACATTACCAGCCCCAGCGCTTTGTTTTCTGGTGAGCAGAATCTCTGTAGCCTGTCCTTGACTTATGTTAACCAGAGACATCGATACAAGTTAGAGTATTTTAAGGAGCTGAGGGGTCACTCAACAGAAACTTCAGTCACACGCTGTGCAACATTTTGCTCACAGTCTAGATTTCATCCTCACTATCAGATGTTCCCCTGCGCCCTCCGGTTTCAGAAACTGAGAGAGCGTATGTGAGATTGTCAAGGGGCCTGGGTGGAGATGGGTCGTGCCAGCTTTAAATGAGTGTTGTATATGCATTATTAAAGAGCAGAGAGCCCAGATATAAGAGCGCAGCGTGCAGGCTCACTGCCAAACCTGCCCACACGCACAGATACAACAGCACTGCTCAAATCAATCAGGACCTGACAAACAACACACAACATGATGTTAGATCAATGATCTGTTCACCAATAACACAATTATATGGGTTTAATAAATGCTGAGTATGAGTGAATCATAATTATGATTGCTGACTATTGGACCAGAGAATTTGATATTAACTGAGATCATGCTCTGATTAGTTCTCATTAAAAACCTAATGTGAATGTGAAACCTCTTATTGTGAATGATTCAGCATTGCATTCTAAAAAGCCTACTATCAAATATTCATAACTTTTTGTGGTATATAAGGTATATATTAATGATGCGGTCAAGTGCTCCTGGGAAGTTCATATTTCTGATTTGGGAAGTCGTAATTATGACGTCAGGTGCGTTCACGTCACTTTCGTCGGTGTAGCTTCTCTTAATTAACGACACAAAAATACAGTAAGGTTTTTTGGTAACACTTTACAATAAGGTTCATTAGTTAATGTATTAACTAACATGAACTAACAATGAGCAATGGATTAGTTACAATATTTTTTATCTTTGTTAATACAAATGCAGCTGTTCTTATTAGTTCACAGTGCATTAACTAATGTTAATGAATACAACCTTTGACTTTAATAACGTATTAGTAAATGCTGAAATTAATATTAACTAAGAGTAATAAATGCTGAAGAAGTAATAAACTAGAAGAACTAGTTAACTAATGTTAGCTAATGAACCTTATTGTAAAGTGTTACCGTTTTTTTTTTCTTTTAACTCCTAAAATGAAGAACAAACAACGAGCATTGGTGTTTTGCACAAGGTGTGTTTTGCTTTTTATGTTTTTAATTTATTTATGAAAATGTACCATGAACTAGAGACATTGCCTCCATTGATTCCGCCATGATTCTCACTGACACGTCCCCAACTCTGAGTTTCCTACAGTACTTGTAATTATGACTTGTCCCTTTAAGACAAGTCATTTCACTCGGCGGCCATCTTTGAAACGCCTCTCGGGCAGCAAGTGCAGGTCCCGTCTCTTTGAATGGGGAAACATCAAATGCTCCAAAACTGTTCGCCAAGCTTACGATTAAATTTCATATTTGAAATCACCAATGAAATCTGATAACAACTGTCTCATATATTTTGTTTCTAAACGCCCAAATCATGACAGAAAACACTTTTTTTCAGGCTGGATCAAGCTAATGCTAATGCGCAGTGGAAGTGCATCTGACTGTTTCTATAGGAACCGGAGCTTCTAACGGCTGCAGTGACACGACGACTTTACCAATCACCGACTGGCTCTTATTTAGAAGGCGGGACTTATTCCGCCATATTGAGCGTTGCACTTTTCCCCATTCAAAACAATATGAGTGACGCATTAAAATACGATTGTTCTGACAGGCATTAATGCACCATATGGTGAGGTCACGTCAGCAAAACTTAAATATTGCAAACAAAAGAGGACCATTGTCAATAGTGTAGCAATGTATGAAACACTACCTACTTAGAGGTCACTTGCAAACTCAGCAGCTTAATATTGGTCAATGCGGCACATTTGCATGTTCAAAGTCTAACCTGAATCGTCGTATTTCACCATACAAAAGTTAGTAAAAGTAACATGTGAAAGCCAATTATTGTAACCCATACTCGGAATGTGTCCTCTGCATTTAACCCATCACACACATTAGGAGTAGTGAACACACACACTGCAAACACCAGAGCAGAGGGCAGACATTACGCTGTGGCGCCCAAGGAGCGATTGGGGGTTCGGTGTCTTCCTCAGTCATTTCCTGCTGGTACTGGAATCGATCCAGCAACCTTTGGGTTACCAGTCAGACTCGCTAACCATTAGCACACGACTAGGTAGATGTAACAGTTGGTTGTGAAACATTCATTGAATCATTCAATCAAACTGTTTGTTTGGAAACTCATTAATTCAGTAACGAATTAAGCAGTTGTGTTTATGAGTGAGCCATTGAATTGTTCATTCATGTGAAAGCCTTGATTTATTCAGGAATGCCACTACTGTGTTGGTCAAAGACAAAGCGGTTGACTTTAATTATTTACTTTTTTTGGAACAACTTGAGATGTATGGTTAAATTATTTCTTTAAGTGGTTTACAGCCACATTTATCACAGAAGTCAATTTAATGTTTAAGGTATATAAAGGTGATGTAATGGGCATGCAACACTGAGAAATATTGTCTAAATAAACATGTCAAATTGAAGACCAATCTTTGAGTTTTCCCAACAGACTCCAGGCTCTGAAAGTTGCTTTTAATGTCAGAAGAAAAATGAAGTCGCTCAGCAGTGAGACTAATAGATGGGCAGAGGTCAGACGGCCACTCTCTGACAGCGCCCGAGATGACCAAGATGAATCTGCCTCCCGCTTCCAACAACTAATGATAACGTCAAAGCCCTTACAGAGGGACAGGCGTGATTTACTGAAGAGAAACACCAGAGTAATGTCTCCAATTCTTCCGGGAACTTCTGGACCGTACCGAGGAGGGGAGGAAACAGGCTTTGCCACTAATTAGTTTCCCTCTCTCTCGTTCTCACTTAGTTCCAGTTCATTTGCTCTCTCTCTGCTTACAGTATAACACAAACACCCTCAGAGATGAATTCATTTCAGGAGTAAAACATCTCTCTTTCAAAATGAAGATGACTATCTTCGGACGGTGATCGAAGCAAACCTTTTTTTTTTTGGTAGATGATGTTTGAGTCAAATAATGAATCGCAAAAACAATGAAATATTAATGCAGGCTATTATTTTATGATAATGCAGGGGTCTAGATGGCACTGAACCTGCATTAATGACACAGATGTAAAACATTTTTAGGGCTGTTGTTACTCGTTAATCTACAATAAGAATCGATTCAATTGGCTAGTAGCCTTTCATGCACTTTCACTTTTAAGGTCCTCAGCTGAATCATAAATAGTGAGTGTCATTTTCTTGAAAAGGTGAATTACATTTAATCATCAAGGACTTTTTTAAATCAAATAATTTGATCAGGAATAGTTACCGTTTTGAAGTCACAGCTCCAAGTGCAGGGCTTCTCAACTCTTGCCCTCAATCTCTACTTTTTTAATGCCAACCATGATCAAACTCACCCGACTGTAACTTTCTAGTAATCCCGAAGGCCTTGATAAGCTTGTTCAGGTGTGTTTGATTACGGCTGAAGCTGAAAGTGAACTTTGAGAGTCAGAGTTGAGAACATCTTGGTATCATTGTGTGTAGGGTGATTGGTCACATGACAAAGAAATCAAACACAGGATTCTCATTTCTCGAACTGATGCTTCTTCATGTCCTTGCTTTTCTGTCTTCCAATCTTCAATTATCTTTTTTTATTCCGTGGCGGAAACAAGCTTCCACTGTCAATCAGGTAATCAATTGTGCATTTAAATATGGTTGTCAGCATTACAAATATATCTTAGAAAGCAAACAAAGATTGCTGTCAGTCGCTGAATCTGTCAATCACCTCAGTTCAACGTGAGGTACACCAAGTGACTCTCTTCTGAAAACTCCCGTTATAATCAACAAAGCTGTGATGAATCTCTTATTGACCTCCTGTTTAGATTATAATGAAAGGATTCGTGAGCATAAACCCTGCTGGTTTAAGCGGATTCTGAACAATCTTGAGCACATCTGATTGGCCATTGCATTCACACGCTCAAGACTTTAGACACTCTTCACAATGACACAAATACTCAGTGTTTTAAAGCAGCCGGCTATCAGCGGGTACCAGTACTGCAGAACGGCAGGAATCCTCACCTTATATGATCAAATAAATCTTTGAAAGGACAAAGATTTGTTTTGATGGCCGGAAATATATTATGAGTGCAGGAAAAACCCTGTTATAGATCAGTTTTTCCATCATGTTTCAAATCAACATGCTCCTTTCAGCATCACAACTCGTGTATCGTCGATAATTCAGTTTCCTATGCATATTTGCTTGGTTATTCTGTTCTTGGCATTCGTTATTACGATAAGTTTGACTTCACTTGGAAGGGCACAGTCGAAGGATCGGAGAGCTCTGCTCTAAATGTCCAAATTTTTCATATTTCACGTCCTTAAAGGATCAGGTGTTTGGAGGAGGGCGATTCAAACAACAAAAACAAAAAGAGATTTGTGCTTTTAATATCATTTGGAATAATGTGCACTGATGAATATTACACAATAAGACCAGGGGTGTATTAAAGTAAATAGGGTGAATTTTGCATTCATGTTGAGTTCAGCGAGAGCAGACTCCAGCAGAGACGCATTTCAACAATATATGGATATTAGACAGGTTTTTTTCCCCCAATAAAATCACTCACCAGAGAAATGTGCTGTGAAAGAAAATGAAGCATGGTGAAAACCTTCCCGGTGCGTTCAGCTCCGGTTCCTCTGAAGCTTGTGATAGAGCAGGTTAATATGAGCTGCTATACAGAAGCCTGGCAGATTAATAGAAATATAGCCAAGATGGGTCAACGAGACACTTTTTATGTTCACAATGCAAACAAGGTTATAGTGAAATATGAAAAATTGCTCCTTTGAGTCTGCGGAAGCTTGTTTTGTATATACATTTGTAGGGAAAAAACTATTTTCATTTAGTTTGAATGGTGGGCTTCTGTTAGCAAGTGCTCACTCAGATTGTCTGTGACACTCCTGCCCTCCAGCTTTTCAATCCACCACTGTAATAGTATTTCCTGCCTTCGGAGGCAAAGCGCACTGGTCCTATTAGTCCAGCCACTGACATTTACCTCACAGCAACCATTTTAAGGGGGAAAAATGCTGATTTTAACAATTCATGGCTAATATTCTTGACATCAAACACTTCTTTTCCTACCATGTAGAAATATTTGACATGCAAACACATTTTTGGGGTTGCACTTTATTTTAAAGTATCAGTGTTACAGTGGAATTGTGCATTTAAATACTGAGTAATATATTAAATACATGCACTTACTTTAGGGTTAGGGTATACGATTAGGGTGTGTAATTATGCACAGTTTATAGTAATTACTACAGTAACAATGTAGCGTGTAAAAAGAAGTGTTACACATTTTGGTTACAGTTTATTTTAAGGTGTCTGTTACACTGTAATTATACATTTAAGTACCGAGTACTATTGAGTAACTACATGCACTTACTATAGGGTTATTATTAGGATTTGATTGAGGGTTAGTTGCATGTAATTATGCATAATTTACTGTTATTACTATAGTAACTACTACATGTAACGTGTATCAAGGACACTGTAAAATAAAGTAAAATACCAACATGAAACAAAGCTGAGTTGTGCATTAAGAAACTCAGTGAATTATGATTTCAGGTTGACAAACAAGACTTGAAATGATTATTCTAGTTTAACCAATTTACTCATTTATTTTCAATTTTACTGTTGTGTAGTTTGCATGCAAAATATTGTTGCCAGATCCTCATTTTGCATTTTAGTTGTTTTGTAGTGTACTCAAACACAATTATCGTTGCTCAGATTTTCATAAAGTTCACTTTATTAATTAATCGAATCAAATATTTTACTTTTTAATTTTGGAACATAATACACAGATCTCATTGACTACTTTTATGATATTTTTAGGTTGCTTTCTGTCATTTTTGGAACTTGACAGTATTTCATTTAACTATGGAAAAGAGCAGCATGTGCATTTTACACGATATCTGCAGACAGGCAGAAAGAATGAATTCTTTCTTTTTGTCCGTGCAGATATTGTGAAAGAGAAAGAAAAAAAGAAAGAAAGGGATTGGAACAACAACAAAAACCTTATTTTTTGTGAGAACTGTCCTCAGTTTAATAAGACAAAATGCGATTAAGACAAAGACTCACAAGGAGGACAAAAAAAAACACTCATTATAAAAACTTTATTTTGAATAAAACGTGTGGAACCTCATTACATGTAGTGTGGTGGGTTTAATGGATCTAGCTCGGGTCAGAACAGCACTGCGTCGGTGACTTCACACGGTCAGCATCAGCTCGAGAACAGCGTTTCGCAGGTGTTACAGTAATGTTCAAATCTAACACTTCACTGAAGGTAGCACACCACAAATACACCATGTAGAAAAATGAAAGGACTGCTGGGAAAACAAGGGGGGGGAAGTAAAAGCACAATGTAATCGTCAGGGCAGCTTACTCACACAGCCAGTGTAGCTTTGTGGAATGACCAATGGGACGATGTCCTTTTGTTTTTGGAAAATCGACAGTCACACCAATGAACAAACCAACGAGTGATGGATAATGTCTGAGGTAGCAAGGCAATCATGGCTTTCTCGAATTAAATTTTTCTTTTAAAACATTTATTTATAAAACTATACTACACAAAGATAAATCATCTTGGGCCAAACATCCTGAAAATCTCCTACATTTGTCTTTATAATATAATCTTTCTACATGATTTTGAGAAATACAGCATCTCTCGGCCACTCGTCTCTCCTGGAATGGATGCTTTATAGGCACAAAAGGGTTTTTCCGACGCATTGTAACGTTTGTGTTGTACATCATCTGTGCGTGCGCTCTAGAAATGCAGTGAGGGTTCGGATGCGCTGCCGCCAGTGGCACAGACTGTCAAAACGATGCTTTAAAGGGAGATTTCACGGCAAACACTGTCAAAACAGGCTAAAACTTGAACAGAACAATGCTGGGGGCAACATGCGCTAACAGTTTAGCATTACGAGACCGATTCGTCTTCATATCCACTGATGTCTACGACGTTTTCCAACTAAACGATTTGAACAGCAACTGATGCGAGCTGCATGTGAGATAGCAGTGTGGTTCCTCAGTGAACATAGAAATAAAAGCATACAGGTTACACGATAAATGGCCCCCATAACCCTAAATAATCATCCGAGTATTAAAACAATGGGCAGATACACCTCACGTACAATCAAATGTACATTTGCATAGTACAGACAGACGCAGTAGTAATATCCATTGAATGAACTGTGTGGTTCTGTTCCAGAGTCTTTGGGTTTGAGGAGAAACACCTCTTGTCTTGGGAACAGCCGGGAATCTGCATCTCTGGAATGGGAATCTTCTTGTCATGTCGAGTTAGACTTCTTCACATCACCTGGACACAAACATTGATATATTGTGTAAGTATCTATAATGCATCAACTGAATGTTGAACTTCATTGAAGTACCAACAATTTACTTTCCCTGGTAATTAGTTACTTTTATAATTATGTAACTCAGTTACTAGTTGTGAGAAGTAACTATAAATAACTACTTTTTTTAAGTAACATGCCCAACACTGGTGACGACAGCCGTCTTTAAACCTCTCTCACTGTTCGATGTAGAGCCACCGTTTAGTGTCCACAGCCACAGAAATCCTCACGATTGCTCAACTTTCATCTGGGACAGCCCAAAATCATACCGTGTACCGGGCATAAAAGTGAAAGTGTTCACCACTGACCTTACTTCAGGCTTTTAACTAATAACCCATTTAGAAAAAAAAACACGGACTTCGAGGCTAAATGGAACCATGAGTTAAAAAATGCTAACATTATTTCATGGTTTTAGACTTTGCACATTCCCAGTTTGGATCTCATGGGGTCACCAAACACAGTAACAGCTCATTTGAAGCTGGACATAATGAAGGTAATGGCTTGAGTGAGAAAGCAAGTGATGACTGCCGAGTCAGTGTGTGAGTGAATCATTGCACTTATTTAAAGAAAGAACTCATGAGTTTGAAACTTCAGAACCGAAGTTTAGTCTTTTGGAAATAATTTGGCATAATTTATTTGTATTTAAACTCTCCTGAATGAGAACTGATTTATAATTCACAACCTTTGATAATGCAGATGCTTCAAACCCAACATTTTCAAATAAAACCAGTCAATAAATCACCACAGAAATGTAACATATGGAGATGCCAGTCTATCGTCTGTGATTGATTCATGCATACAAGCTCATAACGAAGATTTCTCATTAACAGAAACTTGATTGATAGTGTTTCTATCTGAGCTGGTTCAAGCAAACTAATGGAATAAATATGTCCAGTGCTTTCAGAGACCTATCTGCAAGTAGATAGGATAAGAAAACTGGGGCAAAATGGTGTCAGCTATTCCCTTTCTCTTTGTGGTCAGTAAGAATTACTGTGGAGAAGAGCTGCACGATTATGAATAAATGATCACATTTTCCCCCTACGATTCATAAAGACTTCAATTGTTGCATTACTGGATGAATCAGAATATTTGAACAAATCTGTTGAATTAATGATTCAATGACTCACTCATAAAGACTTCAATTGTTGCATTACTGGATGAATCAATGTTTTTGAATGATCTCTTGAATGAATGATTCAATGACTCACTCAATAAAGACTTCAATTGTTGCATTACTGGATAAATCAGCGTTTTTGAATGATCTCTTGAATGAATGATTCAATGACTCACTCATAAAGACTTAAATTGTTGCATTACTGGATGAATCAGAATATTTGAACAAATCTCTTGAATGAATGATTCAATGACTCACTCATAAAGACTTCACGTGTTGCATTACTGGATGAATCAGTGTTTTTGAACAATCTCTTGAATAAATGATTCAATGACTCACTCATAAAGACTTCACTTGTTGCATTACTGGATGAATCAGAATATTTGAACAAATTTCTTGAATGAATGATTCAATGACTTACTCATAAAGACTTCACTTGTTTCATTACTGGATGAATCAGTGTTTTTGAAAGATCTCTTGAATGAATGATTCAATGACTCACTCATAAAGACTTCAATTGTTTCATTACTGGATGAATCAGTGTTTTTGAACAAATCTCTTGAATGAATGATTCAATGACTCACTCATAAAGACTTCACTTGTTTCATTACTGGATAAATCAGTGTTTTTGAAGAAATCTCTTGAATGAATGATTCAATGACTCACTCATAAAGATTTCAATTGTTACATTACTGGATGAATCAGTGTTTTTGAACGATCTCTTAAATAAATGATTCAATGACTCACTCATAAAGACTTCACTTGTTTCATTACTGGATAAATCAGTGTTTTTAAACGATCTCTTGAATAAATGATTCAATGACTCGCTCATAAAGACTTCAATTGTTTCATTACTGGATGAATCAGTGTTTTTGAACAAATCTCTTGAATAAATTATTCAATGACTCACTCATAAAGACTTCACTTGTTGCATTGCTGGATGAATCAGAATATTTGAACAAATCCCTTAAATGAATGATTCAATGAAAAAAAAAGAACAGTCACTTGTCGCCACCTACTGGTGTAACCATGTAATTGATGCAATCTTTATTTAAGCATCAAGTTACTTTCAAATGGTGATTTACTCAATTTTTATTTAATGATTAATCGTGCAGCTCTACTGTGGAGTGATTTTACTGTGATGTGCTTACCTTCGGCCTTGAGGACACAGTTGATGCTTCAGAACCCAGAAGGGAAAAACAAAGAGAGACAGTTAGGACAATAAAACAGCCATCCTAACTAAGACAGTCCTGACAAGAACAACACATGCAGACTCTCAACAATGGCAAAACTTCTAATTTAGAGCGTTGAAGCACAGACTCATGGGATTGCTCTTCTGAACACTGAGAGAAGCACTTTAATGAACTCTACAGGGAGACGACAGCAAACACAAGTGAGACGACTCCTAACACTCATATCACCTTTGCCTCCGTCCTTCATTAAAACTTTCCCATCAAACAAAGAACATGGAAATGGCTCCAAATCTTCTCCCGGACCGAATCTCACCGCACACAAAGGCCCAACGCAGTAAAACAACAATGTGCCAAGATCAATATTACACTGAGTTTCTAGCTTACAATGCGAGCCAAAGTCTGGGCGGAATTCAAAATGAAGTTCCACAATAACAATAAAATCTTATCAGTAACTTTAAGGTAATAAAAACACTCATAAAATGGAGTCTCTAAAGGCTTCAGAAAATGATTTTCTTTGAACAACAGCAATTACAAACATAATTCAGAACTGTAGGGTTTCCGGCCCATAAGCTCTTTATCAATTTTAAGTTTGGGGATAGATATTCAATAACTATTAATCTATGATCAACAAATTATTGAATACAGTTTGAACGCGGTCCTTACGTTAATAAATTCCCCACAAAGGGGTGTACAGCGTACCCGTCTGTTCAGGGTAAGTATATAACAATTAAACACAACGAATTATGGTTAATTATTAATATACATCCTACACAGAGGAATGGCTGATCTTCAACAATACCAAAGCATTTGACCCCTCCTCGCTCATTCACACGTCCGCCGTGTATTTAGGCTAAAAGGGTACAAATGACTTATGGTCTATTTTAGCTTAAATTAACTGACAATGTTTTGTGCACTTAAACGATTATCAGATTGTAGCTAGGATCTTTTATATTAAAGAGGCTTTGTTATATGAGCAACAACCACAGAGTCAATAAAGTATAAAATGAGGTTTAATGAATGAACTAGACTACATGTAACAGGATATAGATTAAACAAAATGAAATAAAACAATAAGAAAAGAAAACACAAGGAAAATACAATTGCTAGCACAGTTTAGAGTAAACCCTTTAGAGACAGCCACAGGAGATATACTTTACAACGTCTAAATTTTGTATTGAACAAATTTTGCATTCAGACCTGTACGTTTGTTGTACGGAAGCAGCGTGTGGCGTCCCGGAGATGGAGGTCGGGTTTCTTTGGGTCCCAAGCGTGGTTGATTCGCGGGAGATTCAAACGTTCTGTATGCGTGAAGAGAGTCTTTTCACCGGAGTGCTGACAAGACTTACGAAACGCACGTGGAGGTCTCAGTCGGGAGACGAGAACACTAAGAACAGACTAGCTATGCGCAAAATGAAACGAAGTTAAAGTAAAAACAGGAACATTAAAATAAAATACGAAGATTACAAAGAATACACAGGAACAGGATACACACGGACAGAGAGAGCGATTGTCTCTGTGTTGGAGAATTTAAAGATGAGCTGGGCACGCCTGGGTAAGGCGCGCCGGCCAATGATAATGGCCCATCTCGAGGAGCGCGTACGCCCCCTGAGTGGGTGTTGTTCGGAGTCAATTTGCAACTTTATGATCAAGAAGAAATTAAGCTTGCTTTGGGAAATGGGATTATACATGTGATTATACATTTCACGATATTGATATACAGCTTAATGGATAGATCAGATTAAAAGGGTCACAACCGTATCAAGCATCATACGTTAAAAACATACACGTGCAGAATTACATCTCAAAGCGTATTTTCAGGCACTTATAAGTATTTTACATTCATGAAAACATTCGTAATACAAGTTTGCACATTTACAGTTCGTCTACAGGTACTTTAACACACTGAAGATGTTTTAGTAATGACTTAGGATGTAAAAGTCCTACGTTTAGAGTTTCCTGCGTGTGTAAGTATGTGCGTAGGTGTATGTGCGTGAATGTGTATTGCTCTCGGCGGGAAACAGACAAAGCAACGTATGTTCTGCGCTCCCCCCCCCCTCGTTTCCGTCCGGGGTGGGGAGAAGAAGGCCTGTTTGTTGTCTCAAGTGAAAGAAACCGCTGTTTGGGGAACACTTAAGACAATTTGTCAGCGTAGATGACACCTTTAGGGTGTACTCTCTAGACGTGAAGACGCCAGTTCGGGAGATAGAGGTTCCGAGGGCTGACCACATGGCCTTTTAGGAATGTCTGTTAAAGTTAGGTCCCTTTGTTCTGGATTTAAATTGGTTGCGAGTTCGTGACTCAATAAAAGAGAATTAATGAAAGCTCCAGAGTCTCTACAGTTTTCCCCCCTTTTGGGAGATGATGTCCCTGCGGAGAGATCGTCTGCCGACAATCATTGCATGGGAGGATGGAAGGTGAATCATGAATTCGGATAACAGGTGATTATCAGGGCTGAGGGCTTAGCTCAATGAGGTTACCGGCGGCTTCTTGCGTGTTATCCTCCTTTCGGGGGTTTCGTCGGAAGCCTCCGGACACGGCTTTGGAGAGCCTGACGGTAGATGCTCGGGTCTCGTTGAGTCTCTTGTACAGGATGAAAGCCAAGCCCAATGTTAGGATGTGACTGACTACCATAGAGAGGCAGAGCGCAGTGTCTGCTGCGGTCCAGGCTCGGGCAACAGGTGAAGCAGTCAAAGTGGGCTGTCGAGACAAAGCTTGTAGGGCGGAGTCAAGAGGAGCAATGTCAATTAGCTGTGACCCCCCTGTCTCAATTTCCAGTTCCAGCTCTGGACTCAGGGTGAAATTGTGGTCTTTGAAGAAAGAGGGAATTTCCAATTCTGTTTCGTACTCGTGGCTCGGAAGATGATACAATGCCAGATCGTCTACGTGGAGGATGGCACCTTTAGGTACTTGAATCCACATGCTCTGGTTGAGTAGGCTGACACGGGTAGCGGTGTCATGTTGGTCATAGGTGAGAGTGGCAGTGAGTACCGGAGTGTTGACAAGCCACCGGTCACCGATGATCTCTGCTCGGGTTTCTTCCACTTGTATGCGAGGCTTAGCTTCGGCAGGGCAGCGGTTGTCGCTGGACATGGTTTGCAGTCCGCAAATTCCATCAGTGTTGTCTCTAAGGAATGGTTTGCTAGGGCACAGATAATGAATGTCTTTCGTCAAGGTGCACATGTGCAGGTTTGGAGCCAGGTACAGCTGAGGATCGCTGTCGTGGTAGGCTACCACTTCTGGAGTGCGGATCTTGATGTGCGTGTTACCTTTCCAAAACCCGACGTTGACAATGTCTTTGAGTCTGTAGATTCGGCTTGACTCGATGATGGGTAAGTTCAGGAGGAATCCCATTTCTCTCTGCTCTGGGTCGACATAGAGTGGGATGGCGCTGCCCAGAGAGTAGGCCAGGTGTACTTGGAGCGGATCAGCTGGCGTGGTGATGGCGGAAGCCAGCACGTTCTGGACAAGGCTCAGAGGTATGAGGTAGGGTGGGATCCTACCCATGGCTAAGCTGTCAATAGATGAGCTCACCTCCCTTAACATGTCCGTCATCAGGGCGGTGACCAGCTGAGTTTGGGCAAAGTCATTTTGGAAAACAGTGAACAGCTGTTTCATGGAATTCACAGTCTGGTTCAGCATGACGCTGTGGGTGTTGAGAATGACCACAGTTCCCTTTAAGGTCCTTCCGATGGTCTGCAGAGAAGCACTCTGCACGGTGAGCTGCTCTTTTAACTGGGGAATCTCTGTCTGGATTTCAGCCACATGTCGTCTCACGGTGGCTAGGTTAACAGCGTTGACGCTTGACATACCAATGTTGAACAGAGTTCCCACTGCAGCTGCGGCTCCCAGGAGGGCTCCAAGGAACCGTTTGGGGCGGCGGTTGTGTCCGCCTAATTCCGCTTGGGTGACGGTCATCTTTTCAAGTTGGTTTAGCATGTGTCTGACGTCGGCCTCGGCGTGGGCGATGGCATCCTCTGTCCACCGGGCTCCGGCCCAGCTGTACTGGGCTACTGCGCTGGGGTAATGTGCTCTGTACACGTTGCGGGGGTCGAGTCGAACGTACACCTTCTGGGTGTGGGTCCGACAGTTGGTGATCAGGAGGCCTGGTTGTTCTCTCAGCACGATGCCTGTCGACGGGCCAGGTGTGATGACGTCAGGGGGCGGTTGTCCTCTGGTCGACTGAAGGCAGAAGATTGCAAACCATAGCAGCATCCTATTAGAGGTGAAAGGGGAGATGTGGAGAGAGAGGGAGAGAGAGAGAGAAGCAGTGTGTCAGCGAGAGTTGTCCTTGGCGTTGGCAGGACAGTCGTTTCGCTCCTAGGATGGTAAGCAGTTTAGTTTGCATTGGCCCCTCCCCGCCTTTCTCTGCCAGCAGCAGAATGTCTCTTAATTTGGTTGCGGTGAACCCATTTGAGCACTGGGTCTTTCTGTCCCCGGCTCACTTGGATTCGGTACGCCACTGGGGACAGTTTGTCAACAATTTCATGAGGTCCTGTCCAGTGGGGCAGGAATTTCTTTGACAGCCGCTGGGAGGCTGTGCGTGGTGGCTGTGCGAAGCTGTAATACCAGACTCTGTCACCCACGGCTAGTTCCTGGTGTGACGCTTTCCGGTCATAGTAGGCTTTCTGGCCCTCTGCGCTCTTTTGAAGCTGTTGTTGGGCGAAAGCAAAGGTTGATTTCAAATGCTGGTGCAGCTCATCGAGGTACTGATGAGTGGTGCAGGCTGTGATGAGACTGGAGTCCCCTGGCTGATACAACAGGTGCAGTGGCAGTGTCATCTGTCGTCCAGTCATTAGTTCAAAGGGAGACACCTGAGTTGAGTCCTGGGGAGTGGCTCTGAGGGCCATTAACACCAGCGGGAGTTTCACATCCCAGTCCTTCTGGTTGGCAGCCACATACTTTCTCAGCATACTGACCACAGTCCTGTTAGAACGTTCAACTTGGCCAGATGAGATCGGTGAAAAACTGATATGTAGTTGAACGTGGACCCCCAGGAGTTTCCAGATCTGCTGCATAATCTCAGCTGTAAAGTGGGTACCTCTGTCTGAGTTGACACTCATTGGCAGTCCGAATCTGGAGAAGATGTGATTCATCAGAAGGTATGCCGTGGTCTGGGCGGTGTCATTGGCTGCTGGAAGACATTCTACCCATTTTGTGAACTGGCACACGACTGTGAGGAAGTACTTGTTGCCCCTTGTTGACCTTGGCAGAGGTCCTACCCAGTCGATTTGGAGGTCTGACCAGGGGAATGTGACTCTTCTGCGTTGCAGTGGAGCTCTGTGATTCGGATTTGCAGGTTGGAACTGACAGCAAATTAGACAGTCTTTGACATATTCCGCCACGTGTTCTTGCATGCGGGGCCAATACGCTACTTGCTTCAGTGTCTTATAGGTGGCACGGGTACCGTGGTGTCCAGCACATGGCGCATCATGAGCATACATCAGCATCACCCCCCTTAGGCACTGAGGGATCACAAGCCTTGGCGCTGTGTTGTACTCAGGTGCATACCACAGAATGTTGTGAATGACACGCAGCATGTGCTTGATGTCATGCAGCCGTCTGAGGCACGGGTCGTCAGTGAGATCAGACGGTGTGAGTGGGTGGTTGGAGGGGTCAGAGAGGTGGTTTAGAAAAGTCTTTATGGACGTGTCAGAGGCTTGCATGTCTGCTATGTCGTTGTTTGACATCTGCGGAGTCAGAGTGAGAGGCTGGGAAGCAGGCAGTGCGGCAGGAAAAGTTCGTTTGCTGCGGGTTAGCACTGTCACATCAAAGGCTGGTGGTTGGGCTGGAGGTGACCATGTGTTACCGTGCAGTGCGCCAGTCTTGGCAAGGGCATCGGTTTGGTCATTTAGGTCCTTGTCGAGGCCCGGTTGCTTGGAGTGGCCTTTCACCTTCTTCCAGTAGACAATCATGTCATGTTGTCTAGTCAGGTCGTCACATGCCTGAAACAAGTGTTGGTGTTTGACAGGCTTGCTGTTTGACGTCTTAAAGCCATTTTGTTTCCACCCTGGAAGGTGGCATGTGAAACTTAGTCTGGCATAGTTCGAGTCTGTGCAGATAAGGAATTCTTTGATGTTATGTGTCGCTGCGATTTGCATAGTTATGAGAATCGCTGCCACCTCAGCATATTGTGATGACTGAGGCCCCAGCTTAAAGTGTTGTGGTGGGCATGGCAGATCATTTACCCATAACACACCCGCACCAGCTTGGCGGATGCCCTCTTGGTTGTAGGAACATCCATCGACGTAAGCTGTGGGCATACCTTGGCACGTGTTGTCATCGAAGTATCTGTGACATGTCTGCTGTTGTGGTTCTTCCACATTAGCCGTTACAGGTGGTGCGTTATCAGTGCAGTTCTGGCAGGCAGCCAGGCCGTTGCCTAGCGCAGATTTGTGGTTCTGGGCATACCGTGCTTCGACATTGCGCCCTTGGAGGGCCATTAACCACGTGGCGATGCGGGAATTGGTGACCACGCCATCGCGGATGCGTTGGCTGTTGAGGAACATGACAGGCTGATGACAAGTCTCTATGATAACTTTCTGAGCTCCAATGTAGTTGGAGAACCGTTGTATGGCCCATACAGTGCAAAGCAGCGCTTTTTCACAGTCTGAGAATTTAGTCTCTGGTGGAAGGAGTGTCTTGCTGGCATACGCTACAACTCTTTTGTCTTGATCGTGTCGTTGGTACAGACCAGCGCTGAGACAGTGGTTGGAGAATCCCGCTTCCAAGTAGAATTCTTTTTGTGGGTCAGGGTAGGCCAGACATGGAGCTGTGCACAGATGACGTTTCAGCTCATTCATGGCATTGTCCTGGACGGGTGTCCAGACAAAAGGGCAGTCTTTTTTCAGCAGGGCAGTTAGTGGCTTTGCAATGTCTGAGTAGCTTTCTATGAACTGCCGTGAGTAGTTACACACCCCCAGAAAGCTTCGCAGTTCTGAAAGGTTGGTGGGTGGTTTGATGTTTTGAACAGCTTGTATGCGGCTGGACTGTGGTTCGATGCCTTGCGACCCGATCAGCAGTCCCACGTAGTTGACCTTGGTTCGACACCATTGACCTTTGTGGAGGGCGATCTTGGCGCCTGCAGCTGTTAACTGGTTCAAAACATAGTCTATTTCTGCCAGGTGCTCGGTAACTGTTGTGCTCTTCATCAGCACGTCGTCCACATAGATGAGATTTCCTCTCATTCTCGCATCAGGGCATGCTTTGTTCAGGAAGATGTTAAACTCAGCGGGTGAGTTGGCATAGCCGAAAGGGCACCTGGTGAAAGTGAATTGTCTGTTACCGAACGTGAAAGCTAGCTTGTGCTGGTCTTCTGGATGTACCGGCAGGGTCCAGAAACCTGAAGCTACGTCGAGCGTAGAGAAGATTGTGGCTCCTCTGATTCTGGGGATCTCCTGCTGCAACTGCGTCATCGGCCATCGTGACAGTGGTACCTGTTGATTCAACTTGCGGTAGTCGATCGTGGGGCGCCACCGGCCATTCGGTTTAATTACCGGCCAGATAGGAGCAGAATAGGTGCTATTGCATGGGCGAATTACACCTTTTTGAAGCATAGAGTCAATAATTTCTTGCACCGGTTCATGTGATGCAATGGGGATCTTGTACTGTCTGACAAAGGTGGGAGGAGCGTCAGGGTGCGTTGGAATGCGCACGGTGTGCAGGTGAGTGAGACCACAGTCTAGAGAGTCTTTGGCAAATGACGCTTTGAATTTGTAAAGGACTTGTCTGAGTCTTTGTCGATCTGCATCCTCTTTGATTGCGTCGGCGTCTTTTAGAATTTGCTGAACTTGAGACTCAAATCCTGGATATGGCTCCTCTGTGGGTGAACCGCTCGTGGTGTTTGCAGGCGTGGGTGCAGCAGGTGTTTCAATCTGGCAGATAGGCTGTTTGGAAACTGTGTACACGGCAAGGTGTTGGTCCTCCGTCAGTTCCGTTCTGCAGACTTGATCTTTGTCCATCGGCATGACTGAGGCGATGGAGATGATTTTGAAGGGTGCTGTGTGCAGTGTGTCGCCTGTGCATCCTTCTGGTATCATTGAAGCTGGAATAGGCCCAATGACAGGTAAAGTCAGTTCAAAATCAGGAAAATCATAGCTCACGAGCCATCCTAGCCGATAGGCTTTTGGAATTGCAATGTCCACTGCTATGCAGTTGTTGAAAAGGATGTAGACTGCACGAGATGACAATTCAGTGAGGGGTGTGGCTTCAAGTGTGAGTCCAAGTTCAACGCATTCGGGTGAAGGTTGAAAGAAACCCAGTGTGTTGTTTAGGGTTTGGCCACGTCGTATGTTGAGCCGAACAGCGACCCCTTTGGTGTACGCAGGTACTACAGTTGCCTGTTCGCTGATTAGAGTGCAAACCTCTGGGATGGTTTGGCCTGACAGAAGATTGTCAGTGCGTGTAGTAACAACAGCTGTTTGTAAAGTCAGTGGGGCCCAAAGTACCTCATTAATAAAATCCACATGCGCCTGGAGGCGAATCAGAATGTCTGCTCCAATGTAAACATCGTGGGGCAGGTCCGGAAGGATCAAGAAGTAATGAGTCAGGCACCGATGGTTCCAGTTCAAGTTCAAAGCACAGATACCTTTTGCAGTCACCAGGTTTAATGGGCATGAGTTCAAAGGGAAACGTGTGCGTTTGCTTGCAGAAGGAAGGTCTGGTGTGACTTTAATTAGCTCGTTGAAAAGTGACAGGCTGATAGCACAGTTGTCGGCCCATAGGGCGAGTACAATGTCAGTAGTGGTTACACCATTCAGCTGCAGGTCGGTGGTGACCTTGGGGCAGAAGGACTCAGAGTCTTTGGGGAGTTGAAAAGTGCAGAGTAACGAACTTGAATCTCGCTCAGGTGCAGAGCCTGTGTTCCCATGGCTGGCTGGTAACAGTTCCCGTGACCTGACAGTCTGGCTCAGTTGACCTGGGTGGCTGACAGGGGAGAGGTTCTCGCACTTGAGCCCAAATCTTCAGTTGTCTGAAGTCCAGCAGGGGCTCGAAGCGATCTAGTAGATCTTTGCCGATGAGAAGGGGAAACGTGTTCATCTGTGAAATGTACACGGGGTGTATCAAGCTCATGTGACCAAGGGTTAAGTGAAGGGGAGCTATTTGTTCAAGCCGGATGTCAGTTTGGCTGTAAGATCGCACATTCAGCTCACAATTCTGAGATTTCAGAGTTCTGTTCTGTCTGTTAGCTTCAAAACTGAGTCTTTCAAAGAGTTCAGCTGATATCAAAGTGAGGTCCGATCCGGTGTCGACCAGAGCTTCGAGCCTCACCACATTTTCCAATGTGATAGAGAGATAAAGTTTGCGTGCTAGTCCTTTTTCGACCAGGTTCCCTAGGAGTTTTAATGTGGGGGCTTGTGTGGCGATCGATAAACAGTTAGGGTCAGTGTCTTGGGATTCGTTGGGGAGACACACGACCAGAACAGCACTTTCTGGTATCTCTGGGGTTTTCTCACTGGTATGCTGTGTTGGATTGTCCGCTTCTGGATGTGCGGTTGTTGACAGCAGTGAGTGGGTGTCGCTGTCACTTGGTGTTATGACAGTTGGTTCTGTGGTCTGTGTCAGGAGAACAGTGTTCGTGGTGCTTGGTTCAGTAGGAGGGCTGTCAGGAAGGGTTTTAATCCTTACCCTTAGTCACGCAGAGTCTGGCTTGTCCTCTTTGTCAGTTTTCTTTTGAAGAAGCCCTTTTAGGATCTTCAGGATCTCTGCGGTCTCTGACGTGGACTCACTGTTTTCTTTTGCAGCAGGCTTGGATTTGGGCTTGGATCTGTTAGAGGCCTGCCGAGAGGGAGTTCGCTGCGGGCTGTCTGGACTGGACGTTCTTGTCGCTGGAGTCCGGCTCTGTCTGGGCCGTCGGCTGGTTTCCCAGGTGGCCCCCCCTTTTTGGGTGTGGGGGTGCCGTGGGCTGCTGTATGATCTTTCAGGGCGCTCGCCCTGATGCTTAGGACGAGCACCCTCGTAGCTGCGTCGCCCTCTGCTGGCCTGAAACGGTCTTGGCTCGTTATTAGAAAGTCTGTTAGGGTGGTGTCGTGTGGTGCCCTCTAGTGACAGCTCTGGATGCTGATCAGTGATAGGGCAGATAGAGGGAGTTTTTACAGTCTTTTCAGAAACAATTTTCTGCTTGATAAACGCCTTGTGGGCGAGGTCCCTCAGTTGCTGGGTAGACATTGTGCGAGGACAGGCCAGGACCCCTAAGTGATGGCTCACAGTGGGATGCAGGTTGCGGAGAAACAAAGTTCTGAAGTTAAAGTCCTCCTCCATCCCGGGATCATTCCGTGCCCCGAAGTATGCTTGTCGGAGGCGAGTGTAAAAGGCCTGCGGCGTTTCCAGTCTTGCCTGCTTGAGGCTCATCGCAGTGATGAGTCCTTGATCGGTGTCTGGATCAGAGAATTCCCTGATGAACGCCTGTCGCAGCTGTTGGTAATCCGCTTTGACGGTATCTGGTTGGCGATCCAGAAAACTGCGTACATCCCGACTCGAAGTAATCCGAAGCAGGTATAATCTGTCCCACGGGGTAACATGGGGAACAGTGTATAAGTGGAAGTCAATGTCTTTCAAGTAGGCGTGCACATCGTGGCCTCCAGCAGGATTTGGCGTGAAAGTAGGAATGTTCCTAGCAAGCTTGTCAAGTTCTTTAAAGGCCATGCCGTGGTAAGTGGCAAGGGTTGGCTGTGACGCACCTCCTTTTCCTGAGGGCGAGGGCTCTTGCAGGCTGTCCATTGATGTCTGGGACGGTGGATGTCCGTCTCCTTTCACCGTTCTGTGTTCTTGGCTGAAGTGTGCAGACTGACCGGTCAGGGAGAACTTGGTAGTGTGTGTCTCCCTTTCCCGGTCACTCTGAAGTTTATAAGAGTGTTTTAACTCACGGTGGACAGCGTCGAGCTCATCTTTATAAAGTTCTTTTTGCTGGATAAGTTCATTAATTTCAGCTCTGGCCGCCTTTAAGTGTTTCTCACAGGCTTTGGCTTTGGCGTCTCTTTCTTTTAGTTCATTGTTTGCTCTCTCAAGGAGAGCTTCACCTTGTTGCAGTTTTTCGGTGAGTGTCTCTCTGGCTTTTCTCTCTTTCAGTTCCTTTTGGTCGGTGTCTAGACGAAGGTTTTCCAGAGCAGTTTGAAGTTCTTCTACTTCCTTCCGTGACTCTGGGTCCGTTTCCTCCTCGTCCTGCTCCTCGTTCTCGAGTAGTAGCTGGTCTAGCCGACTTTGGGTCTTTGCTTGGTCGCGCCGGGCCTCCTCCGCTTGGAGACGTAGAGTTGCCGTCTCCTGTTCCAGGTCGATGGCGTGTCTCTCGTGAAGGCGGGCTTGTGCGACGAGTGTGTGGGCCAGGTTTCCCACGATTCGGGCCCATTCTTTGTGGCTGTAGCTTTGTGTTGGGTCGTGCCTCATCAGCAGGTCCAGGTCGGTGTCCAGCTGCGCCTGGTTCCGGGGCTCGGAGTCGCCGGTATCCTCGGGCAGGACGGTGGCTGTCATGGCCTTCAGCCATGTCTCAAGGCTGTCCCAGTGGGCTGCGGGGCTGGGAGACCGGGACATGCTGGCTTACTGCAGGCGAGAGGAGCACAACACACACAAACACAAACAGACCAAATGCAAATTTGTTCTACAATTTATGCGCTTATACCCTTAATACGGCGATGCCGTTTACGGTACTTTGACTAACTGATGCAGACAGTTAGGTAGGGACAAATTGTTTAGGTCAGCGCAGGGCCTAAATCAAGATTTTGACAGGACCGGAGCCTAGTAGGTCACGGTTGGTGCTAACGGCTCGGCTGTCAGTCTGTTATTTAACTCTCCTGGGGTGTCTCTGTAGGCTCTGTCTCTGGTGACCTGGAAGGCACAGTTCACACAGAACAGAGAGAAGTAACAGAAGAATAGCAAGAAAAACTTAAGGTGAGATTAAACAAAAGGAATTACTGGATCTGTTAAGATAGAGTAAACAATAGTACAGAAATGGTTACGGGGACTAAGAGGGCTTGAGCCGACTATGTGTGGTTTTCTGAGAAAAAGGGGTGGACACTTCTTAAATGTCACGGGAGAATATCTAATATTCTTGTGGTTTATACTAAGTGGATGTCTTTGCTTTACCTTAATTTAGCTTGTCTGGGGTGACCTGAAATCACACTAGCGGGAGCCAGCGTCGAGGACAATCTTTCCGTCGCTCCAAGCACTTAACCGAGATGTCCACGGCCTCTCCTGTGCCTCAACCACCATGCGCCCTCCCAAACAACATAGACTTTAACACAACTGGCACGCCCGGGAGGTCACCTGCTTACGACACTGCAAAGGGGACTTTTCCCCAGAACCCTCTTTCGAGTGGCCCCCTATTAGGCCCTGGTTTGTGTACTAGGTCCGAAATTGCCTTGTGTCTTATCGCGTGGTGAGCCTCCCCTTATTGGGAGCGCCAAATTGCTGATGTCTTATTGCGTGCCGCACCAATGGAGAGACAGGGAGGTCCGCGACTCACCCACAGCAAGCGTTGGTTACGCCGGTCAGACGACCCCGCCCTTTGGACACCAACCAGATATGACGGTCAGATCACACCAGCGCAAGAGAAATCTACCTGTAGATAACAAATGTGATAGAGAAAGGTGACTCTAGAATTACTTCAAAGCTTACTTTGTCTAAAACAAAATTGAGTATCTGTATGTGTAGAAAATACAAAACCTTGTTACCTAATGGGAGAGAGAGAAGCAGAGAGGGAATTGTGACACTGTTAGTTGTCAGAATAACCTACGGAGAAGGGTCAGTGAGTAAGGCAGGATAAACACAGGAGTAAGTAGGCTGTAGTGGCGGTTTTGGGCCACAAGAGGGGGTACTTTCCAGTGGTTAGCCGGCTAGGGAAACAACTTAATTGGAATTGTAAGTCAACTGGTTTGAATTCAATTCAAATAAGCATAGACGGTGATGTTGAATAACACCTAAGATAGTGTGGGTACCGTCGTGATAGAAATATCACTTAAGAGACGGCAGGGTTGAGTGCGAGAAAGAGAGAGGAAAAAAAAAAATTAATAAAAAAAAAATTATAATTAATTTTTTTTTTGGAAGAGAAAAATTATTTTTTTTTTTTTTTAAAAAAAAATTAAATAAAAAAAAAAATATTAAAAAAAAAATTAATAAAAAAAAAAAAAAATATTAATTAATTTTTTTTTTTTGGAAAGATGATTACTAAGAGTTATCAATTTATTAAAACAAATTATCAAACTCATTAATTTATCGAGAAGGAAAAAGGTAAATAATTTAATAAGATTTATTGATTTATCTGAGAGACCATCAATAAACTTATCTGGACAGAAAACGAAATCAAGTAGAATTATTCGTAACCTAATTCATAAAGTGAAGTGAGAATTTAATTCAGTTTTACCTTCAAAGTTTTCTTTAGACCAATCTGAATGAGACTCTGAAAATTAACGGATGGATTACTTCTAATGCTAATCACGACTGCTGTAAGTTAATCAGTGACAGCCTCAGAACAACCCAACTGAAAATAGGCTGGAATCTCAAACAGAAATCGAGAATTACAAAGAGCTGACTCAGCGTTGAAGGCCACAATGGGGCGTTCCCCGTGAGTCACTTCCTGTGAGGAATTACAAATGACTTAGACAAGAAAATTCAGGAGAGAGTGACCTTATCTGGAGCGTCCATACGGTGGCGCTATTACGCTCACGTCGAAGAAGAGTGTGTGGCGGTGATTTGAGACTGAGGCGCAAGGCTGCGCTCTAGTGTTCAGCAACAGAATCACAACCACACGCTTCAATTGTACCTTTTTAGGGCGGCGCACATAATCTTATTCTGCATATAAAGATTCAGGCGGATTTACAGTGCTATGTTTCACGGGTTTAGTAAAGCAGATTTAATTCACTGCACTTACATAACAATACCAACAGGAATTGACGTCTGTGGTTTAACTCTCAATACATTTATCACTTAGCACTTTAATGATTTAAAATGTTTTGGTTTAAAGTTTGGTTAGCTAAGCCAAATTTGAAACCAGGAGTTTTTGTTAATCTAACGATTATATATATATCAGGCCTTTTAGGTTTGAACACAGGAGCATCGCTGTATTCAATTCCTCTATCGCACTGCCCAAAAGATTCTCGTTTTGAAAACAGGCTGATTAAAGACAATATCTTAACATGTAAACGTCTTTACAGAGGTAATATCTCTTTTGTTGCGAACTACAGTTTACATTCAATACTTTAACCGTGAATATCAGTATTACGAGCTGTAATTCATTTTAGCAATTACAACGATTACACGCTTAGGTGAATTTAGCAGTTTGTAATGTGCTCGGCTGAAACTTGGCTTTCAGCTTGCAACATGCGCGGCGCGCGGCGCGCTCGCGTTTCTTAATAAAACACAGCAAAATACACAATATTGCCACTGCATTAATTGCTCACACAACAAAGCTTAAAATATTGCCCGCATTCTCCACCAAAATTCCTGTAGGGTTTCCGGCCCATAAGCTCTTTATCAATTTTAAGTTTGGGGATAGATATTCAATAACTATTAATCTATGATCAACAAATTATTGAATACAGTTTGAACCGGGTCCTTACGTTAATAAATTCCCCACAAAGGGGTGTACAGCGTACCCGTCTGTTCAGGGTAAGTATATAACAATTAAACACAACGAATTATGGTTAATTATTAATATACATCCTACACAGAGGAATGGCTGATCTTCAACAATACCAAAGCATTTGACCCCTCCTCGCTCATTCACACGTCCGCCGTGTATTTAGGCTAAAAGGGTACAAATGACTTATGGTCTATTTTAGCTTAAATTAACTGACAATGTTTTGTGCACTTAAACGATTATCAGATTGTAGCTAGGATCTTTTATATTAAAGAGGCTTTGTTATATGAGCAACAACCACAGAGTCAATAAAGTATAAAATGAGGTTTAATGAATGAACTAGACTACATGTAACAGGATATAGATTAAACAAAATGAAATAAAACAATAAGAAAAGAAAACACAAGGAAAATACAATTGCTAGCACAGTTTAGAGTAAACCCTTTAGAGACAGCCACAGGAGATATACTTTACAACGTCTAAATTTTGTATTGAACAAATTTTGCATTCAGACCTGTACGTTTGTTGTACGGAAGCAGCGGTGTGGCGTCCCGGAGATGGAGGTCGGGTTTCTTTGGGTCCCAAGCGTGGTTGATTCGCGGGAGATTCAAACGTTCTGTATGCGTGAAGAGAGTCTTTTCACCGGAGTGCTGACAAGACTTACGAAACGCACGTGGAGGTCTCAGTCGGGAGACGAGAACACTAAGAACAGACTAGCTATGCGCAAAATGAAACGAAGTTAAAGTAAAAACAGGAACATTAAAATAAAATACGAAGATTACAAAGAATACACAGGAACAGGATACACACGGACAGAGAGAGCGATTGTCTCTGTGTTGGAGAATTTAAAGATGAGCTGGGCACGCCTGGGTAAGGCGCGCCGGCCAATGATAATGGCCCATCTCGAGGAGCGCGTACGCCCCCTGAGTGGGTGTTGTTCGGAGTCAATTTGCAACTTTATGATCAAGAAGAAATTAAGCTTGCTTTGGGAAATGGGATTATACATGTGATTATACATTTCACGATATTGATATACAGCTTAATGGATAGATCAGATTAAAAGGGTCACAACCGTATCAAGCATCATACGTTAAAAACATACACGTGCAGAATTACATCTCAAAGCGTATTTTCAGGCACTTATAAGTATTTTACATTCATGAAAACATTCGTAATACAAGTTTGCACATTTACAGTTCGTCTACAGGTACTTTAACACACTGAAGATGTTTTAGTAATGACTTAGGATGTAAAAGTCCTACGTTTAGAGTTTCCTGCGTGTGTAAGTATGTGCGTAGGTGTATGTGCGTGAATGTGTATTGCTCTCGGCGGGAAACAGACAAAGCAACGTATGTTCTGCGCTCCCCCCCCCTCGTTTCCGTCCGGGGTGGGGAGAAGAAGGCCTGTTTGTTGTCTCAAGTGAAAGAAACCGCTGTTTGGGGAACACTTAAGACAATTTGTCAGCGTAGATGACACCTTTAGGGTGTACTCTCTAGACGTGAAGACGCCAGTTCGGGAGATAGAGGTTCCGAGGGCTGACCACATGGCCTTTTAGGAATGTCTGTTAAAGTTAGGTCCCTTTGTTCTGGATTTAAATTGGTTGCGAGTTCGTGACTCAATAAAAGAGAATTAATGAAAGCTCCAGAGTCTCTACAGAACCAAACAGGGGTTTTCAAAGGCAGAGGAGTGGCGTCTCTGGCCGACTGACAGCTGTAAAGTGAGTCTGGGATATCCGTAAAACGTGCTTTATATGGAGGAAGAGGCAACCAGATTGGAATGGATTTTTGCCTAAAATCTCAGATGGATTTTGAGCACATAATTTCACAAGTTGTGTGGTGCTGATCCACTAGAATTGAGTCCATTTATGAAAAGATCAAATCTAATACAGCCATTACAGCCTAGTCCACTCCGTACGTCTTACTCCGTGAGACAAATATCTGAGATCACAAATGATTTCTATTCTTTGATTGTTGAGTAAGCAATTATCTTAAATGGTTCACAAAAACTGAACAGTGTTCAGATTGATAAGTGAAAGAGTCTGTAATACAGTGCAATGCATTGGACAACTGAAAGGCATCTTCAAGCATGCATGGTTGCTTAATGCAAATTTGAGATGTTATACAGGCTGCCAGTCAAAATGGTTGGTAGATGAGCAAAATTACCCATTAGTGCACAAAACAAACCCTGCATTTGAATGGTGGCAGGTGATCATTTCATCATACCCCGAGTCGCTTTCGACTTTGGAAAAAGGAAAAAAGAATGTGGGAAATGAAACAAACAATGTTGGACAATGTATCTGTAATTAGAATAAAATGTAATATTCTGGGCTATTTTCGTCTTTCAGGTTCAAACACGTCAGCAGCGCTCATAATTATTCATGCGATCGCATGGCTTTATCCTATGAAAAGGCGCTGTCTCATAATTATTCATGACATCACATTGTCCTGAGACAGATTCAAACACTCTTCAGTGAGATGATACCTCGCAGAAAGTCTTGTGTTCGTCCTTGTGATGCTGATGGAGCAACAGGCTTTCGATAACCCAAGTTAGGCAACGAGCATTTATCACGTGAGTCTCAAGATTATAAAATGGTGGACTGACACAATCTGATAGTCATGGAAAGAAACGCCATCCACTCTCACTGGGAGTGTGTTCGTTCATCAAACCACTGAGTGAATAACAGTTATTAAAAATGCACATTCACATATTATTTGATGCAAATGAAAACACCAACGGCTTGCATATGCATTAAACTAGACAAAATGAGCTGTGTGTATTTGTGTAAAGGACTGTGAACTCTCATAATACAGGGCATTTTGATGAGTGCAATTATGAATAGCAGCGTGCATTTATGAGAAACTTTGATGCCGTTAACTCCATTAAAGTGAGATAAAACTGTGGATCAGACACAACAGGCTTGTTCTCTCCTCGCCTCCTACTCTTTTCACTGTGTTGAAAACTGGAGGGTTTCATAACTCTACAAAAACCCACAAGCGAAGTAAAATGATTGCTAATGCTAAGATGCTAAAGTAAACGCAGCACCAACAATGTCATGTTAGCTTGTTCCAGTTCTAGCGGATGACTTTATCAGCAGGCCTGGTTCTGGAAGTATTTTTATCATTCATTTTCTTCACAGGCATTCAAAAATAATGTATTAAAAAGTCGTAAGCTACTACGCTCACAAAGTTCACACTGACTACCGATTGGTCGATTTCTCTTCAGGATTATGGGTAGTGTAGTACGGCATTTTTAATTGAGCAATTAAATGAATTTAGCTGAAAAGTGTCTTTTCATTTAAAAATGGTTTCTCTATGAAAGAAATTGAATGGGTTTTTACTTCCAGACCCTAACTGTTGGACGCAGCCAAAGACTTCACTACAAACTGGGAAACAACAGAAGGGAAAGAGTTCAAAAACCCAGAAGACAGCAGAGTATTAGCTTGCATGCTGAGAGACGGATTGAGAGCGGGAAAGTCAGAGCGTTAAGACTTACGAGAGCATGCAGGAAAACTGTGGTTAATCTGTTCCATAACCTCAGCCAGATCACAGTTACTGTTAGCACACTGACGGAGAAACTCATCTGAGAACACACACAATACACTCAACAGATTATAACAAGAAGTCAATCAGAGCCCTCAGGATAATCACCCTGCGGTGTGTGTGTGTGTACCTGGGAGCTCGGGATGTCCTGCTGTATCCTGATGGAGCGAGCCGGAGGACGACGTGCCATTTAACTCAGGCTAGAAAGAGAGATAGGCATGGTTTAAAAACGGATAGTGCTAAACCTACAAAACTAGGGGTGCGTGATATGTATCGTCTATGATAATATCGCAATTGTTGTTTTAACGGTGTGGGAGCTGACATTATCGAGTACGTCTGTCACTATCCAAGAGCAACCGGCCCCAAAATACATGCGTTTTTGTCTTCTATTCCTATATTTAGCCAAGCAATAACACACCATAGTGCTGTTTTTCCCCAATATTAGCAATGTGAAATTAATTTTATACAACAGTATATACTATAATTAGACACAAAATTGTCTGTTTCTGCTCTATTTTCGCCAACATAATCAGTTCACCAAACTGCAACAGAACGCAGTATCAGCGTCTGTGGACGAATCTATGATTTAATAATACATTTTTAAAGACAGACACTTGCTTTGTTCCTGAATGAACCAGTCACTTAAATGAATCAGTTGAATAAATGACTCGTGGATTATTTTAGAAAATCCTATTTGATATCTTATATAGCATTATTTGTGCAATTGCAATGTAAATACATCTAAATCCTGTTTTAGATGCAGGTTTTTTTGTTGTTGATTTTGTTGAGTACATTTGATTGGTAACAGCCTATAGTTTCTTATAATTTGAATTAAATTTATTGATTAAATGAAGAAGCTTTGTGAGTCAGTTGTCCATGATACATATAAACCTCACAAAAACATATGTCATCGTCGAAATCGCAGAAAATCCCAAGACATTTTTTTTGTTAATATCGTACCCCCTTATAAAATGCAGCATCACGCACGCACGCACGCACGCACGCACGCACACACAGTTATCTGGCATGTGTGAGAAGTCATTACTGCTTATAGTCTTCCTCTCGGTCAAAGCAAGGCAGCCAGAAATGTCAGACTGGAATGCCAGTCTTGTTGGCCTTTTTGGATACCCAGTTATATTGTGTTTATTTAGCTAAGAGCCTTTGACAAGACCATCTGGCTTAACTGAGGCTCAGTGCAGTGAATCAGGCCCTCAGGAGACCCAATAAATTACTGTTACTCTAAATCAAGGATCATTGAACGCCTGTGCTTGATTCACGACACAATTGGCGGCTGTTGGACTCCCTGGCATTGCCCGTTAAACCATGAAGCCCATTGAAGGATGGAACAACAGCAGTTTATACAGCGAAATAGAGCTGGAACTGAACCTGAGACAGGTGAATGTTAGTCTCAGCTTTACACCACAGGGACAGTGTGATGCATATTCAAAAAAATGGCACTAAGTTAGAAGATGCAAGGCTTTAATTCTGATAGTGAAGTTTGGCTTCACAAGATTCAAGCTTTATTCATATGAAGCGCTGCCGGGATGACGTATTTGTAGGCCAGCATTTTTTATTTGACTTTCATTTTGGATTATTGGAGAAAATAAGCTCTGTGATCACATCAAGATAATCTTCACAAGTGAATTCAAGTTTTATGAATGTTGAAGCCTAAATTCAACAGTCAGAAGCAAAAAGCTAAAGTAAGCTATGAACGAACTACACTACAGTGGCACAACTTTAATGTCACACTCACTAAGCTTCCAAAAACTCTTTCAGTCTTTATTTAAAATTTGGAAATTTGAAAAAGTTGAAAAATGTGAGTTAGAATAGTTTACAAGGGCAAGATTATAAACGCAACAACTGTGATTGCGACTAGTGAGTAGATGAGTTCGGCTGATGATGTTTAACATCCATGACAACCTCTGTAATCCCCATAACTCTGTGGTTCTCTTACGAGAGTATCTCTCGTACTGCGTAATATCTTACGCTATGGGGAAACACTCTTTCCTCGAGATATTGAAGCCAAAAATTATCCTTAATTTTTTTAATCATGCAAAACGCTTTTGCAGCAGCAAGCAGACAAGGGCGAAACAGCTCGCGCGCCCATTGGCTGCCTCGCTGGAAAAGCTGCAGCCTATCGAGTGAAGGCACTGCGTGACGTAATGACGAATGAAGACGCTTCGCGCTCATTTCGTCATGTCCCGCCAGTATAGGCGTGGTCTCGCCCTGTAAATACCCCTCGATAGCTGTATTTCTCTGATTTTTCATTCTTCACGCGAAGCTCACGCATCGCGGGATCCAGAGTGAGAAGCCGCGCCGTTGACTTGTAGCCTTCTCAGCGGGACGTGCCATCTTCTGAAGTCGCTGGCCCAGCCGCCTTCAACTGCCGTACCTGCTGCGCTTTCCGGCGTACTATATCCTTTTACTCTGCTAAGTGTGTGTGTGTGTGTTTGCTTACGTGACGCAACACCCATTTCTACTGTTCTAAAAGAGCTGCGTCTTTTTAAAGATGCTTTCCTGTGGTTCTTGCCGAGCCCCACTCAGCGACGAGGACCGCCACGTCATCTGCGTGTCCTGCCTGGGTGAGGATCACGCGGCCACCGCGCTCGCTGACGGCGGATGCCATCATTGTAAACGCTTGCCTATGGTGACTCTGCGGACTCGCCTGGCGTCGTTCTCCGAGCCCGCATCCCAGCCCGCCGTGATGCCGCGCCGCAAGAAGCGCCGCGCCCTGCGCGCTCCCGAGCTATTTCCAGCCCGCCAAAGCTCGCCGGTTCGCCCGCCAGCTTCGCCGGCTTCGCTCGAGTCGCTCCCAGACGGACAGCGGCCGCCGTCTGCCGCCGCGTCCGCACTTGAGCTCGACAAACTACCGGAGACGGCATTGAAACTGAGCCGATGCGTCCGCTCTCTCAAGCCGTGGATTACATCGCTGAATGGTGAGATACATTTGTGGCTAACGCTATCCGAGATGACGGAAGCTGAGCGCTCCGTGTTCCTCGACGTTCTCGCTCTGCTGGACGCCGCCCCCCTCAGCGCGGGCCCCGGCCGAGGATTGAGGTAGAGCCCGAGGTCTCAAGGCCTTCCTAGTCTCTCTAGGAAAGCGACGGTGTTCAGTTCCCGCTGCGGCCGGATTTTCACCAAAACTTCTCGCTCGTTCAGTTCCAAGCAATGTGACTGTTCCAGTGTATTTCGCAGTGAGCAAGCTGGTTCCACAGCCCGCTTGCCTGCGCACAAAGGCCGCCGTTTCGGCTAACTAGCAGCGCCGCCAGGCCCGAGATCAAACACCGCGCTCTCGCTCTGCTGGACGCCGCCCCCCTCAGCGCGGGCCCCGGCCGAGGATTGAGGTAAAGCCCGAGGTCTCAAGGCCTTCCTAGTCTCTCTAGGAAAGTGACGGTGTTCAGATCCCGCTGCGGCCGGATTTCCACCAAAACTTCTCGCTCGTTCAGTTCCATGCGTTGTGACTGTCCCAGTGTATTTCGCAGTGAAGCAGCCGGTGTCTCAGCCCGCTTGCCTGCGCACAAAAGCCGTTTCTATGGCTACCCAGATAAATCCAATAAAGAGTGCATTTTCTGGTGTTCCGGCCACGGCCGATGGTGTTACGAGTGTTGTAAGAATGCCCACGTCCCAGTGCCCATTCCCACACCCAGACACAGCCCGCCACGGTGCAGGGCTAGCACAAATAAAACCAACTCATGTTGGTTGTGCAGAAAATGTGGTGAACGCGCCCATACAATGCCCGCTTACACTACACGATGCGTGTCCCTTGGTTTCTGTAAAACGAAACTAACACACATTTAGTCGGCGCGAGCCGACAGTGTTCTCAGTGCAGTAAATGTGCCCGCTGTTCCGCATTTCCTCACTGACACGCCGAATCCCACGGGATTCACCCCCGCTCGCTTTCTCTGCACAACCTGTCACAGAGAAGCTGAGCGCGGCCAGGCTGCCGGCTTTGATCAGCGCGCGCCTGCCCGCTGTGATTAGCGCGCACCTCGCACGCTGTGAACACAGCGTTGATTCAGTCGGCGCGAGCCGAGTATTCTCCGTGCAGAAAATGTGCCCGCTGTCTCGCGCCCGCATTTCTCACAGACACTCCGAATCTCACGGGATTCACCCCCCTCGTCTTCTCTGCACAACCCGTCACAGAGAAGCTGAGCGCGGCCAGGCTGCCGGCTTTGATCAGCGCGCGCCTCGCACGCTGTATACACAGCAGTGATTTAGTCGCGCGAGCTGACAGTATTCTCAGTGTAGTAAATGTGCCGCATTAGTAAATGTGCCCACATTCCCTCACACGCGCCGAATCCCACAGGATTCGCCCCGCTCGCTCTCTGCGCGTCCCGCCATAGAGATGCATAGCTGAGCGCGGCCAGGCTGCCCGCTGTGATCAGCGCGCCCCCCGCCTCGAACGCTGTAAACACGGTGCTGTGTTCCCAGTACACAGGGGCTCTCGAGCTGCCGTCCTGCCGCGGCCAGAGCCCAGATTTCATTCTACCCCTAGCTATTCACGCAGATGCGTGGTCAAGGCTTCCCGGGGTATCAGAATGGGTGTTGAACACTATAACGAGAGGCTGTTCGCTACAGTTCGCTCGACGCCCCGCCGTTATACGGCGCGAGTCGAAACTACGGTGTATAGCGAAGTGTTTCATCTACTTCGAGCCGAGATAGCGAAACTACTGAGAAAAGGGGCTATAGAACCTCTATCTCAGGGCGAAGGGGGCTTATACAGCAGATATTTTCTGGTACTGAAAAAAGATGGTGGGCTCAGACCCATTCTAGATCTGCGACTGCTGAACAGAACGCTCGGGAAGCGCCAGTTCAGAATGCTTACGACCAGGAAAATCCTCGCGCAAGTGCGCCAAGGAGACTGGTTCATGTCAACAGATCTGAAGGACGCCTATTTTCAAATACAAATAGCGTCCCATCACAGGCGATTCTTGAGATTCGCCTTCGAGGGCCAGGCATATCAATACACAGTCCTGCTGTTCGGCCTGTCCATAGCACCCCGTACGTTCACGTAGTGCATGGACGCGGCCCTCGCCCCCCTGAGACTTCGGGGCATGCAAGTTTTGAACTACTTGGACGATTGGCTGATTCTAGCTCGTTCACGAACGGAGCTCATAGAACACAGGGCCGCATTACTCGAGCACCTCGAGGAGCTGGGCCTTACAGTCAATTGGGCGAAAAGCTCACTGCTCCCCAGTCGGAGAATTTCCTTCTGGGAACAGTGTTGGACTCGCTATCCATGACAGCACGCCTGTCACCGGAGCGCGGATTGAATATTCAGCACGTCGCGAGATCCTTCCGCCACGGCTCTATAGTCCCGCTCAGAAGGTTTCAGAAAATGCTGGGTCTGATGGCCTCAGCAGCCTCCGTACTCCAGTTGGGCCTGCTCTGCATGTGCCCACTGCAGCTATGCCTAAAAGCACGAGTTCCCCCAGGGCGTGGACCGCGGGTCTATTTCGCCTCAGGGTCGACCTTCAGTGCGTCTCAGCTCTGAAACCGTGGAAAAGTGACCGACTGGTATCAGTCAGGTGTGAGTCTGGGGATCGCCTCGGGTGTGAAGGTGGTGTCTACGGACGCCTCCACATCGGGGCGGGGAGCGCTGCTCGAGGGCAGACCACTAGCTGGCCTATGGTCAGTACGGGAGAAGCTCCTTCACATAAACTGCTTGGAATTAATGGCAGTCGACAAAGCGCTAAGGCGCTTCTGTCCCCAGATAATAGGCCACCACGTATTGGTCCGGTCGGACAACATGTCAGTGGTGGCGTACATAAATCGCCAGGGCGGCATCGGGTCCACACGCCTTTGCAGGCTGGCGGAACCCCTCTTGGTCTGGGCCCAGCGCAACCTCCTTTCTCTGAAAGCGGCGCACGTGCCTGGGCACCTGAATACGGGTCCAGACAAGCTGTCCAGAGACAACGTCCCGACAGGAGAATGGTCGCTGCATCCGCAGACGGTCCGGCTGCTGTGGGAAACGTTTGGCAGAGCGCAGGTGGACCTGTTCGCGTCCCGCGAGAACGCTCACTGCCCAGTATTCTTCTCGAAAAGCAGGGACGCGCTGGCCCATGCTTGACCCAGCGGTCCCCTGTATGCTTTTCCCCCTGTCTCGCTCCTGCCTCAGGTGTTGGAACGGATCAGGGAAAATGGATGCCCAGTGCTGCTTGTAGCTCCGCTCTGGACGAACCAGGCTTGGTTTCCGGTCCTGATGCGGATGGCCAGCACTGCCCCGTGGCCTGTACCGTTGAGGAGAGATCTCCTCTCTCAGGCGGAGGGCTCGATTTGGCATCCTCGCCCGGAACTGTGGTCCCTGCACGCATGGGCCATCAACGGGTACCCGCTAGCCTCCCGGAAGGAGTGCTAAACACGATCGCGCAGGCTAGAGCTCCGTCTACCAGACGGCTCTATGCCTCGAAATGGTCGGTGTTCTCTACTTGGTGTCGAGCCCGTGGCTTTTCACCTGTGGACTGCGGGGTTAAGGAAGTGCTTGCCTTCCTTCAGGAGCTGATGGATAAGGGAAGGACCCCATCCACGCTCAAAGTTTACGTGGCGGCCATAGCACCGTTTGCTAAACCGGTGTCTGGCCAGTCGCTGGGGAAAACGACTTAGTCGTGCGTTTCCTACGAGGAGCTCGGAGGTTAAACCCTCCCAGGCCCCCTTCAGTCCCGGCTTGGGACCTTTCCACGGTCTTGGAGGCCATGAAAGGCGCCCCGTTTGAGCCGATCCAGCTGTCGGACATGAAGCACCTGTCCCTTAAGACGGTGTTTCTATTGGCTCTCGCTTCAGTGAAGCGTGTAGGGGACTTACAGGCGCTTTCTGTAAGCGCGTCTTGTCTGGAGTTTGGGCCTAACGACTCAAAGGTCGTACTCAAACCGAGGCACGGCTACGTGCCGAAATCCCTCAATACACCGTTTAGGGCCCAGGTAATTTCCCTGTCAGCCCTTCCGGTTCTCGATGAGGAGAGGGACGTGAGTCTCCTTTGCCCTGTCAGGGCGTTAAGGGCTTATGTGTCCCGCTCGCCTGAGTTCAGGCAGACCGAGCAGCTTTTCGTTTTGTTTGGCGGCCGTTCTAAGGGACTCGCCGCCTCAAAACAGAGCCTATCCAGATGGATAGTGGATGCCATAGCGCTGGCTTACACTTCCAAGGGCCTGCGGTGCCCATTGGGTGTCAAAGCGCACTCCACAAGAGGCGTGGCCTCGTCGTGGGCATGGTATAGCGGGGTCTCCCTGCAGGATATCTGTACGGCTGCGGGCTGGGCCTCGCCGTCGACATTTATCAAGTACTATAACCTGGAGGTGCCCGCCTTACAAGCTAAGCTTTTGGCGGTCTGAACTTCGGGCTTATCGGCCGCCAATGCGGCTATGTTGCCCTTACGGGTCGGTACCCCTACGGGACTTTTATGAGGGAGTGACGCTTCTAGCCTCTCCTCCTCTACTCTATGTGAGTTATGGTGATTATGCACTAGATGTGCCCCGGGCTTGGCCCCGGGACTCTGGTGTTGGATCCCTGTCCGCACGGCGTTTTGTATGGGGTCCCCATAGCGTAAGATATTACGCAGTACGAGAGATACTCTCGTAAGAGAACGTACTCGGTTACTAACGTAACCTCGGTTCTCTCTAGAGAGGGAACGAGTACTGCGTATCTTGCCGTGCTTGAACTATGCTCTGGTTCGCTTCGGTGTACAAAATCAGAGAAATACAGCTATCGAGGGGTATTTACAGGGCGAGACCACGCCTATACTGGCGGGACATGACGAAATGAGCGCGAAGCGTCTTCATTCGTCATTACGTCACGCAGTGCCTTCACTCGATAGGCTGCAGCTTTTCCAGCGAGGCAGCCAATGGGCGCGCGAGCTGTTTCGCCCTTGTCTGCTTGCTGCTGCAAAAGCGTTTTGCATGATTAAAAAAATTAAGGATAATTTTTGGCTTCAATATCTCGAGGAAAGAGTGTTTCCCCATAGCGTAAGATATTACGCAGTACTCGTTCCCTCTCTAGAGAGAACCGAGGTTACGTTAGTAACCGAGTACGTTATGTATTGTATGTCGCAAAAAAAAAAAAACCCTGAAAAAATATCTTGAGCTTGTTTTCACCACAGACGCATGAAAAATGACATATGAAAACATTGTTTTCTAAAATTGGCTCAGAATATCAAACATGTTTGATCAGCTCAGACTGGAATGAATGTCAACTCAAATCTGAAGACTTTCTTTGACTAGTGTTGACTCCTAAAGACACCACAAATCTTGGCAAAAGTCACGTAGTGTATTCCAGCAGAAGTTTGAAACCTCTGATGCCTTACAGTGGTCTAGGTCTAGGCTTGTTACCTGACGCAGCAGCTGGCGTAGCCGGTAGAGCTGTGACTCCAGCTGCTTGTTGTGGTCCTCCAGTATCTGCATGCGGGCCTCCAGCTGCCCCTTGTGCTGTCGCAGGAGTTTAGCTTCAGCTAACAGGTCAGCTTCCTCAGGCGCTCCGCTAACAGCTGTGGCTCCTGTGCCGGACTGAACGTGCTGCTGCCGCAACTGCTCGTACTCCCTCTGCAGTCTCCTGAACACACACACACCCACAGTGTGTTTATATGACACACGCTGCTGTTCAAAAGTTTGGGGTCGGTAAGATTTGTAATGTTTTAAAAGAAGTCTCTTCTGCTCACCAAGGCTGCATTTATTTGATTAAAAATACAAACCCAGTAATATGGTGAAATATTATTTCAATGTAAATCAGCTGTTTTCTATGTGAATATATAGTAAAGTGTAATTTATTCCAGTCTTCAGTGTCACATGATCCTAATATGATTATTTGATGCTCAAGAAACATTTATGATTATTATCACAGCTGAAAACAGTTTTGCTGCTTCATATTTTTGTGCAAACAGTGATTCATTTTTTTAAAGGATTCTTTGAAAGTTCAAGAGAAAAGCATTTAATTAAAAAATTAATATTTTGCATTATTATAAATGTCTTTACTGTCACTTTTGCTCAATTTAATGCGTCCTTTCTGAAGAAAAGTATTAATTTCTTAAAAAAAAAATCGTATTGGACCCAAACTTTTGAATGGTAGTGTATATATAAATGTGAGTTGGGGCTTTTTGTTTGTTGTGAGTTTGAGTTATGACTGTTGGATGCTGGGGCCGTTCTTTTATGTTCTGGTTTTGAAAGGCAATGAAGAAAAGTGAACCTACAGGGACCCTCAGCCTATTGTTAGACGGCTAGAGAACACAGACCACTGCCAAAAACACAACTAGATATACAACTATACAGATGCCAATCATAACCAGACCTTTCTAATGGTGAAGCACTTTCACTGAATAATTGTAACTGTCACATTAACTAAATTAAAAGTGAAACAATTAATTTGTGTTCTAACAATGAGCAAACAATGCCTGTTCACACCAAGAATGATAACTATAAAAATAACCATAACTGTATTAGCATTCACACCAATGCACTATAACGTTCTGTTTATTATGAGTTTTGTCCTCTGTCACTTTACTGCTTAAGCTCTTTAAAGCAAGTTGGATTCAAAGATTTTATCAAAAACTCGTTCTAAAAGTGGTTCCAACGATACCGTTCCTCTGTGCTTTTATCAGTTTAGTTGTGGTGTGAGTGGACTCAGCTATTCTTTTACATTTATAAGGGTTTTTATAACTAAATCTTTATCTTTCTAGTTGTAGATATTGCCCTTGGTGTTGCATCATTTTAGTGGAAATTTTTCTAATTTTTCAAATCTTTTGCATTCTCCAGCAAAACATTTATTTGGGTTTTGTACGGGTTTTATAGGGGTTTTCGTACGTTAACAATGTAGCAGTTCATAAAGTTTTATTTTAAACTTGGACTTAAGCATAAAGAAATACAGTCAGTGCTTAATTCAAGGGGTTCAGTAAAGTTGGCAATATATTCACAGATTCGAACCTACCGGATCAATAACTCGTGAGCTAAACACTGTTAAAACACAAACGACACCTATTTCCAATCATAGTAACGTAGACAACGAGCTACAACCCAATTTTCCTCAAAACTAGCCATTTAATATAAATTGATCTCTATAAGCAGGTGGCTGAGAGACAAAAGCGTTACTACAAAAATAGGCAATGTTACACACTGTAGTGTCCCCAAATTCAGGTCACTTATCAATGGTCTCCTACTGGTCATACTGCAACGTATAAAAATGTTATAAAATGTGCTTTTGCATAATTTTAGTAATTTTTTATTATGAAATATAACTTGACTGTAACACACTGTAGTGTCGCCACATACGGTAACACACTCATTAGTGACCTACCGCTGCTCCTCCTCCAGCCGCACGATGATCCGCCCCAGTTCTCCGCGCTCCTCCCTCTCCACGGCCTGCAGGATCTGGGCGGGGCTCTGGAGCAGGTGGGCGGGGCTGTGGGTGTTGTGGGCGGGGCTCCTGGATATGTGGGCGGGGGTTGGGGGCTGGCTGAAGGACGAGCCCTCCCCTCCCAAAGTCTGACAGTACTGCAGGATTAAAGTGTGTTCCTCATCCCTACAGAACAATACAGAGAATGGGTTAGAAATATTCAATATTTACATTTTACTGTAAACTAGCCACTAAGATGTCCAAAAAAAAAAAAAAAAAAGTGTCTCAATATTCTGGTCTCTAGATGCATGATTTTTCAGTTCAGTTCATCTTTATTCATTTCCCGAAGGCAATTTGGTTGCAGCAAACAAGTAAGTCACAAGACAACACAGGGGAAGGAAAAAAACAAACACAAAAAAACTATTTCCTTCCTAAAAAGTATTTACCTTAAATGTAAGAACTTTACAGCTGAAGGGGTAAATTAATGTCTAAAACCATTTGTTTTACTCATAGAACTATTCTCTTTTTTGCCCGCATTCTCCACCATTAAAATAACAAAATAGCTTACATAAGTAAGTAATAGCATACCTCTTCCTCAACAAAATAAAAATATTATTCATATTTCCACAGCATTAATTATCCTACTCGACCAGTTCAGAGCGGGACTCGAGCCGGGGTCTCCGGCATGGGAGGCGGACGCACTAACAAGGACGCTAAAGACCGCAGTCTCTAGCATCAGTCACTAGGGGAGTGAGGTTTACACACACAGCTCTTACGAACTTACTTCCATTACACACGTTATACACCAAAGTTTAATACTTTGCATTAGGGATTGGCACAAACCCCAAACCCTAAGCATAAGCAATAGTCACAGCAAGGCTGATGCTGTCACAGCATGTAAACTATAACTGTCAGAGGCATAATTAAACAGGTTCTTACGCCACAGCGGGATGCAAACGCTGAGATCAGAAAAGCCGACAGGTGAAAGTGTAGAAATATAGGAGGGAAGGTTTTGGATGTGTGCTGTCCAAACAGCTGTGTGCACAATGAGTCTCAGGTGTGTGTTCACATGCTCTGCGGAGTGAGCGCTCTGATCCTGAATCCAACACTCATCTGGATGCACACACACAAAGACTAATCAGAGAGATTACATGGGCACAGCATCACAGGGTCCCTGCTAACAACCTGCCAACACCAGCAGATGCTGAATAAAGCAACCGAACGCAGCCGGGAGACAGCTAACTGAAGGATATTTGCATTTCCTGAAGGAAAGGGTAGCGCTCGCAAGGCAGCACAAGCTTTAGCTAAGATGATAAGAGTGACACAGGGGATATTAATGTAGTTGCACACATAAGGCACACTTAAAAATGGGAAAAAATATATATATATAATCCGCTAACAAATGCTGCAAAAAGCTTTTCTAAAAAATTAGCTTCACTTTTCTGAGTCAAACTGGTGGTTTCAACTGGTGATTTGTAGTCTCCTCATATGACCCAGCAGAGTAACCACAGGTGTAGTTCATCAGCGTCCAAATACCTTCGGGTTACACGTTATTTTAAGGTGACATTGTACTTACTCAAATAAGTACCGAGTAATATTGATTAACTACATGTACTATAGAGTTATGGTTAGGGTTTGGTTTAGTTTAATTATGCATAATTTACTGTTATTACTATAGAAGTACATTTAGTAACTACATTTATGTTACCAACCTTTGTCTTCATTTTCAATACTAATCTGTTTTATCATTTCACAAATAAAGTTTACGTTTAAGGATTATTCAGTTTGAAAAGTAGGTTTGGGTTTAAAATAGCATTTGCTTAGATATTTTTATATAATGTAATGACGTTCAGACATTTTTAAGTCTTGCTTAAATGTCTAAATACTTGTTTGTACACAAATAAATATCAGTTACATAATTTGTGATTCACATGAAAATTGTTATGAAATATCTGGGCCATATTGCATTCAATTTAAGCCTATTTTAAGGATCATTATGGCTTTTTTACATTATTTTCATGGCAATTAAGCACATAACCTCCTGATTTTTATTAGCAAATTTTAAAAGAATCTCATTCTCAGTACAACAATAAATAATAATATAATAATAAAGACATATTTAAACAGTATAAATAAAGGTAGAATTTGTTGAAAACATTGAGTACAGAATTTAACTTATGCTTAGTTTATTAATAAAACAACATATTAATAAACCAAGAAAATCTTAAAAAGGCAAAATAAACATTTCTTATTCCAGTCTTTCTATATTTGTTCATGATATTCACATGACTAATATATATCTGAGGAATATCAGTGCAGTGCTGTCCTGCAAACACACACAAAAAAAGAAAAAGAAAAAGAGGGACATATGAGAGAGGTGCTGAAGTGCTTGTGTAAAGAGACACAGAGATACTGTAGAGAGATGAAGGAGAAGGCCGAGTCACATCTGTCTCCACACAGCATCAGTCAAGAGTCTGTGTCCCAGCCGTCACATTCAATCTAAAACACCATCACAGGAGAAACTCCCCTGACGACTGGCGTCTACTTCCCCTTCATCCCTTCTTCACTTCACCTCTCGCTCGCTCGCTCTGTCTGCTTTCAGGTACGATCACTTGAAAGTTTCTCTGGCTTCTTTATTGTAACACTCAGTGTTGTTTATTTGAAAAATAACAAACATACACACATTCCGAAACTGCGTTTGACAGTCAAGGTTTCACAACCTCAGATTAACATCCTCTCATATTTCAAATATCTTCAAAATGTGTGTGGGTGAATATTAAGAAGGGGGAAAAAAACATTGTTTGCTTAAAATAAAGTTCCATAAAAACTCTCTTTTTTTTAAATTAACTATTTATACATTAAAAAGCAGTGTTGTTTTTTGAAACACTTTTTTGTTTTGATCTGCACACGTTTTTGCGCTATATCCCCATGCGTGTACATGCGTACGACCTTGATCAGAGTAAATATTGGACTGCATATGGCAGTAATAAAGGGAGCGAGTTTGATGTTTGATCTCTAGTGTAGCATCAGTGCAGATTTGAGACTCAGACCTCCCTCTGAGGAGGAAGGCCAGGCAACGGCTTATTAGCTCTGTAATTATCATACGCTTGTTCTGTGAAGGACACCCGCTGAGCTCGCCTCAACACGTCCAGATCAGTATAAAACAAGCTGGGAAGTCTTTAATGATGAGCGCATGGTGTGCCAAACTCTCAAATGGGTGTATTCTGCACTTTTGAAGCATTTCAAGTGCACTTAATTAAGGATTCCTGTACCCCAAACAGTCATACTTCAGTTAGTTTTCTACCGAGAATTGAATTAAACCAGCTGTACAAATGCTACTGTGCCTTTAAGACTCCTATATGTAAATGACTGGTTCAGGTGGGCGTGCACATGTTAATGAGTTTACTGATGTGATCTCTTAACTATGACGATTTTTTGCATCCTTTCAATTCATTATTATTTGTAAGCAAATAGCAAGATATTTGCTTTTAAAGAAAAGGACTACAACACACGGCTGGTAGGGACTACACGACATTCCTCCAGGGTTAGTGACATCACCAACCCTAAAATGTACATAAGCCCCGCCCCCGGGAACACGCCAGCATTGTTGAGAAGAGGAAAAGCTGTTGTATAAGAGCACATTTGTGAGTCAGCTCAAACTTTAGCATCCATCTTTTCACATGCAATAGAAAGTCACTCTCTGTGTATCTCACAACAGTTCCTATATGAGCAATTTATAGATTACCATGACAGAATATCCTAATTAAAGTTAGTTAACTCCACATCAGCAACATAAATTCATCAACTAACCATTCAGAGATGTCCTGTTGAATTCTACATGTTGTCACTTCCTCTTGAGTCTCTCCATCTTTGTCTGACTCCGTTTTAACATTAAAGGCAGAACAGTTTCTGTCATTAGTGTGTCTGCGTGAGGTAATCGCAGCTGCTAACACACACTTGCTCTTGAAACCCCGCCCTCTGCAGCAGCTCATTTGCATTTAAAGGGCCGGACACAAAACGGTGCGTTTTTGCAAACCCTCAAAAAGTGACAACTTTGACATGCTATATAAAAATATCTGTGGGGTATTTTGTGCTAAAACTTCACACACACACTCTGGGGACATCAGAGATTTATTTTACATCTTGTGAAAATGCATTTTACCACCCCTTAAAGTTTCTAAAGACAATGTGAGAGGTATTTGCCCATTTTAAGGCCGATTCACGCAGCAAGAAACAGACATCAAGCAAAGTAAAGGATGTCACTTTTCCAACATTCCATGACCTGACAAAAGCTGATTGAACCTGTTCAATTGGTGAAAACAAGCATTGACCTATGGCAACAGATTCATACCCCGTTTACATGAAAAGAAGACGCAGATATTTCCCTGCGGTTTGGCCTCTCATTTACACGAAAACCATGTTTTTATCACAGAAATCGATTATTTCTAAAAACTCCGGCCAAAGTGGAGATTTCTGATAACGCCGGTTATGTGTTGCCGTGTCAACTGGGAGAAACGGGGGTTTAGGTGCTCAAACGTCACATTATGCGCCAGAAAATGCTTAACATAGGTATGATGGCATAGTTATGATGGCATAGTTATGATGGCATAGTTATGATGGCATAGTTAGGATGACATAGTTAGGATGACATAGGTATGATGGCATAGTTAGGATGACATAGTTAGGATGACATAGGTATGATGGCATAGGTACTGTATGATGGCATAGTTATGATGGCGCTCAATGGCGTATTTATGCGGGTTGATGTAAATGACAACTTTTTCAAAAAACGATGGTGTGTGCAAGATGTTATTTTTGAAAACGGAGGGGGGGAAATATTAGTTTCTTTAAATACCCAGCTATGTGTAAATGTGGCCTCAAATGCAGGGGTAACACACTGATCAGACAAAACCCAATGAACGTGTCTGTTGCCGTTGGTTCAATGTGAACTGGCCTTTAACCGGCACACAGTGTTGTCTTTTTGACCAAGTTCCCTTTTGACCATTAAAAGTAAATGTAAAAGTGATACTTTCCTCAAACACCATTAATGAATAACCTTCACAATATTCTTCACAGACACACTCACTTCAAAGTTCCTCTTTCCTCATGAAACAATTGTCTCTCTTTCAGGGATGTTACTCTACTTTCACCTCCCAATTTTCTTCTGCCACTCAATGAATCTTTTGTCTTCATTTCTCCTCTTCTAGGTTTTCCGATCGCGCTTTCTCATTTCACACAAAGGGTTTTTTCAGGCAAAAAATTGGGAGAAAAACTAAACAATAAAATAGACTAATTTAAGTCAATAGGAGCTGTAGAAAGGAGCGCGGCTCCCGGCAGGTCCATTAGCAAAGCAAAGTCACAGAGAGAGCTGGAATCACTCGCCGTCTCCTTGTTATCGGCCTATTACTCACTCTAGCTGTCTAACTCTCACAGCACAGTGAGCTGATACACTTCACAACTCTAACAGCCCTTTACTACTGGAACTGGATCTGTGAAGATATCTTATGATAGGCATGTGTTTTCAATGAGAGACCAATCAAAAAATGACAACTAACTCTTAACCCCTTTAACCCTAGTATGGTGTTCGGGTCTGTAGGACTCAAGAAAAATTATATATTATATATTATTTTTTCAACTCAGACTCATTGGCCTTGGCTCATTTTCTGTGAAGAATATATATATCAGAATACATTTTCAAATGACCACACACTGTTCACCCGGGGCAAATAAAAGTGTAGAAATTGTAGGTCCTGTGTACCTTTACTCTGTTGTCCTCCTCCTGTCAGGGCCTGCTGTTTTTATGTGTGTGTATGTTCTTGTATATGGTTTATGAGGTATGGGTTATTGGTTATTCTTTATTATGACATGGGTATTACAATGTAGACATGGTTTATGAGGACATCAGTGTCCACATAAACCAAACGGGTTAAAAAAAACATACTAAATGGTGTTTAAAAAAAAGAAATTGTGTGATTGATTGGTAGGTTTGGGGGATAGGGTTAGTGTAGCGGGATAGATTATACAGTTTGTACATTAGAAAAAACAAAACCAAAAGTCAATAGTTATAAAAAAAAAACTTGCTTCATTTGTTGAATTTTTCCACTCATATCTTGATTATAATTGATTTTCTTTTTTTATTACATTTTATTTAAAAACAAACAAAAAACGAGTAGCTTAATAAATGTGATCTAACAAAGGTAAAGAGAAAATATTAACCATATATGATGTTTATATTGCTTGTAATTCGGATGAAGTAACCATCTGTTGAGTATTTGAACATAAAATTGTTTGATTGTGTCGAATTAAAAAACCCAAAATGCAGCGGGTCCACCAGACCCACGAACACTGAATAACACAAATATGAACACCACACAAGGGTTAAAGGCAAATATTTCTGAGTATTGTTGCTTAACATTCTCTGCACTTTACAACATCACACTCTTACTTGATCTATACTGTAAACTGTCCACAAATGCTAGCACATTTTTGGCCCTGTTTTTAAGATGCATTTTGATCGATTGGATCACAAGTAGACGAGAGAGACATATATCTGTTTACACCTGGTGTTTGAATCCGTCACTTTTGTCCACTTTAGACCACTTCTGTCCCGATTTCTTCAAGGCGCGGGTAAATATGGGCTTGTTCAGATCTTTCGATCTAATGGACAAATTAAGCAACCCAAATTTACATATGAACACAACCCCAGGAAATGATATCAAAGAGGACTGTCAGTGACGGCATGGTTTGATCTTTGGTTGCCCTATCACCGGAAAAGGTCTTTTCAAGCCTGCCTACACGTGGAAGTCGAATGTTCAAGCCCTTTATCCATTTTCTACCCCTGAACGAAAAATCAAGCCAAAATCACGTTTTATCATACTTTTTTTTTTAACTAATATATGTGACCCTGGACCACAAAACCAGTCAAAAGTAGCACGGGTATATTTGTGGCAATAGCCAACAATGCATTGTATGGGTCAAGTAAAGATCATGTTCCATGAAGATATTTTGTAAATTGCCTACCATAAATATATATATATATATATAAAAATACATTTGTGAGTGGATGCAGCAAAAGCACAAACATAAATGGACAATTATAAAGGCAATTTTCTCAATGTTTACATTTTTTTGCACCTACAGAATCCAGATTTTCAAATAGTTGTATCTCGACCAAATATTTGGTTATTTATTCAGCTTTCATGTGATGTATACATCTCAATTTAAAAAAAATTTACCCTTGTGACCCAGGGTTTTGTGGTCCAGGCCAGGGTCACACATAATTATTCTACAAATATACTTGGATGGACTATATACATTCATATGTATCAAAATATTATACTTTATCTTATATTAACAAAATATTGTGTTTTTAATACTTGAACCCCCTAATCTGCATGACTTCAAACCAACAGATTTTGCTAAATGAAGAGTAAACTGCTCAGTATGTGTTGCAGAGAGCAGTGAATTGTAATTCAGCAACAAAGAAAGGTTGAGCCTGCCCAAACGCACTGAAATATAACAGATTTAACTGTCCAGACAGATGGACCCAAGAGGAAAATCCTCTCCCCAGAAAGCTCAGAACAGGAACTCAGTTTTGAAGGAGGCGTCGGGAACGAAGAAAGCTTTGTATTTGTTCTATTACACTGGAACAAGGAGAGACAGATCTGGAAAGCATTCAATCAGAGTGGAAAAGCAGTCTGAAGAACAAGACACTGACAGAAAACCACATCACTGCCTACATCTCCCACCGGGCCGAGGGAGAGAATGGAAAAAGAGGCACAAATTGGAGACAAAGCGATCGCAAGCTCCCCTTCTCTCTGTGCAGATGAGATTTCACATCAGGCAGCTGCTGTATATCGCCGCAGGGCTGAGACGAGATGAGAGAGAGAAGAGAGGGAGGGGTAAAGGAGACGTCCCGCTTGTGTCTGTGATTCTGCATCGGCTGCATTGATCAGCTGGAGTGTAAACAGAGTTCATAAGCTCTAAACCCCAGAGCCAACACAAATGGGAAATGAGAATGCTAAGCTGAGCGTGCATATAAAGAAAGAGAAGGGGAGGATGAAATTGAATGAGAAAGAAAACAGAGGTGAGAGCTGTGGCATAGTGGTTAGCGGATGTGGCCCAGATACGCTGAGATGTGCTGCTCCTGCTTCTCCTCTTTCCCCTAAAAATTCTGATTCTTTCATGATTAATTCTGTCATGATTAAGTGATTAAGTTCCCTTATTATGCTTTTTCAGATATTACCTTTCAGTGAATGTGAAAGGTTGGCAAAGTTTCGATGATAAAAGTGTAATACAAATAAAATGATTGCCTCCTAAAAGAAAGAATTAATTCTGGACTGCTGAAACGAGTCGTCTACAATTCCAGACTTACTTTCTGCTCGAACCGACGTAGGTTTGTACCAAATCTGCATAATGCCAGCTATGGTCTTCATTGGCTGTCCGGCAACAACATCTAGTTTGACTCAAACACTGTAGTTGTAGCTGAGGCCTGGAAAAGTTTGCTTAGTGTTGTTGACAAGTCAACGGTAAGCAGATTAGACCAATCACAACAGACTGGGTCATCTGACCAATCAGAGCAGAGTAGACCAATCACAACAGACTGGACCATCTGACCAATCAGAGCCGAGTAGACCAATCACAACAGACTGGGTCATCTGACCAATCAGAGCAGAGTAAACCAATCACAACAGACTGGGCCACCTGACCAATCAGAGCAGAGTAGACCAATCACAACAGACTGAGCCATCTGACCAATCAGAGCAGAGTAGCCCAATCACAACAGACTGAGCCATCTGACCAATCAGAGCAGAGTAACCCAATCACAACAGACTGGGCCACCTGACCAATCAGAGCAGAGTAGACCAATCACAACAGACTGGGTCACCTGACCAATCAGAGCAGAGTAGACCAATCACAACAGACTGGGCCACCTGACCAATCAGAGCAGAGTAGACCAATCACAACAGACTGGGCCACCTGACCAATCAGAGCAGAGTAGACCAATCACAACAGACTGGGTCACCTGACCAATCAGAGCAGAGTAGACCAATCACAACAGACTCGGCCACCTGACCAATCAGAGCAGAGTAGACCAATCACAACAGACTGGGCCACCTGACCAATCAGAGCAGAGTAGACCAATCACAACAGACTGGGTCACCTGACCAATCAGAGCAGAGTAGACCAATCACAACAGACTGGACCATCTGACCAATCAGAGCTGAGTAGACCAATCACAACAGACTGAGCCATCTGACCAATCAGAGCAGAGTAGACCAATCACAACAGACTGAGCCATCTGACCAATCAGAGCAAAGTAGACCAATCACAACAGACTGAGCCATCTGACCAATCAGAGCAGAGTAGACCAATCACAACAGACTGAGCCATCTGACCAATCAGAGCAAAGTAGGCTCATGGGAAGAAGGGATTTAGAAAAAGACTGATAAAAGAGGTGATGATTCATTTTAATGGTTATTGACATTGGGTGTATATGAACCTATTGTTGGGGACCTCAGAAACAAAGGGAATTTTAAAAATAGCATGGCACTTTAAGCACACATGCAGGACACGCCAAGCTGTGGTGCTCATGCAGGAGATCCAGGTTTGATCTGGCATGCAACGTGTCCCAATCAAGTCTGCATGGATCTCTACCTGTGAGGCGGTGCAGTGGTCGGAGCACATGCTCTGGACTAACTACAGCCTAAATCCAGCCCAGATCCCACTCCCTCTCTTTTCAATGATAACTTATTGTCCAAGTCTAGAACAGCTGTAGAATAAAAATGAGGCAAAAGCCCCAAAATTAAAAATAAATAAATAAATAAATCCCAGCAAGCGAGTTTTAATGGCATTTTCAAGTGGGAAATCTTCCCACCTGCACTCAATTAAACCCAACAGATAATGCTATTACACACCAATCCATCACAAACATTATAATGAAACTTCCTCTCTCCACATCTCAGACACACACACACACACAAGCAAATATATGATGTTGAAGAGTGTGCTAATGCATTAGGTACAGAGATAAACAAGGTGTTAGCGGGACACCAGGAGGAATGGAATTAGTTCCATCTACTTAGAGCGAGCCGAAGAACAACACAAAAAGAGAGACAGGGAAGAGAAAGAGACAGCAGAAGTAATTAGATTTATGAGGGATGCTAATAAGATTATTTTAACACCACTTTACAAACTGTCAGCAAACAGATACTCGCTATTTATACAGCGGTAAAGTCACAAACACTTGCGTCCTGGTAAAACTGACCATCATCTGACAATCTTCATTAACGTCATGCGATGCTGATGAAACAGTGAGCAACCACACAGATACACACACACACACACACTCTCAATGGGACATGCTCCGAGAGAACAATATCCAGGTAGTGTTTGAGGAACAAGAGGACATTTGCTCATTAAAAGTCAGAACGTCTCTCATCGGCTTTGAACAATTGCTCTAATGAACGAGTTTGTCCGGCTATCCATGTTTTCACTGTTATACGGTAGGGGGCGCTATTACACATCTTTAGAAAGAGTACTGAATCTCCTGAACCAAAAACAAGCGAAGAAGAAGCAGAAACAAGCAACAACAGAACTGCTTACGCTCATGTAAGCTAACGCGATCATCAAACGTTTAACAAATCAAAACTCAGATATTCATACAACTAAATATTCTACATGGGGGCCGTGAAACATTTGTGAAAATTATCAAAAATGCTGGTTGATGCTTTGGCAAAAATGCTTTGGCAAAAAAACAAAGCTGGTTGGTTTTAAAAAAAAAAAAAAAACGCAGGGAAATAGTTAAATGAGTGTGAGTGTGTGTGTTGGGGGGGGGGTACTTAAAGGGATAGTTCACCTAAAAAAATGACAATTCTATCATTAGTTACTCACTCTCATGTTATTTCAAACCAATAGAACTTTCTTTCATCTTCGGAACACAAATGAATATATTTTTGATGAAATCTGAGAGATTTCTGTCCTCCACTGACAGCTACACATGCTTCAAAAAGTTCATAAATAGATCATAAAACTAATCCATATGAAATGAGCGTTTTAGTCTAAAGTTTTCTTAAAAAAGATTGCTTTATAAGATGAACAGATTTAATTTAGGCTTTTATTCTAACTTAATAAAACCATTGAACTAACCCTTTAACTATACTTATTTTTTTAGTTACTTTTTCAACGTTTTTTATTTTCACTGTTGGTCGATATATATATATATATATATATATATATATATATATATATTATATATATATATATATATATAAATGAATAAAATAAATGAATAAAACAAAATAGATAAAATTAATAAAGTTCATATTCAGAGTTTGGTCTGTAGTCATTATAATTAGTTATAAAGAGTTTGTATGTCACAGGCAACATGAATCCATGTGTACAATACAGTATGTGAGAGAGAATGAATGTGTGTGTGTGTGTGTGTGTGTGTGTGTGTGTGTGTGTATCAGGAACCGCTAATGGAAGTTCATTTCTTTGTTAAAGATCAGTAGCGCGTCTGATTCCTCTCACTATTTCAGTTCATTCTTTTTATTTCTTTCATCACGCAGGGAAATCAGAGAAATGAAGAGTCAGAGTCTCTCACTGTTCTCAACCTTAAAGAGGTCAGACGCTGGAAAACAGAGTTCGAGACTCAAACATTCACAACTCAAAACTCCCCATCCGTCGGTCCACATAGATAGACTATGTGTTGAGACTAGACTGCACAAGATCACAAATTCTTTTTGGAAGTAATAAACAAACCGTTTATGACATTGTTGTTTTATTAAAATACAATTTATTTACACAAAACTCTTTTGTGAATGTCTCAAACTAAAAATGGTCTGAGTGAGTCAGACATTATTCGCTCTGAAGGATTAAGTGAAGAATTCGTTACACTGATTCAAAACGCTTAGTTGCAAGATCTTGAGGCTTTTTGAGTGATTCATTAAAGCAACATGTTGTCTATATGTATAATTATATTCAGTTTTTTTCTCCTCGGCACATGTGATTCAGCAACGACAACCAATCATAAAATAGGTCATTAACATACAAAAGTCTTAAAGGTACAGCAGCAAATTCAGCTTGCTTAATTTAACGTCCAGGAGAGACGGTAAAAAAATAAGAAACTGTTTTTAGCGCAAGAATCCTTGAGTCACATTTCACAGACTCACAGTTTGAATAGGAGTCTCCTTCATACTCATCTTTCCATATCTCTTTTTGATTCTCTCTGTCAGCATTGAGTTCTGGTGGATCTGATTCAGACTCCACCACAGCACATAAGACACATGGCTACATTTATTTGGGTCATTACTGTGGAGTGCAAGACTGCAGGAGACAATCGCTTAATTCACACATGAGACCTGTTAAACTTTCCTTCCTTCCAACTTATTCCCACTTCTTTATAATTAGCAAACAAAAGTCTATAGCACATGGATGGCCCAAATCAAAACTGAAAAAAATAGTTAACCCAAAAATGAACGATGCATGACGTACGCTTAGGTGAGAACTGACGAAAGCGGAAGTGCAGATAGAGCAAAAAAAAAATTTAAAAGATAAAAAAAAGTCCCAATTTCGATATAAGGGAAGAGAAGCTACATCCTACATAAGGTCAGAGGTCACTCTTCCACCGGACCTCTACTCCCTCATGAACGCTCGTACGGCCGTTGCCAGTTTATAAAGTTTTAAATGTGGATATTTTTCTACCTATTGCTTCCCTTTACGGCCTTTATTGACCCAGGGTATATACAGCAATCCTTAAGTTAAATTTACTACTTTTTAATACCTTTTTTACTACCTTCAGATTTTTTTTTAAAACCATCACGACACTGAATTGCAAGTGTTAATCAGCGACCTTTCTATTATTTACACAGATTTTGACATATATAACATACAAAAAAATAATAGATTTAGAGACTGATGTCAGTATTAGCCTACTATATTATAGCTACTGATGTCTCGATGAAAATGATTTTCCTCCAAATTTTAAACATTTATTAGGCTTCAAAAAATATAAAAACGTATAATTTAAGTGAACTTAAAACAATCCTCTCTTAAACCCATAACAAATGTCATATTTACCTGTGCCATACAGAAATTGAATATGGTTATAAAAAAAGTCCGCACTGCATAAATTATAAATGAAATATAGATTAACCTGTTAAGCTTCACCCCCAATTTTGAAAAATCCCCAGAAATGGCATACCCAAACTGAAACAGATACAGTTCATGAACCATTTGTTCTAAAAGCACAAGTATGATCTCATTTGAAAGCTGACACCTGGCAGTTTATTGCAAATGTAGAATTAATTATTGTCATAATGAAAAATAAATGTTATAAATAGCTTCAAAGTTTTGTCAAGTTATTAGAAATTTATTTTTATGAAATATTTTCATGAAAATAAAATTGAAGTTGGCCCTGTAGCAATCTAGAAATGCACTGCAGCTAAATCCACATGTCTGACCATGTTATATTTAAAATCTGAAGATGATATGTCTAAAACTCTTTATTTAGTTAAATGTTTTTCAAGATCATGTCAAACGATTTTATTTTGATTAGACTCTAAAATGCAAACGGATGTTTATTGTCATTTTCTAAGCATCTATTCAGTCTATTTTCTCTATTGTGTTGTGGTCTAAACGATCTCCATTCAGTGTCAGTCTCCCCTGCACACATTCACACCTCTCCAGCCTCTGGTTATTGCTCTAAATATGCTTTCTTTTGTCTGCATTATAATTACTAACGACTGGCTATTCACACTGTTTCAACCCCTAATCTCTTTTAGGGAAAGTTCTCAAAGTTCTCACCTTACATTTGAAACTATATAAAATGACCTTCTTGAAAAAAGAAACATTTCAGCAAGCAGTCCTATTTAGAAATATTCATAAATATAACAGCTAGGTAGCAGGTGCACCAAGGGCTAGCTAGCATGTTAGCTTAGCACACCATCAATACACGACAATTTATGAGATTAAAACCATGTTTGTGCTCTAAAACTTACTTTATAGCACAAGTCGAGTGTTTTAAATAACCTTCTGTGCTCTGATTTGGCTTCAGATAAAAAAAATCGGACAGAAAATATAGTATTTTATAGTATTCTTCACCATGATAAAGTCTATATCGATTAGCATTACATTATAAATATAATCTATTATTATGAAAATACCTGACATGGCTCGAAGAACACAGGTAAACCAAATATCATTGCAATCATGTTTATTGTCTTCAAAACATCTTTATCTGCATGTTACAGCGATCTCTGTTAGTGTTTACATCGTGATGGACTTCCTGAAATGTCACATGATATGATTCTTCTTCGTGTTCCAAATTTGGAGTCCATATGTGCACAGGGCGCCCTCAGGCTGCCAGTATGTATTGAAAACACAGTACATCAGAGTCTCCAGCGCTCATAATGATTAAATCGACGCATTTGGGTAGATATTCAATAAATATGATTCCTGTCTATATAAATCTGATGTAAACCTATGAGAATCTATCAATATTTCTCCAAATCTGTACACTTTTGAGCTAAAAGCCCTGATGGACGTTGTTTTGTCAAGCTCTGTCGTGACGATCTCACTGGAGTTTTTTTCTGAATGGAAGCGGCTGACGCTCATAATTCATATCAAAGGTATCGACTCATTTTTTGATTACATAACTCCAGACACAAATTAAGACATAACTGTCACTATACGATTCTCAGAATACAATAGTGGTCAAATACTAAACCTTCAGTCTTATATCTTTTTAATGATGTATAGTTTGTCAAGGTATTAACATTGAATCTGATAGTAACTTTGAACGATTTAAAAAAAAAAAAACGCTCAGAGCGCCCTCGCTCTGGCGAAGGTTAAGAGGTTAATCCTTATCAAAGCTACAAGCGTTCTTTAGTCAAGAGCAGTGAGTAATTTTCTCTGTTCCCTCTGTTGTTTAGGTTAACTTTACTGACAGACAGAATTATTGGCTGCTGTCACTTTAAGATCTGCGCTGCTGACAGGATCTCACGCATCTCATTCTCTAACTATTTACTTCGTTTTAAGATTTTATTTAACTCATTTAACACGGTTCTTGTGAGGATACTCGACAAAACGGACATTTTGGCATAAATGTGTGTTATTGTTCGTTCAAGCGCGAAAGAGAACTCGATACTGGCGCGCGTCTTTCTGTGCGTCGTGTGGTGTGTGTGTGTGTGTGCGTGCGTGTGTCAGGAGGACATTCACTGACAGCGCGTATTGTCATTGTCGCGCATTAAAGCATTTGCGTGAATAAGAGCGTGATCATAATCCTAGCTAAAGGATGACAGAAAGAACGGATGCATTGCTGCGTTAATTGCAAAGCAGGACAAAAATGAATCGCATGCGTTAGCGTTGACAGCACTTGTCATACATTGCTGACAGAAAATACTGCGGTTTGAAGTGGACTCGTTTTCATGGTAGGCCTAACGTTACACCGAATGTTTTTTTAGTAGCGTAATGTTCTACATTAAATATTTAGCTAACAGTCTGAAATTATCCTGACCTGAGCTAATTTCCTGAATCAACCAACTCACATCTCCTTTCTTTCTTTTCATCCATGATGACATTCGTCACCTGTTGTTGTTTCTGGCGTTTCAGACTGTGTCGCAATCTACTTTTTTTACAGTCTATGGTCGCAACCATTATACGTTACCTGCTCATAGAACTTTCAGTGAGCTATTTAACACAGGCTCGGTCCTGCTCCTCCGTGGCAATGACGGCGTGCGGTTAAAAATGATAACAACTAATTTGAAAGTGTCGCCCTTGTCCGCATAGGAAATTACGCCCGTGGGTAGGATATCATCCCCAGGCTTCATGAATTTGCGTTCCATGCTTTCACCGACGACGCTAACGTGACGTATGGATCTCAATCACAATGTGGACCCGCCCTGCTCTGCCTCTGATAGGCTTGTAACGTTAGTTAGAGCTGCGTTCCTCCCATATGATTGGTAGATGAAATCAATTGACTCTAAAAAAATATTAAACCGCATGCAAGTTCCCTTTTGTTTTTTCCTCACGGCCGAACGCCCTGGACACCTGATAGTCTGAAAAAATAATACCTAACTTGGAAAAAATAATACCTCTGAGACCACATTTAACACTTTTAATGGCCTTAAATTGGACAATTTTGATTTATCACTTTTTAATACTTTTTAAAACCCCGCGGACACCCTGTGACCCCCTGGAGCCGTATGGATTACTTTTATGATGGATGGATGCATTTTTTTGGGCTTCAAAAACGTGGATGTTATTCAATGCCATTACAAAGCTGGAAAGAGCCAGGATATTATTTAACATAACTCCGATTGTGTTCGGCTGAAAGAAGAAATTCATATACACCTAGGATGGTTTGAAGGGATAATTTTGAGTTTTACAACTTTCCCCAATTCCTTAAGCTGATTTACCACACCGTAAAAAGACATCAGTTGACTTAACCTAAAAAAAGTGAGGAGACCCATTGCCTTGAAATAATTAGGTAAATAAATCATGCATAATTGAAAAATTAGGGTATGTGGAATTGTCAAGTTTACATAACTTCATTTTTCAATTACGCATGACGTTTATTTACTTGATTTTAAGGCAACGTGTTTCCTCACTTTTTTTTTTTAAGTTTAGTCAACATTTCACCAATGTATTCAGTTCAAACATGGCATTGAAATGAAAAGAAAATAGTCGAATTGTGGACACTCACATGCTTCCAGTGGCCGAGCTGCTGTCGGTGGGCAGAGAGCCGTTGGAGCGCTCCATCTGGGCCAACCTGAACAGACAGAGATCGACACCAATGTGAGACCAACATGACAGCATTACAGTGTTTATTAGGATTAAAAGCAGGTAGGGTATGGATTTGTGTACCTCCAAGACTCCACTGTGGCTGAGCATGTTTATTCATGTGCTGGGTAATCAATGAGAATATAAAACTATAAAAATGTAAATTCAAAAAAGGCTACTGGTGTGACCCTCAAATTCTGAATAACTCTGTGCTAGAGAAGAGAGAGGAGCACTATCTGCTTTAACTTTCTCTCTCTCTCACACACACACTGAAGACTTGTCCCGATAGATTACAGTCTCATAGAGTTCCTGTAATGGGATAGAGGCTTCAGTCGTAGTCTATATTCACAATCCCATAATAACTGCCTGTGTGTGTGATAGTGACATTGAGAGAATCTAGCTGACGGTGAAAATCCATTTTCGAGTCTTTATGGGTAGAAGGTCAGCACTGGAGGCAGTTGGTGCATTTGTGCATGCGTAGTATGTTTTCTACTTTTTTCTTTGAGCAGGTGTAAATCGAATTGATACGCGCCTAATATACTCTGTGGCACCAGATTAAATTGGCTCCGGCGGGGAGCCAGAGGTCTAACAGGGCATGTGTGCATTTATACTGCTCATCTGTCACCGCCTTCACATGTCTGGCCCTACGGTGATGCACTCTGACAGACTGAGGGCTGCGGATCTCAAATCATGACCTAATTACTGTAATTACTAATGCTAATGATGACAGAGAACAGTCATCAAAAACTGATGACTGTTAAAGTTTTTTTCTGTTCAAGAAATTACTATTTTTTTAGCACTTTAGTCATTGTCAATTAAAAAGTAGTTACTTTTATTTTAATTAATAAATGTATTATTAATAGCTCATAATTGATACAAATAACTTGTACTAATACTAGTTTGGTACTAATATTAGTTATTATTGGTGCTCATTATTAGGGAAGAATGAAACCATCAAATCAAACTTTTTTCATAGAATATTGCAGTATTATAAATGATTTATCCATGCACATCATTATTTGTTTTTTAAATGTATATGTCTCAATCATTAACCAGAATATCTTCCCCTCCATCTTGGAGTGACATCTCTTTTCTTCTCTGATGATGTGGGCGGGGTAACCTGTCACTCACATGAGATCAACAAAACCGGAAGTGTAATTCGTGCTGGTTACTTCAAGATTTTCCGATGGGGTTTTATAATGGGGTTTGTCAATTTATGAGTAAAATACAGCCTGTGGTAAACATAACTTGACTATAATTTGAAGTTTTGATCTATAACGTAAATTACACACACTCATAGCGAAAAAGCAGATATTTGTTCATTTTTTCTCAAATGTTAATTTTTGTAAACGTACGATTTTAATAACTAGACAGATCATTTGGTGTGTGAGTGTGTGCAATGTATGTTGTAGAGCAAAACGTCAAAGTATAGTTAAGTTATGTTTACCACATTCTCGAAGGAACCATTAGTCTTCCAGCTTCTGAAGTCATCCCTGCAGATCTCTTTTCACTATATATTTTTGAAAAATGTTTTGGAATTTTTTTTTGATTGCTGTGTACTGTAGGCCTATGACAAACTTATGTTCAATTATATAAAAAATAAAACGGACCAAATCCTCAGTTCTCATCCTGCTGGGTCTGTCTGCTGCCTTTGACACAGTTAACCACCTTCTGTCAATCCTAAAGACGAAGGGCATCTTGGGAACCGCACTCCAGTGGTTCAGATCTTACCTCTCAGGTCGGTCCATTAGTGTGTAGTGGAGGGGTAAGGTGTCTAAGACCCAACATCTAGCTACTGGGGTGCCTCAGGGCTCAGTGCTTGGACCACTTCTCTTCTCCACCTACATGAAATCACTAGGTGTCATGGTGCTGATGACACACAACCCTACCAGCCTGATGATCTGACAGACATTTCTGGCTGGATGAAGGACCACCACCTTCAACTAAAACTTGCGAAGACGGAGTTGCTTGTGGTCTCGGCCAACTCAACACTACACCACAACTTCTCCATTCAGCTAGGTTCATCATCCATAACTCCATCGAGGACAGCCAGGAACCTTGGAGTTGTGATTGATGATCAATTGAACTTTACAGACCACATTTCTAGAACTGCCGGGTCATGCAGATTTGCCTTATACAACATTAGGAGGATCAGGCCCTTCCTATCAGAGCATGCTACACAACTCCTTGTCCGAGCGTCTGTTCTATCCAGACTGGACTATTGTAATGCTCTCCTGGCTGGCCTTCAAGCCTGCACTGTCAAACCTCTGCAACTTATCCAGATACTGCAGCTAGAGTGTCTTTAATGAGCCGAAGAGAGCACACGTCACTCCTCTCCTCAAAAATCTGCACTGGTTGCCAGTTGCCGCTCGCATTAAATTCAAGTCACTGACTTTTGCCTACAGAACTCCCTTTTACCTAAACTCATTACTTCAGACTTACATGCTAACCAGAAACTTCCGCTCTGCAAGTGAACGCTGGAGAGAGTCCACAGAGAGTCAGGACTCGGTTTAACATCTCATCCGAAGGACGGTGCTCTTTGACAGTATAGTGTCCCCGTCACTATATTGGGGCGTTAGGACCCACACAGACCACAGGGTGAGCGCCCCCTGCTGGCCTCTCTAACACCACTTCCAGCAGCAACCTGGCTTTCTCAGGAGGTTTCAGATCCTGGTACTGACCCGGCTCAGCCCTTCTTAGTTTCAGTTGGTGACCAGTCTTGGGCTACAGGGTGATATGGCTGCTGGCCATCAAAAATTCTTCCTTTTTAGTAACACTTTTTTAAAGTAAGTTGATAGTTACACATTACATGTACTTAGAACTATAGTAATGGTAGTTAATTATGCATAGTCATAAGCAACTAACCCTAAACAAAACGCCAACCCTACTGTACAAGGGTGTCCAGTCCTGCAGAGTTCAGCTTCAACCCCAATTAAACACACCCGAACCAGTTAATCAATGTCTTACTAGGCCAAAGCCGCTTTAAAGTTAGCAAAAAAACTAAACATAATGCAGTATTATGCAGGGAAGACCATGTCAATGGAGAGGCTTCACTATGCTGAATGAACTGCTTTTGTGGGAAAAAATCCTATCATTAAATTAATCAAAAGCTTTAATCATCAACCTGTTTGCCATTAAACATTTGTTTTGGATTGATCTATCTTTAGAGTTTTATAAGAGAAGTCACAGATAATTTAGCGACAGGTAGGGTTCAGGATACGGCACAGTTGACTGACTGTCGCACAACTCTGAACCAAACTCAATGACGTCAAAGATGTAATTTAATTGGTTATAAAGGCACACGTGATCAAGTTAGCCGTTACCCTTTCTCCAGTGGTAGAGCCACGGACCCTAGAAACTCAGAAGCTAGAATACTAGAAACCTCCAGGCAAGTTGGTGCTAAAACATTGCAGAACAGAGGCCCTCCAGGAGCAGCATTCAATTGATAGCATTTAAATTAATTTGATATTTAATTGATTGACATCCCTAGTTTTCAGTAATTAAGGTGCTTCTTAAATGACATAAGTGCAGCCAAAGTCTCTTTAAGACAATTCATTTCACTCGGCAGCCATCTTTGAAACGCCTCTCGGGCAGCAAGTGCAGTCTCTTTGAATGGGGAAACATCAAATGCTCCAAAACTGTTCACCAAGCTTACGATTAAATTTCATATTTGAAATCACCAATGAAATCTGATAACAACTGTCTCATACATTTTGTTTCTAAATGCTCAAATCATGACAGAAAACAAAATTTTTCAAGCTGGATCAAGCTAATGCTAATGCGCAGTGGAAGCGCGTCTGGGAGCTTCTAAAGGCTGCAGTGACACGATGACTTTACCAATCAGCGATTGGCTCTTATTTAGAAGACGGGACTTATTCCGCCATATTGAGCGTTCCACTTTTTCCCATTCAAAACAATACGAGTGACGTGTCTTGTGTTATTCTATAGTCTTTGGTGCAGTGTGACATCAGTGTGGTTTGTGTACTGTGATGCTGGCAGTGAGATATACTGACCTGCTGGCGTACTTCCCTATCTGTGAATGCGTGTCGTCATGAGGGAGTTGTGGCGACAGAGATAACCTACAAACAAAAACACAAGCATAAACAAAAGCACACTCGAAAATAAATCAACGACAAACATATAACGTGTCTGATGATCTACAGTGAAGGCCGTGCATTATTGGGACGGACAAACTGAGGAAGATGGTTAGACAAAAACAATGTTAAAAAAAACCAAAAAGGGGTGAGGGGGCGTGCGAGGGTAGATCTGCCATTCTGCGCGTGCACTGATGTGAGCAGCATATACTGATGCTTGACTGAAGATACTCACTCGTACTGCTCCGGACACATGCTGATGAGAGTGACCGGACTGTAGGAGGGAGAAACAAATACAAAAACAAGGGGAAAGGAGGGGTAGTGGGGGTGGGGGGAGGGAGGAACAGATTTTTTAGGGTCAGAGGTCACACAATATGGAGGTCAGATCAGATCCAGACAACAAAGATGTGGAATAAGTGTCTTGACTGAAATACTCCTCCAGTACTGTAGGGGCAGCGCAGGATATTGAGATATCTGTCATTATGGATTCATAGAGTGATTCCTAATGTGTTACTCGTTTCGTTAACTGACATCATTAACTGACTGTCATGTCATATCAAACCAGAATGACTTAAGAGAGACCTTGGCACCTTTATGGTGAGTTTTAGTCACTCTATGCTTCCATTGTAAGTAAGTAAAGTTTATTTATAAAGCGCTTTTCACAGATAAAATCAGATAAAAAGTGCTGTACAAGAGGATAACTAAAACAAACAATAAAAATGTATGTACATATGTAAAATTAAAGTGACACTAGTGAAACTAGTTGTATGCGAAAGAGCAGCATGAACATTTAAGCTTTGACTTCAATTTTTTTTTTTAAATCACATGTGTGATTAAATGATGATCATCTTTGCGCGCACAGGCCTCAGAACTAGGGGGATCAGATTTCCATACCAGTCTTTAATCTGTCATTTATTTTAATTCCATTTCAGTGTCTTTTAAAGTGAAAACTTGCTGCTAATCGCACACAGCACAAAGCACAGAAGATCAAACGCTCTGCTCTGAGTTTAATCAGCTGGAGACCCTAGTGAACTTATGATGAAAACTGTCATATTTGTATTTAAAGAAGACCATACATGAGGCCATAACTGCAAGAGGAGAAATTCAAGGTTAGATCGGTTAATGTTCGCCTTTTTCATATCATTCCATTAATATCCATATCCATATTTATATCCATATCCAGCCTGGTCTCACTGTTAATTCATTTAAGTGTACAAAACATACTTTTTATACGTTTAGATAGATGCTGAAACGTACAATTTGATTTTGGATACATTTCAACAAACATTATTATGTTTTTATAAAAAGAAAACATTTAGTAATTTTTTGTGTGCATTTTATGGTTCTATAATCAGCCACAGCATAGGACTATACTAAGAAAACACCTTTTGTGTCCTATGGCAAACTAAATAAATATCACATGATGAATAATGGTAACACGATTACAGAAATGCGATTAATTTTAAGGTTTTAAAATATAGTCTTGTTTAACATTATGTAATCCTTCGAGCAGAAGTCCATAACAGCAACATATTAATTAGATGAGTGAATTACGTTTAATAAATGTGACTGAAAATTATTCTATTGATGAGACAGTTGAATGTAACAAAATCAAAACCTTAATGCCAAAAAATGTAATATTCATAAATAAGAATTCGTACACATTTGTAGGTCTGTAGGGTTGTTCATAAGCAAATAATTTACGTTTTAGTACAGTCAATACTGTAGGTCTGTATGTTTCTATGGAAGCTTGTTTCCACCACAGAATAAAACATTTTTTTAACTATAATTGCGACTTTTTATAACACGCAATGGCGACTTTTCACAATTGATGTGGAGACAAGAAGTCTAGGATGAGACTCTCAGACACAATGACTTACAAACTCTTTTCTTTTTTTGTAAGGTCATTCAAGGCAAGAAAGTGTCTTTTTATATCATTTTTAAAGAGCAAAGGTTAACATAAAATGGCATCCGCGGCTCATTAAAGGTGCCATGTGTAATAATTGAGGTAAAAATATCCAAAAAATGAGCTACACACATCAAAAGAATGAGAAGAAATAAGGGCGATGATGTCATTAAAAAAATGAAAAGTTATAGTGTTGCAGAGATATCAACCTAAAATATATATATATATATAGCTGCGAGCAGCGATTACGGGCCCAAGCCGGTGGCACCGCAACCCTGGTGCACCAGGGTGGCGGTACCGCCGGCTTTGGCCCTTCATCGCTGCTCGCAGCTATATATATATATATATAAAGCCGGTGGCATCGCCACCCTGGTGCCTTTAGGGTTATTGTGCACGACGTGACACAAAATATCTGCTCGCTATCTGCCGAACGGCTCTGGTAGTCCCGCTTCAACACTGATGATGTTGTAGAAATAGTGTGCTCTGGTTGGTCTGGATTATTCGGGATTTTTTATTTTATACAGAAATAAGTTATTTATAATTCAGATGAGAATAAAGTTAGTGTTGATTAAAATGAAGGAAAACAAATATATTGATCTGAAATATAGCACATTCATTTTACATTTATTTAGGTTCAATTACCAAACATACAATCTTAATTTAATTTAAAGCAAACAATACATTTGAAATACATGGGTTGTATGCACATTTTTTTTTATAAAAAATATATATATATCCAAAAAGACAAGGCTTAAAAACTCTTGTCACTGTAACAGACACAATCTCTCTCTCACACACACACACACACACACACACACACACACACAAACACACACACACGCGCACACACACACACACACACACACACACACACACACACACACACACACACACACACACACACACACACACACACACACACACACACACACACACACACACACACACACACACACACACGTCAAGTCACATTTTAGATGCAATATTGAATAAGCAGAAAAATCGAATTTTCTGCTCTGAAAATATAAATAAGCATACAAATTGAATAAGCACTTTGAATATTCTAAACAGAATAAGCATTAGTCGCTAATGAATAAGTACTAGTACTTAATGGAATAGATACTAATATCTAAAAAATAAGTACTAGTAGCATGAAAATAGAGACTAGTATGTTAAAATGATTAAATGTTAAAACGGCTTGCCATATTGGCTCAGAGAGAGAGAGAGAGAAAATGACATTTTAGATAATAGCACCTATTAATAGATACTAGTATTTATTCAATAAATACTAGTTCTAAGTCATTACATACTAGTACCTATTAAATAGATACCAGTACTTATTCATTAGCTACTAATACGTATTCAAAAGAATATCTAAAGAATAAGCACTTCTATCTAAGGAATAGGCACTAGTACTAAAGAATAAGCACTAGTCGCTAATGAATAAGTACTATTACTTAATGGAATAGATACTAGTATCTAAAAAATAAGTACTAGTAGCATGAAAAAAGAGACTAGTAGGTTAAAATGATTAAATGTTAAAACGGCTTGCCATATTGACTCAGAGCATCAAAAGCATCAAACAAGAATATTAAAGTTTGATGCGTTGCCACAGCAACAGTTTCAAAGATATCAAGAATCCCTTCACAGGTCTTCATCTGCAGTGTATTTACATTATACAGATGAAGTTTGAAGCAAATCGGGTAAAAATAAGAGGGTGATTTCAAAGCCTTTAGGAAGTGACACACTTCCTGCTGCCAGTTGGTGGCGCTATAACTTTGACTCACAATAGTCACATCCATGTGATCGGACTCTTACAGCGAACACACTGCTGAAGTTTCATCAAGATCAGTTAATGTATGCTGAAGTTATAACACACTTCCTGTTTCCATTATTCGCCATAAATTCGTTTCCTCGCCACGGCCAAAACCGTTCGAGATAACAAAAATCCCTGGCAATTTTTCATCCTCAATGTCTTGACTTCATGCTGACTGAGTTTCGTGGCGATTGGTTGAATTCTCTAGGAGTAGTATATCGAATTCCAGGGGCATACGCTTCCAAACAAACGATAATAGCCGACTTCCTGTTGGGCTGGGGTAAAAAGTAAAAGTACAAAGGATATATGAATCGATGAGATCTATATGTGTACCAAGTTTCATATTATTACATGCAAGCGTGTTTGATTTATGGACCAAGTTTTCGGACCCCGTTCCAGGGGGCGCTGTCGAGCCCCCCTGCCACGCCCGGGTACCAGCTTCAGCCCGGCCCTGATGGCCGCGGTTTCTGACCCGTGTGCAAAGTTTCAAGAGTTTTTGAGCATGTTAAGGGCCCCAAAAGTGTGCTAAGAATCTCAAAAGTATCCAAAAAGAATATTAAAGTTTGATGCGTTGTCACGGCAACAGCATCTAAGATATCAACAATCCTTTCACAGGTCTACATCTGGCATGTGTCTACATTATACACATCAAGTTTGAAGCAAATCGGGTAAAGCCTGTTTGATTTATGGACCAAGTTTTCGGACCCCGTTCCAGGGGGCGCTGTCGAGCCCCCCTGCCACGCCCGGGTACCAGCTTCAGCCCGGCCCTGATGGCCGCGGTTTCTGACCCGTGTTGCAAAGTTTCAAGAGTTTTTGAGCATGTTAAGGGCCCCAAAAGTGCGCTAAGAATCTCAAAAGTATCCAAAAAGAATATTAAAGTTTGATGCGTTGTCACGGCAACAGCATCTAAGATATCAACAATCCTTTCACAGGTCTACATCTGGCTTGTGTCTACATTATACACATCAAGTTTGAAGCAAATAGGGTAAAGCGTGTTGGATATATGGACCAAATTGTCGGACCCGTTCAAGGGGGCGCTGTCGAGCCCCCTGCCACGCCCGGGTACCAGCTTCAGCCTGCCCTGATGGCCGCGGGTTTTGTCCTGTGTGCAAAGTTTCAAGAGTTTTCGAGCACGTTAAGAACCCCAAAAGTGCCCGAAAGCATAAAAAAGCATGAAAAAGCTTAAAAAAAGGAATATTAATGTTTGATGCATTGCCATGGCAACAGTGTCTAAGATATCAATAATCCTTTCACAGGTCTACATCTGGCATGTGTCTACATTATGCACATGAAGTTTGAAGCAAATCGGGTAAAAATAAGAGGGTGATTTAAAAGCATTTTGGAAGTGACACACTACCTGCTGCCAGTTGGTGGCGCTATAACTTTGACTCACAATAGTCACATCCATGTGATCGGGCTCTTACAACGAACACACTGCTGAAGTTTCATCAAGATTAGTTAATGTATGCAGTAGTTATGACACACTTCCTGTTTCACGTTTCTCGCCATAATTTCGTTTCCTCGCCACGGCCAAACCGTTCGAGATATCAAAAATCCCCTGGCAATTTTTCATCCTCAGTGTCTTGACTTCACGCTGACCGAGTTTCGTGCCGTGTGTTTAAATTCTGTAGGAGGAGTGTTTCACATTCCTTTGCATGCGTTTTCCAAACAAGCCTAAATAGCCGACTTCCTGTTGGGCTGGGGTAAAAAGTTAGAGTGCGAAGTATATATGAAACGATGAGATCTACATGTGTACCGAGTTTCATATTATTACATGCAAGCGTGTTTGATTTATGGACCATGTTTTCGGACCCCGTTCCAGGGGGCGCTGTCGAGCCCCCCTGCCACGCCCGGGTACCATCTTCAGCCCGGCCCTGATGGCCGCGGGTTCTGACATGTGTGCAAAGTTTCAGGAGTTTTTGAGCATGTTAAGGCCTCCAAAAGTGTCCAAAAGGTAGAAGAAAAATAATAATAAATATAGCTGCGAGCAGCGATTACGGGCCCAAGCCGGTGGCACCGCAACCCTGGTGCACCAGGGTGGCGGTACCGCCGGCTTTGGCCCTTCATCGCTGCTCGCAGCTATATTTATATATATATTATATATATATATATATATATATATATATATATATATATATATATATATATATATATATATAAAGCCGGTGGCCACCCTGGTGCCTTAGGGTTATTGTGCACGACGTGACACAAAATATCTGCTCGCTAGTCCCGCTTCAGCACTGATGATGTTGTAGAAATAGTGTGCTCTGGTTGGTCTGGATTATTCAGGATTTATTATTTTATACAGAAATAAGTTATTTATAATTCAGATGAGAATAAAGTTAGTGTTGATTAAAATGAAGGAAAACAAATATATTGATCTGAAATATAGCACATTCATTTTACATTTATTTAGGTTCAATTACCAAACATACAATCTTAATTTAATTTAAAGCAAACAATACATTTAAAATACATGGGTTGTATGCACATTAAAATATATATATAACAGACACAATCTCTCTCTCTCTCTCTCACACACACACACACACACACACACACACACACACACACACACACACACACACACACACACACACACACACACACACACACACACACACACACACACACACACACACACACACACACGTACACGTCAAGTCACTTACATTTTAGATGCAATATTTAATAAGCAGAAAAATCGAATTTTCTGCTCTGAAAATATAAATAAGCATACAAATTGAATAAGCACTTTGAATATTCTAAACAGAATAAGCACTAGTCGTTAATGAATAAGTACTAGTACTTAATGGAATAGATAATATCTAAAAAATAAGTACTAGTAGCATGAAAATAGAGACTTCGTATTTCCAGAGCCCGTCTAACTTGTCCGCTTGTCCGGGACAAATGGATTTTTGAAGGACAAGTAAAAGAGAATTTTACTTGCCCGAACGGACAAGTCAAGTAGCCTGATTAGAACATCAATAACAAACAAAATACATAACTAGGAAATCACTAAACCGAGAGAATGATTCTGATTTTATTACATTTATTGTATGTTGTTGCGATCGATTGTGGATAATAAATAGGTTGCGCTGTTGACGCTCACGCAGCCTCTCGAGGAGAAATCTATGAGCGCAGCACACACACACACACACTCAGTTAACAACATACTGTAACTGCCTCTAAAAATCTAAATGTGGAGTTTCTATATTTTAACATATGTGTTAAGCAGCCTCAATTGTTTTTCCTGAATACCATATCAAAATGTGACATTGATTTCCTTCAACAGTTCAATAAACAGTTAAAATGTAGTCACTTACATTTTAGATGTAATATTGGCTGTTTTTCTTCTGTTCCAGCAGCGAAAATAGTTCCAAACAAAAATCACAGCAGAACCACAGCGCATCTCACAGGAACACTCATTGTTTTCATTACTGAATGATTCAGCATTTTGACCCGAATCGGTTCGGTTGAGTCAAAGATTCAATGAGCCATTCCTAAACATCTGTCTCATTCTTGAATGAATCAACCGTTTAAACGAATCGTTTGAATGAATGAATAAATGACTCACTCATTAATACGGCCGCCTGCCGCCACCTATTGGCAATTTAGTGTTATGTTTATAAGTAGCCTAGTATACTTCTTTCCACTGTTTCTTATTTGTACATTTAAATCAATTTCATAACATTATTTTATGCAATTGTAATTTTTCAGTGTAAATGATTTAATTTGATCAGCCCTACCTAGGGTAACAGTAGCCTATGCTTCATCTTTCATTTTAAATTCCTAAATTTGATCAATAAATTCAATTATTTAGAATAATAAGACACTAATAGGACATTTAATAATATTGGGGGAGGGGATGCCCTTCATGGGACACTATTATGCGACAGTATCGCACTTTAAGATATATAACTAACACCGTATTGCATTTAGGGTGATTGATAACATACATAATATTCAATATTCTTAGTCAATATCCACAACATTCAATGCAGATATTACAATATGCCGATTTAAATATCAAAGCTGATTGAACACTGATGAGAATATTGCTTCAGAATAAATAAATAAATAAATAAATAAATAAATAAATAAATAAATAAATCCGGACAAGCAACTTTTTTCTCAGACAAGTGAATGACAGATTTACTTGTCCGGAGGACAAGCACATGAAAAAAAAAAAAAAAAAAAAAAAAAATTATGCTCTCTCTCTCTCTCTCTCTCTCTCTCTCTCTCTCTCTCTCTCTCTCTCTCTCTCTCTCTCTCTCTCTCACACACACACACACACACACATCAAGTCTTTTAAATATACTATTGCCACCCACCGTCAATTTGATGTGTGTGTGGGTTGGTTTATGTGATTTATGAGGACACAAATTTGTATAATGGCATGTGTATTACACTGGTATTACAACTTATGGGTGGTTTATGAGGACATTTCAAAAGTCCTCATAAATCAAATGGCTTGAAAAACATAAAAAACAATGTTTTATTAAAAAATTTTAAATGCAGCATGTCTGTTATATGCCTTTATTAAAAAAACGTATTTAAAAAATACAAGGCTTAAGACATTTATTTTCTTTTTAATGAAGGCCAAACCACACAGCAGTGAAATGGTTAATATAGCCCCACTCCCCCTCCCCCTTCCCACACTCACAGACACACACACACAGAGAGCAGGCACATAGCCCCACTCCCCCTCCCCCTCCCCACACTCACAGACACACACACAGAGAGCAGTCACAGAGACGTAGGCTCAGAGAGAAATGACCATATTCAAACCAAAATATCTGACTTCCTCTTGGTTATTGCTAATGACTGTAAATTAGAAAGTTGTCTGGCTGGAGGAGAACTATATAAATACAGATTTTTGTAACTCTAGATGAAACTGACCCCCCCACTTTTGTCAAAAGGTGGCGCTACTGAGTCCCTGCACCACGCCCGTTTCTGAAACTATGCACATGTCACCTGGCTAATAAATGTGATCTGTCTGTCGAGTTTCATGCAATTTTAAGCAATTTCAGGCATGCTAAGAGTCTCAAAAGCATCCAAAAAGAATATTAAAGTTTGATGGATTGCCACAGCAACAGTTTCAAAGATATCAAGAATCCATTCACAGGTCTTCATCTGCCATGTATTTACATTATACAGATGAAGTTTGAAGCAAATCGGGTAAAAATAAGAGGGTGATTTCAAAGCATTTTGAAAGTGACACACTTCCTGCTGCCAGTTGGTGGCGCTATAACTTTGACTCACAATAGTCACATCCATGTGATCGGGCTCTTACAACGAACACACTGCTGAAGTTTCATCAAGATCAGTTAATGTATGCAGTAGTTATGACACACTTCCCGTTTCACGTTTCTCGCCATAATTTCGTTTCCTCGCCACGGCCAAACCGTTCGAGATATCAAAAATCCCCTCGCAAACTTTCATCCTCAATGTCTTGACTTCACGCTGACCGAGTTTCGTGCCGTGTGTTTGAATTCTCTAGGAGGAGTACTTCAAATTCCATTGCATGCGTTTTCCAAACAAGCCTAAATAGCCGACTTCCTGTTGGGCTGGGGTAAAAAGTTAGAGTGCGAAGTATATATGAAACGATGAGATCTACATGTGTACCGAGTTTCATATTATTTCATGCAAGCGTTTTTTATTTATGGACCATGTTTACGGACCCCGTTCCAGGGGGCGCTGTCGAGCCCCCCTGCCACGCCCGGGTACCATCTTCAGCCCGGCCCTGATGGCCGCGGGTTCTGACATGTGTGCAAAGTTTCAGGAGTTTTTGAGCATGTTAAGGCCTCCAAAAGTGTCCAAAAGGTAGTAAAATAATAATAATAATAATAATAATAATAATAATAATAATAAATAATCCTTAGGAAAACAATAGGGCCTTCGCCCTTTGGGCTTGGGCCCTAATAAATAATCCTTAGGAAAACAATAGGGCCTTCGCCCTTTGGGCTTGGGCCCTAATTAGCATTAGCATTACTAGCCCCGGCCCGACAGGTGTTGTAATACCAGTTTCGGCCATGGGAGGCGGTATATGGGGCAACATACATAACCACCAGCCAAACTGCAACACACGAATAACTCGCACTGCTTGTATCTCTTTAATCTCTAAAAATCTCCAAATGCTCCACGTGAAACTGCGGTCTTACTATCGTGTCAATTGATTTGATTAATATGCGCGAGGGAGAGAGAGCAGGACCGCTCTCGTGTTGTTTGAAGACGTGAGAGTGCGCGCTGCGCGCGGCCGGGGGGCTCGCTCTCTCCGTCTCTCTCTCTGCTCGTAACGCGCCCTGTCAAGCGCATCGGCAGCAGTCATTCTAGTCTACATGATCCCTCACCGATCAAAATAGGCTTTGGCGGGACAAAGCGGACTATTTGACAGTTTTAGAAGATTAACAACCTGAAACTAAAAAACAGACTAGAGTAGGCCAACTTTCTGGAGGTATACTGCCCCCATCTGGTATGGAATATGTGGACTATGAATTGATTTTTTGACATAAGGCACCTTTAAACTTTAGTCATGTGACATACTTCTGAGGGCGGGACTTTCATCCAGTAGGAAATGATTGGATCTCGAGCATCTCGACACACTTGTACTAATCTATCATTATTTACTATTATTGCTGTATTTGATGCATTCATGTTAACCAACATTACGTAACTGTGTAAACTAATGGCAAGATTTAGTAAGTTAATATAAGAATTTTGGTTTCTGGAATAATGTGCACTGATGATATGTTTGACCATGCAAATGTATTGAGAAAGTAACAAGGATCTATTATGATTTGAAGTTGACTTTCAGGAGTACGATGGCTGAAGAGAGAGATATATGAGCCATGTCAAAAATCAAGCGATCCAGTTATCTAGGCTGTTAAAAGGTTGGTTTGCTGTATCACTACGTGGATTCTGTGAATTAGTGCTGACAGAGTCAACAAACACGAGCTCTCTAATAAAAGTCGGTCAATATCCCCTGGCGCTTCTGAATTTCATGAAAACTAAAATCTGCAGTTTCATTTTGCTCTTGCAATCGGCTCTGAATATATTTCTACCGCGGTCATCAATCTTTGTTAGATCTGACACGTGGCGATGCCGTTGCACACCGCATGTCTATTCAGAAACCTGAAAATCAAACGTTACATGAAATGGTCTGATATCACAGCGAGCTCAGTTGGGTTGAATGTCACGCTAACGTGGAACGACAGTCATTTCGGCTCTGCTCGTGGGCATTTATAATCAGCACCAACTGAAGAAATGGGTCATCTGACGTTCCTTGTCATTTAGCAGAAGACTCTTTCCCACAAAAATTCATGAAGTGGTCCCACTGGAAAACCAGAAGTGCCTTAATCAACGGTAGTTGACGGGAGATAAGGCAGAAGTGGGAACTGCATAACACTCTGCTTTCATAAATTGGCCACACTTGGGCTCTGGTCCAAAAACAGCACTGCTTTTTAAGACTTCATACGGTAGGCACGTTCCCAACGCTGAGGCTGTTCCAGACGACAGGCTGCTTAATCTTGCTGCCTTCCAAGACACCTTCTTTTGTTTATAAAGACAGCATCACATGTATCTTTAGCAGAAAATGCATTGCGACAAATTCAGTGGAAAAAAACCCATCTAATATGGCAGGCAAAATGAGAGATCATTTTACATTTCCAGGATTTTTAGAAGCAAAAGTTGGTTAAACTATCATTTTAGCATTCCCATTTGCCTGAATAGCAAAAGGGGGGGTGGGATTGGGGGGAAAATCCACAATAACTTTTCTTTGACTTTGCTGCCTTATTTTAAAACCCCACCGCACAACACTGCTTTATATGTATATGGTCAGACACTTGCAGGTGTCACAATATTTGGTAACACTATTTCGATGGTCCACTCTAGATATTCATGTAGTTGCAATGCCAACTAAGTAACTTTGCAACTGCTTGTTAACTATCAGTCATTAGAGTATTAGTAGACTGTCTGCTTAAAGCCACACTATGTAATTTTTCGCCGCTAGAGGTCGTTTATTCAAAACAAAGGCGTAGCTTGATGATGATCAAAAAAATTAAGAAAACGAGATTTAAACAAAAAGACTAACTGTGTTGAACTGTATAATAATAATTTGTTTTCTGTCAAAGAATGCATGCAAACAGTTGTTCACCTGTCTAATTAAAACACATAATATATTTCTTTAGTGTTTCCATGGTATCTACACAATAAAACACGGAAATCAAGGGCAGCGCGGGTATGATGTCATTGATGGGAGAAGGAATGACACAGTCCGAGTCCTGGTTAAAACTGCTTCTTTCTCTGGATTTAAACATTCTTAAAAACATTTGGGATAATGTAAGTACACAAATCAACAAAATATGTAACATTGTTCTAGTGAGTCTTTGGATATTTTGATCCAAAAATCTTACATAGTGTACCTTTATTATCTGCAACACTTTATTTTGATGCTCCTCAACAATTTCTTCTACAAACCCAAACCCTAACACCTAACAGTCTACTAATACACTAATGAGAATACATTGAGAAAGTTACTTTTAGATAGTAGAGTGTCAAAAATGAGCCAACGAAATAAAGTGTAACCTATTACTAAGATCTTACTAAAATCATGCTACGAGTTTCAAGTTACGAGCTTTAGTCACAAGCTCTTTTTAATACCTTTCATTGGTTAAATATTTGCAAAACCCACACAGATTTCACTCATGTTCAGGTTAGATAACGCAACTGACCAACAGGAAGCTGAAAGGTGACTGCTGTGTGAGCTCAGCTATTGACAATAGACCTTTTTTTAAACTAAATTTTGCTAATGTATCAGACTTTTAGAAGGCTGATACGAAGGCAGTAGACAAGACACCTTCCAGGTTTTGGAAGAGAGTTTGAATCTTTAGAGTAGAGGCTTGGTAGAGATATTTCAAGATATATCCACATTTCTGTACAGACAGAAAGTATGTATTATGAAGCGAGACATGCCGACAATATTCGGCACGCTTGTCGATAGTTCTTCAAACCCTGCACTGTGAATAAGCTGGTCATGTGAAGACTGTAAAAGCTCTCCGCTGAAGAAAGTTAATGACCGTAGGTGGCAGAAAACCTGAGCCTGAGGTAAGGACAGTCCATTTAAAACAACTGCACATATCACATGCTTATATTCTCCTTCAAGATGCTTACGTTTCCATGTTGTCTCCTTCTAGGACCGTCTGGACGGGCAGGTATCCCAGGCGAGGGTGCTTCGCGAAATACTTCTTTGAGCGGAACTTGTTCTTTAGGACTTTGGTGAAATCCCGCATGTCTTCTCCTGAGGTGGTCTGTAAAGAAGAGGAAGAGAGATAATGGATGAGGAAGTGGATTTACTTTATTAACAATTGTTCAAAGCAACTTCAATACAATAAAGGCTGAGAGTCACTAGTGGTTTGAGCTTTGATGTGTAGGCGTTGGTAGAGTCTATTTAGCAGTTTCACTCTGAATCTTTCACACTAAACTTTAAAACTTTTAAGTTCATTGCAGTACGAATTCTTCTTCTTATCTAAACACTTGCTGTTCCAGTGCAGTTACAAAATAAAGTCAAACAGAATTGAACAGTTTGGGGCATACAAGTAAAAAAAAAATAATTGTGTAAGAAATACATTTTCAGCATCATTACATTACACATTAACCTTCAGAAATCATTCTAATATGATGATTGGATGCTCAAGAAACATTGTTATTATTATCAATGTTGAAAACAGTTGTGATGCTTCATATTAAATGGAAAATGTGATGCGTTTATATTTGGAAGGGCATAAAATAAATAGCAGAAGTGTAAGCAATATGTACACAGAAGGGTTACAAATGTATACACTCAACATTGGATTTTTACAGTGATGCCGTTGAAGAACACACTGTAACACTGGAACCATGAAGGCAATAAACAATCTTTATTTTATATAACAATCCACACACACACACACACACACACACACACACACACACACACACACACACACACACACACACACACACACACACACACACACACACACACACACACACACACACACACACACGTTTTGGGCCAGTTTAAGTAAAACACAGTATAAAGAGAGCACATGGAGCTCATTAGCCCATCATTTCTGTACTATTTTTTCTCACACACACCGGCAGACTCAAAGCACACACGTCCCCATAGATCCCACACTGATCCATCCACACGCATCTCATCCTCCATTTGTCTGAGCCGAGCTGAGGTGTCTTCTTTATCTGCATATATTAGCAAACCAAATCCCATTTCTCTAGCAGACTAGAAGACCAACCGAACAACAAGGTTGTGACAGCCCATATATTACAGACGGATTGTGTCTCCAACAGTTTGTCTTGTTAAACTCAAAAAATAATTACCCACAGACCAACAGAAGCCATGAACTCCAGATCTGACACTCTCATCAGAGTTCAATATGGCTGAAAACAAGAAAATCTCATTGTTTAATTACAACAGCAAATTCCCTTTACATTTTCATTTAGGGTTTCTTACAACAGAACATGCGTGAAAGTGAGTTAGACTAACCTGAATAAATATTTTTAGCCTTTTGTGTGAGGAACATATCTCTTTTGTGCATATGCATATATAAACATGGTGCAGAAAGATGGATCCAAAACACACCAATGATAACGGCATTGGTTTTGTGTTTCTCTTAAAGCCCCCTGTGGTGAAAACCAAGCTTTAAATGTTGTTTATATGTCTATGTGATGTTTTTAATATGATTTAAGAGAAACCAACGTGTAAATTCATGTCAACACCATTGCTGAGTATTTCTCCTTAAAACTGCAGTAAACCAAAGACAGTCTCAAAAAACACAATAATCAGAGATTAGTTTTGAGGGATAAAATGATTGACTACAGGGGGACTTTAAATGCATGCCAAGCGTATAGTTATATGTAGAAAAGCAAGTATGCTTTGATATATGCTTTGAATATGTGTCTGCTCCTCATAGAGATATCATATGGCATCAGATGGATTTGAATTAGAGCTGTCACGATATCCAATTTTCTTATTATGTTATTTTATGTCATCTCTTTTTTGGCTAATGAGTCACCTTTATAATAAAGATTGTAGGGAGGCAGAGAGAGTTGGAAACCATCGCTAAACAAAACATTGCTTGATACACCAAAACGACATGCTTTCAACGGGCCTTATTCGATTAACACGAGAAGAATGAATCTCGTCCGTAAATCATTCTCGTATGAATTTACACATTGTGTTTTTCGACGGAGGAAAATGTACCAGACAAATAAGGCAGCATGAGTAAATGGTGTTTTTCATGTTTAGGTGAAGTTTTCCTATTAAAAAGGACTCTAAAGTTCCCGCTGTAAGCGCGAGTTGAACACGGCACATTACTCATTTAGACTGACACTGGGATAAAGAAACTCTTCGTACCGCACAACTAATAAAAACCATATCACAACAACAAAAAGCAATATTACCACAATGAAAAAGCAATAACAGTGTAACAGCCCAACTGAGGGCCACAAAAAGCATATTCTGTTCAATATTGATCTTATGCTCTGTGAATTCTGATGACAATATTTGCTGTTGAATCGCAATGAAATGTGTTTTATAGACATGTGTATGTGTGTTTGTGTAGTGGGGTGTTTCTGGAATATGTGGGTTTGAAAGGAAATGAAAGGCCGAGATGAAGTAGCCGGACATCTCACAACCGCCGGTGTGTGTGTGTGTGTGTGTGTGTGTGGTCTGACAGGAGTGATGGATTCAGGATTTCGGCTGCCTCCTTGAATGCCAACAAAAAACAAATGCCAACAAATGACAGGACAAAGATGATGATGATGATGATGATCCAAACAAAAAAACAATAAATCAGCCCGTTGAAAGTATTAAACAGCGGCTGCTGGTCTACAGAAAGCAGTTTCTAGCTCTGCACTGTCAACACAATCTTATTATATTACAGTTAGTTCTGGCTCAGTAATTTAATATGACGATCGTTGTCTGTGCACTGAAATGTTTCACTGCATCACTTCTCTTACCTAGAGTTACAATTCTATAGATCGCAACATTGTAAACCATTTTTGTTGGTGAAGCAAAAATAAAAAAGCCGGCCATATTGTCACTCGATATTAACAACTTCTTCTTTATATAACTGTTTTATGAAAGTAATATGACACACATGATCAATATTCTTCATAGAACAGCGCCTTAAACGTGTTACGGGAACGATCCACATGGAGTGACCTGGGGCTAAAGTGCCTTGTTCAAGGTCACGCTGGTGCCTCACTGCTGAACAATGGGGATTCTGGTTACATGGATAACACGAAGGCTATTTCTGGAATGCTAAAATTGTAATATGTGCATATGCTAATGAGCTTTAGAAGCAACAGCAGTTGTGTTCCTCTTTACTGTGGATTTCAGAAGTCTTATAGACAACTTTTATGGTGCATCTCTGGAGCTTAAAGTCGGCATGAAATTAAAGTGGCAATAAAATGCCCTTTTACAAAGTCTTGATTTTTTTAGGCTCAACTGGAACAGGCATTCATGCTTGAATGTTTTAAAAAAAACGTTTTTTTTTTTTTCCCATATTTGTCATTGTTGCAGCTCCTCTCTTCCCAGTCTGTCAGTATCGCTCGGTTTAGTTCCTGTCTCTATGAAGCCCCCTCCTTCTGAAAAGCACAGTGTGCTCTGATTGGCCGGCTGGATCAGTGTGTTGTGATTGGACAAGCACTTTGAGCGTGTTTGGGAAATGTCCCGCCCCTTACCATAACCATGAGTTTCAACACACTACTAATAACAAAGTCCTCGGCGGCCATCTTTAAAACGCCTCTCATGTAGCTCTCATGCAGCTCCTGTCTCTTTGAATGGGACAACATCAAATTCTCCAAAACTGTTCGCCAAGCTTACGATTAAATTTCATATTTGAAATCACCAATGAAATCTGATAACATCTGTCTCATAAATGTTGTTTCTAAAAGCTTGAATCATGACAGAACACAATATTTTTCAGGCTGGATCAAGCTAATGCACATGAGCATGACACGATGACTTTACCAATCGCCGATTGGCTCTTATTTAGAAGGCGGGACTCAATCTGCCATATTGAGCATTGCACTTTTTCCCATTCAAAATAATGAGTGACGTGTCTTGTGTTATTCTATAGTCTTTGCTACTAACTAACTGAACCAGGCCCTGCCCCTTTATTCTGCGTTTGCCTTTGACAGGAATTATTTAAATGAGGAATATTGTGGCGTGTGCGTTACTGGGAGAAAACTCAAGACTACAATGAAGGCGTTTCAGGGAGTTCAGAAGAGAATAAATCCCTTTCGAGGGACTTTGTGCTTTGTAACTTTGCAAAGCTTTTTATGCTCAGACAGCAACATTACACATTAAAGAAAGTTGAACAGCATAGTAGTTCTTATTTTGAATGATACATACATGTATGATTTTATTTTATTTTTATTCTTTTTTACATTAAAGTTGAATGAAAATGCCATATCTGGATCTTCTTGTGAAAACGACAGACTTTTCTCTGGTGACGTATGCCAGCTTCTCCAGTCAATTAGTCCACTTAAACCCGCCCCTTTCTTTCCATCGCCTACAAAATTGCATTCATTTTTAGTGCCACACCCACATCTCTTAATACCCAATCAACAACTGATGTGTAGAACCGACTAAAATTTTTTCTTTTTTGATAAACCATTATACTTGAATCTACATCACAATAAGGGAGAAAAGATCTTTCACTGCTTCAGTTTCATTGTGACCAACATCTTTCGTTGAATGGAAAAGAGCAGCGTGAACATTCTTCAAAATTTCTCCTTGTTCTTTCTCCAGTGTTCAACGGAATAACAGGTTTGTAATGACACGAGTCACACGACGGAAAACATTTTGGGCGATTCAGCTGACTCGTGGAGTTCAGGGTCCCGTCAGCTCAACCCTCCAGTCAACCATCTTTATGACTAATGAAAAAGGCAACATTTCCTCACAAGTGCCAGTGTTTAAAGTTGAATCGTTTTTAAGTTGCATCATTATTCAGTCTAATTTGTCTGAATTTGCACACAGTCGAAGAGAGCAAAAACACATTTGTTTTCCTCTTGTCATGCTGATCAATGACAGTGACAGCTCTTCAATTTCATGCTCCGAAAATGAACTGTGGAGTTAAACACATTAAATTTCAGGTTGCGCACACAGCTTCTGTTATGGCGGTGGTAGGAAACCCCGCCGGTGACGCCAATAGATCACGGCCTTCTGAGTTTTAACTGCTCTCCATCTCGCCTGCAGCGGTGGAGCAGAAACTAACCTTCTCTCGCACCATGAGCTCCAGTTCACCAACCCCACACTTCACAGTCCCAGCTGGAAGAAACACTACACAGATGTGCTCCTGATGCCAAGTCAGTTCCTAAAGGCATTTTGCAGGAGTATGCCTCCTACGAGAGCTAAGATTCAAAAGCAGCATTGCAGGTTTCCTGTACTTAAATCAAACGTATCTTATACTTATTATTTGTATTTATGTAGCAGTAGATAGTAAGGTTGCACACTAGGTTTTGGAACAGAGCCATAGCTCTACCACTACTGAATGCCCACTGTAATATCCATTCATGCGAAACGTCTCTTTTACGAGCTCCAGTTTGCGAGCTTCATTACACATGCCTTAATTTGATGGGTAGACTGTACGGTAGGCGACTAACTCACCGGTGTGCAGTACTCCACCATTGGGTAGTTCAGTTTATGACCCTTCGCCGTGCGACCGGAGAAGAAACAACTCTGGCAAACGTCATAGTTGAAGTGCTTCAAACTGCGATATCTGCAAAGAGGGAAAGAAAACACTTACTATTAGTATAATAACACGCTTTCACTGTACGGAAAAGCAAATTAACATTGTTTGTTATAGTTGTTTTACAGAAGAAAGAAAAACAGAGGGTTTGGAGTGACGTGATGAGACAGAATTTATATTTTTAGATTATTCCTTTAAAATCCTTAATTCTGTCAAACTCTAATCCACTGGTTATTGAATTTGCCTGATATTCAGTCCTCTCGAGAATATTCATTCACTCCAGTCACGTTACGCTTGATTCAATAACATCATTAAAACACTGTTGAAAAGTATTTTTATTAAACAGATTTTCTTCATATAAATGTAAATTGAGTGCGGAGGAGGACAGCGCTGTGTGTGGTGTTTGTTTTTGGCTCCTTCTGGTCTCTCCAGGAAATGCAAATTCAATAGAATTTAATTCCTTCAGTGTGCAATATTTCCACCGCGCCGCTGCATAAATGATTAAATGATTTTTTAAATTATTATTATTTTCTGTGTGATGTGGGTAAGAAAAAGAAAAGATAAAACTGCTATAAAATACAGTTTGATGAAGTCACTTTGTCTTTTATAACATGAGATTTAGGCCAAATCACACATAATTGAGTACCAATGTAGCTATTATAAAATTTATAACCTTTATGTAATGCTATGCACTTACTGCCATTCTAATGACAGACAAATCACGCAAGTCCACATGAAATGCGTAAAAAATGAAACCATTTAAATAGGACGGTCAGTTGATAGTAAAAGGATAATTCCGGTATTTAGCACTTTGAGTCTATTTTCTAGTGTGTTTTGGATGAACTAGAGTGGTGGACACAGAAATGTTGACGATGGGTCCTGTCTCGACTTTTTGACTCTTTTAGAATCGCCTCTGAGCGCTTCAGAGTGGCTGTCTATGGGCATGCACAAACATATCCTTAAAACAACCCTTAACATTCGTTTTCAAAACTGTGACACTCACCGAGTGGTTAGTGGTGTTCGTTGATGATTAAAAACAAATATATCGGTGCAATGTATGATTTCAATCCGTGTTATTTGCTATAGTGGACCTATTTTTTTCAGATACCTCACAACCGCGTATAAACTTCCGCTCGATATTTGAGTCTGAAGCGTTGGCACACTCCCGACCACTTGATGGCGACAACCACTTTGCCGTACAAGGACGCTGTACGGGTGTCTAGCGCATAAACCTTCTGAGAGACGGAGAACCGAGCGAAAAGACTACAAGCAAATGTAAACAGACCCCTTTCCGTTTCCGGTAGCGCAGTAATATCAACGAGCACTGAGTCCTCCAACAGACATCAATGCGATTTTACAAAATGCCAAATAAAACACGACAGAAACTGTATTTCACTACGCTACTTGTTTTGGATCATCAACGAACACCACTAACCACTCGGTGAGTGTCACAGTTTTGAAAATGAACGTTAAGGGTTGTTTTAAGGACATGTTTGTGCATGCCCATAGACAGCCACTCTGAAGCGCTCAGAGGCGATTCTAAAAGAGTCAAAAAGTCGAGACAGGACCCATCGTCAACATTTCTGTGTCCACCACTCTAGTTCATCCAAAACACACTAGAAAATAGACTCAAAGTGCTAAATACCAGAATTATTCTTTAAGTAGCTAAACAACTTGGTCCACGCTTTATGGACTTAATGTTACATGGTGAAAATATTTTTGCTACCAATTTGAAGTCCTCCCCTTGAATTTGCATTTCTATAACGAAGCATTGGGAAATCACTGCAGCACACAGTCTCTTGAGGATTACTGCTTTAATATAGTAACTGTTAATCTGCTAAACAAGTAATGACATTTGCATGATTTTGTAAGTGAATTCATCAATGTAACAAAATTATGACGCAGGATTTCCTCTCCATTAACACAAAGTTTTTCTCAATACATCCAGGTTGACTGACTCAGACTTTATTTTTCTCCGTGTCTCTCTCTCGTTCAATTTAGTCTTCTCTACTATCAATCACTGACAAAACCCAGTCCGTATCTCCTCTGTCAAACGTCCGGCTGAATCTCAGCACTGAGCTCTGCCTCAAAGAAACGGCTCAGAAAACAAGATGGTCCGGTTTGATGCGGTCAGTCCTCGAGAGATGGAAGAGGTTGTCAGTGAGACTTAGCCAAAACTTCGAAATATTATCAGTAGTGCATCGGCATAATGTATGTATGCATGACATTTGAAAAGGTCACCACCTATTGTGACAAGAACACACAGTGTCTGTTTAAAATACAGCGAGGAGGCGCGTGATGACGAACCGACACACGAGACACCCCTCAGCGCGTGCGCGCACACACACACACACACACACACACACACACACACACACACACACACACACACACACACACACACACACACACACACACACACACACACACACACACACACACACACACACACACACACACACACACACACACACACACACACACGCATGTATTTATGGTGCTGTACATGTGCACGCTTCTGATATTAATGCTGTCCATAAATTTCAAAGCAAAGAAGAAAACATTATATTATTAATATTTCATAACATAATAAAAATGTTGTATAGGTACATAATTTATTTATTGTGCATATTTATTTTTATTGATGAATGATAATAAATTTACCTTGTTTTTCACTGCAAACCATAAAAATCCAACTATGGAATTGCTGTGTGCCTAATTATAAATTATAAATCACTTTAATATCAAACATATGTTATTACTCTTACATTATAACTAACAGGATAAAAAAAGATATATATCTATATATATCTATATATATATATATATTATATATATATATATATATATATATATATATATAATATATATACATATATATATACATATATATATATATATATATATATATATAAATATATATATTTATATATATAAATATATATATATATATATTTATTAATTAATTTGTTCATAATTCAATTGGCCATTAAGAATGCATTACCACTGAGTGCTTTACAGTCTATCCCAGAAGAAAATTCACAAAGATGAAGCAAAAATGTAGGATAAAATATTACGTTTGTGAAATTACAAATTAAAATATGGCTGCCATTACTAATATACATCTACAAACAAAGAAATAAAATTGTATTATTATTATTACTATTATTTTTAATACCTCAGTCGAACAAGATATGATCTTGTGACGTTTTGTACACAATGCTAGACATCCCTCTAGAAAGCATCGTATAATATTGAAGGGTACACGTCTGAAAACCTAGAATCCCCCTATCCCGCTCAGTGACAGCACACAGAATGAACTCAACTATTAATGCGTGAACATTGACAGGCCTAGCTTACAGCTGAACTTTGAAGAGTGTCAGAGCTGATCAGAGAACAGACTGAACAGCACTGACTGTACGTGTGTCCCTCCACCCATCTCTCGCTCCTATTTAGAGGGATATCAGATGCTGACATTTAGATGAATGTTGGGCCTCGGGAGTGAATCTAACCTTTTTGCTCCCAGACAGCACGTATGTGTGTGTGTCTTTAATCTCTCACAGATCTGCTTGATATCACGCTTTGACTAGTGCAGGGGTGTCCCAACTCGGTCCTGTCCCGCTAGCCTCAACACACCAGCCTGGAAGTGTCCAGTAAGACAGTGATTCGCTGGTTCAGGTGTGTTTAATTCACCTTTGGCTAAGCCCCGCCCCCCTTAGTTACTGTTGCTACGTCCGACAAACTTTATCTGGGCTCTGGTTTGGTATCAACATGGCTTATGCTGTGACAGCTCTTCCTGCTGAAATTTGATCAAACTTTTATAAAGCAGCAAATAAAGTGTCCGACAGAAGTAGGCAAAAGGGGCAATATGCGTTCGAAGGCTATATTCAAGACATACAGGTGAAACACAAGGAACAACAAGGCATCCAAATAGAGGCAAAAGCATAACGGTACCGGTCACAGTCAAAAAAATGACCCACCGCATATCGAGACGGAGGCTGGGACTAACAATATCAGGGAGCAACACTGTTCATGCAAAGCTGGGTAGGTCTCTATTCACTTCTATAATCGTTATTACAAAGCAAACGGACTACGCGAGTATAACGTTGTATTTATTAGCAGCGTGTGCTAGCGTATCAACAACCGGTATGCAGATTTGACTTCGGTTTTGGGAAGGGAAAAAAAAACGGACACCCCTCTCCAACCTCTCTGGGAAATGCGTATCTGTGTTACAAATGCCCCAGGCACAACGTTTAACCATATTTTTGATATAACTACGACGGTAATAGCCTGCCGAGACCAAAAATATGAGACGCCTGTGTTAAAGTCAATGGAGCGCTGTGAATAAGCGTCGGACCTCTGTGGGAGCTCGTTCTTGGCTGCGCTGTGATTGGCCAATCTACATTCTAGGGTGTGGCTTAGCCAAAGGCGAATTGGGGTTGAGCGTAACTCTGCGGGACAGTGGGGAGAAGCGCCTACTTCTCAAATCTGTCGCATTGATACAAGAACTGGTACAATTTGTAAAGTTTCTTCTTTTCTACCTAAAGTACAGCCATTATGTAAGAGATAATGTACATCCAGCCGGTTGTTATCTCAGAATAAATCCCGACGGGAGGATCAGGACCCCGATGATGTGAAGCAGACCCTGAAGGGGGTTTATTCTGAGAGAACAACCGGCTGGATGTACATTATTCCGCTTATTACACGGCTACTTGCCACATATGTCAATAATTAAACACAAAATATTGATCTGAGTTTATTTTATTAGCTCTTTAAACGCTAAGCTTCCGCGGAGAGAGCAGTTTCAGCGGCAAGTTCAAACTAGACGGACATTTAAGAGATTCGGTATTCAGTCACACCACTTACACAGTATTTCAACACATACATAATGATCATGGAGATACGAGATATTGATTTCAGATTAAACTGCTTTAAAATTGTACCTGTTTGTGTCTTATAATCCACAAAACAAAATAATACAAAACAATAGTAGCAAAACGGCAGCATCTGCGTTTGTGTGAAATGAGAGAGCGAGTCATTAGCTATGTTTCCATCCACACGTTTTTATCCGCATTAAGTGATATCGAATGAAAAATGCCTTATGGAAACAGTAAAATTCGATTGAATTTCATGAATATCGTCAAATGAAACGCTTTCGGTCTCATGGGATTTTATCTTGATGGATATACGATAAACGGCTTATGTGATAAACGCTGATGAAACGTTATTATGGCGCGATTAATTTTGTCTAGCAAAACTTTGTTGGCAAATGTTGGCTTGAATGTTGTGCAATCATGTGCGAAAATGAATGGAAACACCTTAACATGTCTCATATCAATTCGATATACCAATCTGATCGCAAATCAGCATGTGATGTCATTACGCACAGGTTTTTATCCGCTTTAAAGCCGTTTGATG
>CM070837.1:5567482-5737482 GCA_036326025.1 Chrosomus eos | reverse complement strand
TACTTGTTTTATTTCTTATTTTGACTGCCTTTATTGGGTGGCTATTATTATTATTTGTATTCATGTTTATGTGTATGTTGGTCGTTTCATTTTTATATTTTGTTGTATTTTATATGTAATTTCATTTCTGCCTCATGTGATTATATATAAGGTCAACTTTGGTTGTTTAAAAGTGCTTAACAAATAAAGTTGGATTGGATCTGATCCTGACAGATTATACTTTTGAAGCAAGTAAAAGGCTTTTTAAGTATAATTGTATAAACATCCAACTTCAGCTCATGTGTCTTTTTCCGTGAAATCTTTACTGATTTTTATTAGTTCTTCTGTTTAAAGATGAATATTTACTAGACTGAATTAATTATCCATAATTTATTAGAAAAATCATGAGTATCAAATATGATCATCAGGCTTTTGAGGAATCATCTCTCAATCATCATTGTATTGTATTACACTACCGTTCATAAGTTTGGGGTATGTAAGATTTTTAATGTTTTTGAAAGAAGTCTCTTCTGCTCACCAAGGCTGTGTTTATTTGACTAAAATACAAAACAAACCCAGTAATATTGTGAAATATTATTTCAATGTAAAACAGCTGTTTTCTCTGTGAATATATAGTAAAGTGTAATTTATTCCTGTGATCAAAGCTGCATTTTCAGCATCATTACTCCAGTCTTCAGTGTCACATGATCCTTCAGAAATCACTATAATATGATGATCTGATGCTCAAGAAACATTTATGATTATTATCACAGTTGAAAACAGTTTTGCTGCTTCATATTTTTGTGATTCATTTTTTCAGGATTCTTTGAAAGTTCAAGAGAAAAGCATTTAATTACAAAATAAATATTTTGCATTATTATAAATGTCTTTACTGTCACTTTTGATCAATTTAATGAGTCCTTTCTGAAGAAAAGTATTAATTTCTTTAAAAAAAATAAAAAATCATATTGACCCCAAACTTTTGACCGGTAGTGTATATTAAAACTACAGAGCTTTGATCATAAAACTGAGCATGCATTTCAATATCATGGGTGTTATAGAGTGCCGACTGATATTTATATGCATTTATGTAAGTTTCTGCTATACTGTTATGAAGATCTCACTGGTTTATCATATAAGCTATCACAGTTTCATCTTGGTTTACTTTTTGGCTGTATACATCTTAAATTTATAATTTAATACATTTTGGCCGTGTCTACATTACAATAATTTATTATTATTATTATTTAAATGTTCTAAGAGATTTTGCCTTTCTAGCTTCATTTCTGGTGCATAAAGAGAGAGATACTGTCCTGCACAGAACATCAAGACTCAGATACAGACACAGAGGACATACTTTAAACTCAAGTAATTAAATACTCATTTAAGTATTTAAAAACACATTAAAGGGCATATTTTCCACCAAATAACTAGCTATACATACTCATAAACTGCAATATTTTCTTATATTAAATATTTAAAAGAAATGCGTACTTCAATACTTCAGAGTATTCGGTTCGGAGCATGATTAAAGTCACTGTTACACAAAAATTAATCATTATTATTATTGCAGTAAATACTGGAATATTATTATCCAAAACTAATATAGATGTGAATGTGTTTTAATTAACAATGCAATACAACTTTTCATAAATGATCGTGATGAACAAAATGTGTAAGCATCATAATATATTAGCTAGAATGAGATTAATCAGTGCATATTTTGTAAATAGTCAAACCAAAAATTATCCAGATATCATTTTTGATATTTTTGTACTAGTGGTTGCAGGACACTATAGCTAATTTGTGTAAGTGAGCAAAATAAAGTAAACTATGACATATTATACCCAAATATTCTTCATAAAGTGACAACCAGTAACATTTATATAAAAAATTGGGACCAAAATGATTCAGACACTTTGACCTGACCATGTTTTGCTGAAGTGTTTTTCTTTAATGCTAATGCTCCTTTTTACACCACAGACTGAACACAATGTAGCATTACTTGATAAATTGGTTGATCTAACTTGGTATTATCTAATTGTGTAGTTAAATTTAACAGCTGACAGATATTCATCATAATTCATCTGTGAGACAGTGAAAAATCAACTGATTTGTCATGTTTTATTCCCATTTTCTAAACTATAGCGAATACACTGTGATAATGTTGAAGGTTTCTGAATACATTTTTGGTTTGACTGTATTTCATACAGAAAGCACTAAAATAACATAATCAGAACACATGTGATGTTTAAGAGAGAGTTTGTGGACTGATATTGTGGGCAGAACGACAACACAAATAGAAAGCAAGCTTCCGGGCAGAACGTCATGTTAAAGCAAACACCCGATTAACATGCAGGGTTTATTGCTCGTCGTATGTCGCATGGCGTCACGCTCAGTTACAACACACGTCAGCGACCGAACACCATCTCTGACGGAGCGGTGGATGACATATTCCCTGTACACACTCTTTAATTACACTATCAACAACTCAAAAACACACACACATGATGCAAATCACGAGGACATGAGGTGGTGGAAGACATCACGTACACACACACACACACACACACACACACACAAACACACACACACACACACACACACACACACACACACACACACACACACACACACACACACACACACACAACACACACCACCACACACGCTGCTAACGGATTCTCTTTGTGCTGTTAATTAGGCCTCTCTGCATTAATTGAGCCGATGGAGTGAGACGATGCAGCTCTAATCACTCACCCACACACACACACACCCACACACAACACACACAACACTTACAGCAGAGGGCTTTCTGTAGCCGGCGGATCTTCATCGCTGTCCTGTACGCGGAGAACCGCACATTGTTGAGGTCAGCTATATGGAAACAGAAGAGAAAGTGAACAACACAAAAGTTGACAACACAAAGACTGTAAAGTGAACTTGCTGTGAACCGAGTTGTGTGTGTGTGTGAAAACAGATTCACAGCTGGGTTGTTCTTACGAGTCTGTTGATTCGTCTAAACAACTGACATGTTAAATCCATAAACAGCGGAACATCTGACACATACACTAAATTAATTTGACCACATACGTTAAAAACGGCATATTTAATGAAATATTTGACAAGAAAAAGGACCCGACATGCAGATTGATATAATGTTTGACTTCATCTTTCAAAAAAGGTCTGTGTTAATGAGTGCGTTTACAAGTATGATCTGACACCGGTTAAGGTTAATAAGTGAAGAAGAAAAAAGTAAAGGTCATGTAACAGGTTGAACTGTTAAGAAAAGGTCAAAAATGTTTAACACAAAATATGATCAATACAGCGAGATGTTTGTCTTATCTGTCAACTTCACACATATCACTTTTGACATCAGCCGGAAAACAATTTGATTTTAAAATCCATTCTAACATGCTTTTCTAGTGTTTTCATAACTATCAGAGCGTTGTTGTAAACGTAAACACACTCATTAGCATTAGCAGCATAGCATTAACAACGGTATTTGACGAACAAATTTTGACAGATTCTATTACATTTTCAAACCCCAAAAAATTTATTCTGTTTTGAAATCCTGTCTTTTTTCAGATTTATCGTGCATGCAAAATGAGTTAAAATAACAATATTAAATACATAAAATAAAAAAAAACTTGAGACTGTTAACTAAAACTATTACAAATATTTAGTTAAATAAAATAAAATATAAACATTAGATAAAATTTTAAACTGAAAACTAAAATAAAATGTTGGCATTTAGCCGAAGTGCAAAAAATATTACAAAATAAATGTATATATTATATATATTTTTTTTACTTAATATATATATATATATATATGACAAAAAAAATTCAATAACTTAATCTAAAATTACTAAAATTATGTCTAAAAGACATTAATGAAATAACAACAGCATTAATTATTTTTGAATCAAACTCAAAACTAACTCTCTCACATCTGACTGACTCGCATCTGGTTCGGTGCCATGTTTGTTTGTGTGTGTGTTTGTGTGTCGACTCTAGAGGTTTCCTGCCTCACAGAGACGGTGAACACACACACACACACACACACACACACACACCACACACACACACACACACACACACACACACACACACACACACACCACACACACACACACACCTGCACTGACAGTGGGTCTCTGCGGACACTTGCTGTCCAGTATTTATTCATCTGTGTATTTTGGTGAGACTTGAGTTTCTCTCAGCGCATCTCTCGGGCACAAAAGACGTATTCGACTGTGTGTGTGTGTGTGTGTGTGTTCACTTACAAAGAGAATGATACAGCTCGGTCATCTTAGGATGGTCCCAACATGTCGTCTGACTGTGATGACTGCAAAAGAGGACAGAGAGGGAGAATTAGACTCTGACAAACACACAACTTACACTGTCTGTTGTTATTGTGTGTGTGCTTGCGAGAGAGACCTATCTTGGACACGGAAAGGCTTGCGGGGGTGAACGACTGAGCTGAATGAGAAAGAACCAAAGGAAAATAGCGGCAGAATCCAATGGATGAGATCAAAATCTAGAGCAGAAATGGAGGAAGAGCACACAGAAGTAGTGAGACGTGTCTTAAATACGCTCTGACTGTGTGTGTGTGTGTGTGTGTGTGTGTGTGTGTGTGTGTGTGTGTGGACTGGATTCTTTGAGCTATCTATTTCACTTGGTTCAGGTCAGATGTGACCTGACAGATCCTCCTGAGCCCTGGAGAAGTGTCCACTTGGCTGACCTCACTAACACAGCTGCCATTACACACTCACGCCGTCCCTCAGTGTCTCAGTGTCCGACACATGCGCACTAACAGAATAAGCGAGTGGAATGGCAATTAGCATGGATGTCGACAGGATTTTGGCCAATCAGAAGTGGTCAGGTTCACTGGGTCTAAATAATAATAATGTTCTTATTTCTACTCCTCAGTTCAGAGTATTTCACCGCTGGCAAAATGAGCTTTCAATAAACTGTGGCTGCCTGCACAGTAAAAAGGCTTTTATTTTAATGGAGTGTCTATTCACACAAAGTGCAAAGGCTTGCTGGGCAGAGGCTATTTACACTAACTCCGCCCACTGACGTCTGGTTGGGCCAGACAAAACTACGGAAGAGACTGGTAACAGCGGCCTCGATTCAAAATGAACAAATCTTTTTTCAAGTCATTTCGTTCATTTCGTTCGTTGAATGAACTAAATGACTCGAAAAAAGATTTGTTCATTTTGATGAACGAGTTCGAACAGGAGAGTCACGAACACGCATCACAGAACAGAGCAAGGCGAGCATTTGTGCTTATAAAACTTAAACTTTTTATTTTATTTTTTAAATGAGCGATGGTTTCGCTAGATAAGACCCTTATTCATCGTCTGGTATCGTTTTAAAGCCCTTTGAAGCTGCACTGAAACTGTCATTTGGACCTTGAACCGTTTGGGCCCCATTGAAGTCCATTATATGGAGAAAATCCTGGAATGTTTTCATCAAAAACCTTCATTTCTTTTCGACTGAAGAAAGAAAGACATATTCAAATAAACTTAAAATAAATCTTGGATGACATGGGGGTGAGTAAATCATCAGCAAAAGTTTTTTTAAAGTGAACTAATCCTTTAAGGTTAGGGGTGGATGTAGGGAGGGCTTTATTGTGTTTAGTAGTAGAATCTATTGCTATTTTCACTTTGTGCCAAAAAAATCTATTACTTAGTTTAAATAACATCTATCGCTTTGTACACATTGTAAATAGCATCAAATAGCCTACACACAAAAATATAAAAAGGTCATTTTGGTGAGTATTCTCGTAAACACAGTCGGTTTTGTCTTAAATGAATGTAAAGAGTTGAGAGAAAACGCATATGTAACAGTATATTGAATCCGTGCATTCGGTCTTAAAGTGACAGCATCCTGATAGTACTGTTTCATTAATGTTAATCGAACAACAAAAACACACACATTTAATGTATACAGAGAAAACTATGCATGTTATTTTACATTTGATTACTTTATTCAAGATATTACTTATCTGAATACCACTGTTAGTACAATAAATATATTGAATAAATAATAAATATATTTCTAAAATCACTTGTTTGTGCTTTGCAGAAGAAAGTCTCACACACCTTTGGTATGGCATGAGGAATGAAAATGTGTATTTGTGTGCATTTTGGCTATTTCTTTAACAATCAGCCATTGGATATATCCTGCTAAATAATGCTTGGAGTTGTAATAGTCTTGAGTCCAACAGCAGAATTGCTTCTCACACACACTCCCAAGCAAACGAGCCTGTGTCTGGGAGAGACCGAGCGAGAGAGCCAGATGCTGTCAGCAGGTGTTAAGTGAATCTCCTCGTCTCATTCACAGGTTGATGAGAGGTCCTGTCCGCTCCGCTGGCGTCGGCGAGCGGCTCAAACTGTCTCAGACTGTCCATCTCAGACCAGACCCAACAGACAGAACGCCAGGGCTTTAAATAGACCCTGATGGGCGTCCAGGGTTCAGCTTTACTGACGCATGCATGGAGCCAGGTGACGGCGGATGATGGTTCTGTCACATAAATTGATTTTCAGCCGTGGATCAGTGAGGACCGGGTGTACAGGGCTGTCTGGAGGGTAATTCGGCTGGTTACTGCACACGGGTGTAATACGCAGCTTCAGCAGGAGGACAGCGAAGAAGTGTCATCGACTCGAAACTACAGTGAGCCGCCGAGCTGCCTAAACATAGGCTTGTTACGCTGGCATACTAACAGTCATGGAACCCAACAGGTGACGGATTTAACACTCAGACAACAACTCTGTTAAAGTCCCCATGAAACCAAAATTTAGGGTTTTTTTTTGGCTTTATGGCTCAATCCCAATTCACCCCTTGCTCCTATCCCTTGGCTGTTCACATCTAGGGTTAGGTCCCGATTCTTGTTGAGATAGAGGGGTAGGGCTACATAGCCCTCAAAACTGAGATTTTTCAGAGGCACACTCCAAACGGACGGCTACGAGAAAGTTCCCAGACTGCATTGCGAATCACCGGCGAGATGGCTTCGCAAACGGTTAAACATTTAAATTTAGCGCCAGATGACACCACCGTGCACTTTATTTACTCTTATAATAATAATATAGTCATTTACATGATTTTCAGAATGAATAGAACATTATTTCAAAGGCATTTTTTGAAATAGAAATCTTTTGTAACAATATAAATGGCTTAAACGTCACTTTTGATCGAGTATTATTGTATAATTAGAAGTATTATTGATGTCAAACTTTTAAACGATAGTGTAAATGTGCAACGCACTGAAAACAACTAGTAAGAAATAACTGCTTAGTTACATTCTGCAGAGAACAGCAGCAGGCACACGTTTACAGTAAAGCATGAGAGATGTGTTTTATTCACAGCGGTGAACTGCTTACGGGATTAACTGCTGCTCTCTCATCTCAGCACACACGCACACACACACACACACTTCTCTGAAGTCCAGGGAGCGTGTCTCACACACTGATATGAATAAACATGAACTCTCCTCAACTCATTATATTCACAAAAAGTCTTAAAAGTTACAGAAATAGAGTTACAGATAAAATACTTTTCCTTTCTTACGACCTCTCTCTGTCACTCTTTACGCATGAGACATCATCATCTCCACTTGACATGCTCTATAACCTCAGCATATACTAGTCACACACACACACACACACACACACACACACACACACACACACACACACACACACACACACACACACACACACACACACACCACACACACACACCCCTTTGATCTCTCCAATTAAGACTATATGAGTCGGCGTAAGTAGTGTGTTAGATAAAGTTTGTGTTTGAGTGGAGAAGAGTCAGTATTTCACTCATGTGAGCCGCAGGAACTATGACTTATATAAGACTGATCTGATCCAAATGAACACAGACAGCCTTTCGGGGAAGTTAAGAAAGAATGACAGAAACATTATTATTATAAAATAAAATATAAAATAATTTTGATAAAAATAATGGTAATAATATACATAAATAAACACATGTGCACGCACGCACACACATTAAAATACTATTCAAATAACAATACAACCCTTTCACACTCCTATCTTCTAACATAATAACATTATCAATAATAATAAAAATACATTAATTTTATATTTCCCTTGTATTTATTAGTTTAGTAATGTGCCATGCAATAAGCAAAATGATGTTCTGGTGGGCAGGTTAAAATAAATAAAAAACAAACAACAAACAATACTGTGCATAAAAGGAGAGTGAAACATGGACAGAACCAAAATCAAACAGAAAGACACATTTAAGAGCAGGAACAGTGTGAATGCAGAGAACTGGGTTATTTTTTTTAACTTTTTGACCACTTAAAGATGTTTTATTAATGATAACCCAATGGTGAAAACCCCTTGCCACACAAAATACCCACTTATTTTGTCGCAATCCTTTTTCCTTTAAAGCTATTACACAGAGAAATCAGTGTGTGTAGATTGCCTGAGCGTTGTCTTCCGAGCGGTCAGGCCGTTCCCTCACATACACTTTTAATTACGAAGGCCAATGCGCTTTGCTAATTCACCCAGCCTCAGAGCGGGGAGATCAATGAGCCGCGAGGACACACTGTACAGAGAAGCAAACGTTTGTTCTGGAGAGCAGCTCTAGATGTAAGAGCACAGAGAGGGTTTTGTGGAAATGTAAGAAAGATTCCCTCAGGAAATGAAACGATGAAGGGGAAAAAAGGATCTCTGGTGTATTCATACATGCACAGGCATATGGGTGCTGTCAGAGCCATCCGCGCAAGAGAAGTTCAGCTACCGGCCATTCCTCACAACACACCTGCCGCACACACACACGCACACACACTCACAAACACACACACAAGCACACACACACACACACACACACACACACACACACACACACACACACACACACACACACACACACACACACACACACCACACACACACCACACACACACACAGCTGTGTTCTGCTTTTACTTTCACAGGCCCCTTTCATCTCCTTTTCTACACAACAAAACTCCAGGGATCTGGACGACACGAAACAATCGGTTCGGCAACTCAGTTTAGTGATAATAACTGCAGTAAGTTTACCATGCATTTTAATGGACACTACATATACCAGGGAGGAATTTAATAAAGTGGATTATTCATTCTCTCGGTTACTATAATTGTTTTCCATCTTAATTCACATGTCATTCATCCTCCTCTATTACTGGGTGGTTTCCAAAACGTCAAGATTCTCTCTCTCTCTCTCTCTCTCTCTCTCTCTCTCTCTCTCTCTCTCTCTCTCTCTCTCTCTCTCTCTCTCTCTCTCTCTCTCTCTCTCTCTCTCTCTCTCTCTCTCTCTCTCTCTCTCTCGGCTTGATGGACACTTGAAGGGACACTGTATTCAGGCAACAGATCTGTAACTGAGGGAATTGCCTGTAGTCTGCAGAGACGTTGCAGAAATCACGCATGCATTTACTGAACAAATCCAGCTTGCCATGGTGGCTTGAATTTGACTGTTTTTATATGACAAATGTGAGTCATAGTAAAAAACCTGACCGCCACTGAGACGCTGGGGTCCTAGATCAGTAAGATATATGTCTGTCAGGATTTAGGATATTAATTTATGGTGTAAGATAAAAAAAAAAAAGTGTATTCATCATGAATGCATTAAATTGATCAAAGGTGCTAGTAAAGACTTTTAAATTGTTACAAAAGATTTCGATTTCAAATAAATTGTTCTCTTGATGAACTTTCTATTCACAAATACCAACAACAACAAAAGTTTTCCACAAAAAATAAATATTATAACACTAATAACAGCACAGTTTAATGGTTTCCAACATTGATAATAATCATAAATGTTTATTGAGCATCAAATCCTCATATTATAGTGATTTCTGAAGGATCATGTGACACTGAAGACTGGAGTAATGATGTTGAAAATTCAGCTTTGATCACAGAAATAAATTACACTTTAATATATATTACAACATAAAACAATTTGCTTTAATTTTAATAATATCTCACAAAATGATTGTTTCTTACCAACCCCAAACTTTTGAATGGCAGCGCATGTGAAAACACACAATAATCTACTTCTGAAAGTTATGTGGAGCTTTGTTAATGCCGATAGAGAAGCCGACGAGCCGTACATCAGCTCGCTGGTGTGTTTCTAAGTTCAGAAAGCGGATTTCACACCAAACGTGAAAAAACGTTGCTGTCAAATAGCGTCGGTTCTGCTTGAACAGCTCAAAAGCGAGAGCACCCTAAAGAGATCAGTCCGCATGGAAACAGATGTGTGTGTGTGTGTGTCAGAGACAGCACTTACTTGATGTAGTAGGGCACTTTATTCTGGGACACCGCTCTCTGCCAGGGCGTCTGCACTGAAGCTGCGGACACATAATAAAAGATTAGATGGGGTCTGATCGTGATGGTGTTGGGAAATGAAGCATTAATTAAGAACATCTCTCTCATATCAGCGGACTCGCACTCTTTTAATTTCTCCCGACACTAAACCCTCGTTCCAGAGGTACACACCCGATGATATATATTACACATCTGCTCTCTCAGCAGAATTTAGTGTATGCAACACTGCTTTTGAAGCTAATGGCATGGGATACGGGATGATACAACTTCAAAGACCAAACTCAAAAAGTTTGAATCGCGTCAGCATTACCCAATACACTGAACTCTACGGATCGAAGCATCAAGCTGCAGAGTAACTCCCAGCGCAGTCATGGGATGGAGAAGGGGAAGGAGAGGACGAGATAGGACAGAAAAGGACATGGGAAGTGTCGTAACAAGGTTCAGAGAAAAAGAGAATTTGCTGCCAAACTTTCAGGAAAAAAAGGGGGAACAAGGTTTGATGAGACCTTGAGGTGAGAGAGAGAATATAATGTTTATGTAGTGTTATTGTTACATCTTGTTGTTTCATTTAAATGTAACTGGCACAATAAAGCCAATAAAGGAAACATTAAAACTGCTAAACTAAATCTAGTGTGTGTGTGTGTGTGTTGTTGTTCATGACTGCTCTTGACAGTCCACTGAAACAGAAAATAGTAGACGATTAACCTCTGAATTATTAAACATGAAAGCTTTGCCACAGCTTAGTGGTGTGTGTGTGTGTGTGTGTGTGTGTGTGTGTGTGTGTGTGTGTGTGTGTGTGTGTGTGTGTGTGTGTGTGTGGACTGTGATGTCTGATTTTCCACAGTATCTGACACTGGTTGCTTAATTTTTCATGGCTGACAGTTATTGTTTGTGTGCGAGTGTAAACTTGCGTCAATTAGAATCAAATGAATTTTAATTAGTTTTGTCCCCTCAATAAGAGTGAAGTGGCAAATGACACTGATTATATTAACACTCTACACAATCAATTACATTGTGAATATTGTATGAACAATGAATATTAAAAAAATGTAGAGTAACAACTGGAAAGAATTGCTAAAAAATAAACAAAAATAAAAAAGAGAAGGAAGAAAGAAAGCAATGTATGGGACTTTTCACTGGTTTACATTCAGACCAAGCAACATCGGATCATTCTCCAACAAGCCGCATGATTTAAAGTATCAATTATGCCAAATGCAATGGAATGAGTTATGCAGTTTTAAAACCTTTTGTTTAGGGGTTTGATAATATTACCAACAGTAACATCTTCTGAAAAGACCAACTAAATAGGTCATGGGAGTATGTGTTAGTTGATGGTGTGCTGGTCTTCTCACTAGGCTTCTTAACTAGTATAACAAGCAAGGCGGGTTGGTCAACCAACCTCCCAACAAGACCAGCACTAACCAATGGAAATTCATGCTGGTCTTTTTTAAAGGGATAGTTATATTTATGTATTAATGCAAGTACCACTAACTTTTTAGGCAGGGTTGAAGAATAGCAACATAACGTTGACATGATTGTGTGAATGTATTCATATGCTTTTACTGTTTAAATGTGGGTTAGTGACTCACTGGATAAGAAGTGTTGAGAGGAAGGGCCAAAATCCCTGTGTGCTTCCCGTAAGAGCTTCAACCTGTCCTCTACAGCCGCCTGGAGAGAGGCAGAGACAGAGAGAGAAGAAGATAGGTTGGTCGCTAAATGGAATATCACAAACATGCTAAAAAATGCATTCACACACTCACAGCTGGGTAAAAAACTGTAATGAACACACACACTCAGACTTTCTGCATTCTCCGTGAGTGTTCGAAAGAGATGCTGTGGAAAACATATGGTCTCATCACAGATCAAACACACACACACATGCGGACACACGCACACACACACTTTCCAATTACTCTATTGAGAACAGCATACACTCTCATACACATAGGCTGGGCTAATTACACAAATCACCTTTAGAGAAGGAAGGATTCATTAGAAGGAAAATAAAAAAGAAAGAAAAGGGGAAAATAAACGGAAGGAAACATACAGTGAATGAGAGAATATAAAATAAAAATGAAAGAAAGTAGTATGCAGAGGACCTGCATGACAGGAACAGGGTGAGAAAGGAAAGAAAAGGAAATACAGAAGGATAGGAGTAGGACTATGCAGAGTACTTACATGAAGGATGAGAAAGAGGAAAGTAAGAGAAAAGTAGATAGATAAATAAATACTTTATTCATCCGTTAGGGAAATTCAGGTTTCGTCTCTGAAACCTTTCAAGTAGAAAAAGTAAATGAAGAGGAAGGAAATAGTAAACAGGAAAATGATAGGAGCATTAGGAGAAATTGCATGCAAAGGACAGGAAAAGGAAGGATGAAGAAAGGAAATAAAAGGGGAAAAAGGAAAGGAAGGAAACAGGAAATGAAACTGCATGAAAGGAACAGGACAAGGCAGGAAAGAAAAAGGAATTTAAGGAAAGGAAATGAAAGAAGGACCGATCTATGTTGAGGACTTGCACGAAAGAAGAGGAAGAGAAAAGAAAGAAAAGAAAATGAAGAGGGAAGGAAAGAGGAAATAGGAAATAGGATCAGAGCATGCAATGGACTTGCATGAAGGAAGAGAAAAAGGAAGAGAAATGAAAATAGGAAACCTGAAAAAAGGATATGAGCATGCAGAGGACTTGAATAAAAAGAACAGGAGGAGGAAGGAAGAAGGATGAAAAAGGAAATGAAATAGGAAATATGAAAAAGGATAGGAACATGTAGAGGATTTGCAAGCTAAGAACAAGAAGAGGAAGGAAGAAAAATGGAAGAAAAAAAGTAAATGTAAAGGAAATTAAAGGAAAGAAGAAATTAGAAAAAGGATAGGAGCATGCAGGGGACTTGCATGAAAGGAACAGGAAGAGGAAAAAAAGTTAAAAAGAAAAGAGTATGCAGAGGACCTGCATGAAAAAAACTGGAAGAGGAATGACTAAACAGGAAAGGGAAATTAAAAGGACTGGTAAAAGAACTGGAAGAGAAAAGGAAAAGGAGGACCTGTATGACAGGAACAGGACAAGGCAGGACCGGACCGGACTGGAAAGGAAAGGGAATGAAAGGAAATAACGAAGGATAGGACTATGCAGAGCACTTGCATAAAGGAAGAGGAAGAGGAAAGTAAGACAAAAGGAAATGAAGAGGAAAGGATATAGGAAACAGGAAAATTATCGGTGCATGAAGAAATGAAAGGAAAGGCAAGGAAAAGAAATCAGGAAGAAAACGGACAGGAAATGAAAGAAAAAAGAAAGAAACGAAAGGGGAGTATGCAATGGACCTGCATGAAAGGAACAGGAGAAGAGAGGAAAATAAAAAAGAAAAGAGTATGCAGAGGAAAAGAACAGGAAGAGGATGGATTAGGCAGGAAAGGGAAAGTAAAAGAGCTGGGAAGTAAAGGGAGAGTGTAAGGAGTAGGCAGAGGACCTGCAGTAGTTTCCAGCGCATGTTGAGGTTGTCTAACTGGCGGTTGGAGGTGGAGGACAGCTGGACGTCCAGTGGGGTCAGCTGACCTGCCAGATCATTCACAGCTCGAACATCCTGCTTCAGAGGAGCCATCTCCTCACGAAACGCCTGAAACACACACATTACCATAATCACATTACCATCTTTATCTCTGCATATCGCACAAACACTAATTTAAAGAAATCACCAGCCGGAGCCTTTGGAAATGACTCGTACCATGTGTGAGAGGTGTAACAGCGTCATTTTATGATAAAACTACAAAAATAGCTTTAGGCAGGAACATTATTGACTAGAATAATCGTTAAAGAAACAGTTCACACAACAAAAAGGAAGTTCTGTCACCATTTACCCCACCAGGGTGCTTTTACAAACCCAAACATACTGCAAAAAACATACTGCTTGTTTCCAGTCCAAATATCTAAAAATTCTTATATCAAGATGCATTTACTAGATGAGTAAAATGCCATAAGATATCATGACTTGTTTTCAATGGAAATGCAAAATTAAGTGAGTTTTTGCTTAAAAAAAGCAAAATGATCTGCCAATGTGCTAAGAAAAATAATCTTAATTCAAACAGAAACAAGATTATTTTTCTTACCCCATTGTCAGATAATTTTGAGCAAAAACTCACATAATTTGATTTATTTCCCCAGAAAACAAGACTTAACATCTTATGTCATTTTACTACTTTAATGCATCTTGATTTAAGAAATGTTTGATATTTGGACTGGAATCAAGACAAAAATACTGAGTAAGAAAAGCATTTTTTGCAGTGCAATTATGTTTCTTCCATGGAATATGTTAAGATGGAGATGTTAAACTGGATGTTCACAAAAAGACTAGGGGCTGTCAAGCTCTAAAAAGGAGCCCGTCAACCCTCAGCTCATGGTATTGTTAGTGTAGAGAAGCATCCAGATAAACATCATCTGCTCCAAAGAAGAGAGAAAGACAGACAGACATACAGGTTTGGAATGAACTGAAACTGATGACAGAATTATTCCTTTAATATGCCAAGATGATCATCTTGGCTGGACTTTTCCTGATATCATCCCTAACGATTAAGTATCTCGGTCTGGACTAATCGCCATTGCTTATAGGCCAGAGTCGTGAATAAGCACAGTAATGCGCTCACCGTTGTCCTTTCGATGTGATCCTGTAGGGAATCTATGAGAAGGTCTCCCACGGGTTGCCACCCTGCCTTGAGCTCCTCGGCCTGGGCTAGACGCAGGTCCAGTTGGTCCATGGAGCTCTGGAGGTCCTGGAGTTTATCCAGCGCTCTCTCCACCTGCTCCTGCCAGCTGCTCGCGTGTCCCATCAGCCTGTCCCAGCGCTCGCCCACCTCTGCGGTCTGCTTACGGATGGCCTTAGACACCTGCTGGGCCTTCTCCTCCGGGGTCAGCTCTGCGGACAACCACAGACACAAACTCCATTCAAGTTACGGCTTCACTTCAGTTGACCTCATTTTGGACAAGTTTTCTGAAAGCTTCTAAAAAGGTATGGATTTTACAGGGCTAAACACTGCTGAAGCATATACAGATGCTCTGTCTCAAACTCTTCTAAACTACAGAGGAGCCTAAAGGCCAATTCACACAAATATGACTAGATAACTAGCAATAATTATATTAAAGTGCCCATTATGCTTTTTTTGAATATTACCTTTCATGCAGTGTGTAATATAGCTGTTTGTGAAAACGGCTATAAACGGTCTGCAAAGTCGAAAGTGCACGATAAATAAAATTATTGTCTCCCAAAAGGAAGAATTGGCTATGAACGGCCAATACGAGTCGTCAGGAATTCCAGTCTCACTTCTGCGAACAATGTGGCAACTAATTTGCAAAATGATTTTCATTGGCTGCCCACAAACAACGTCTATTTTGACCTCAAACACTGTAGCTGGTTTGTGTTGTGTACTGTTAAAGTGCTAAATTAATGCTAAATTCAGTGCTATTATTGCAGATTATCTGCTGTTCTTACTACTTTAAGTAAAGATAATGGATGGAGCAAGATTTGTTTTGCAAACTTAAATGTTATATCAGTCATTCATGTTGTGCTGGGCAAACATATGCACTGCTATTGATACAGTTCCCGCATGTGCACCACAATAAATTAGAAATATACACATTGGTTTGTTGATGGACGTACACTTGTTAATGCTGATGAGGAATTACAGTTGCAACATCTCATAATGTACCTCGAACTGAGTAGTGAATCACTGAGATCCTGCTCGAGTCGTTCTTGCAATGGAGGTTCGGGTTGAATAACTAGTTCTTCCAATGTTTCATTATCGGACTCACACTCGGATTGTTATGGTAAAATCAACGCCATTGTTAATGCCTTTACAGTGTGTACAATAACTAAGGACTGAGGAAGCCTCAGTTATGTTATGGCAATAGTTGTTTAGCTTCAGTTATGGTAATAGTTGTTTAGCTTCCAACGTGCTGTACACTGTAGACCAATCACAACAGACTGAGCCATCTGACCAATCAGACCAGAGTAGACCAATCAGAGCAAGTAGCATCACAACGACTGTCATTTGACCAATCACAAATCAAGACTGAGTCATTTGACCAATCAGACCAGAGTAGACCAATCAGAGCAGAGTAGACCAATCACAACAGACTGAGTCATTTGACCAATCAGACCAGAGTAGACAATCAGAGCAGAGTAACAATCACACAGACTGAGTCATTTGACCAATCAGACAGAGTAGACCAATCAGAGCAGAGTAAACAATCACAACAGACTGAGTCATTTGACCAATCAGACCAGAGTAGACCAATCAGAGCAGAGTAGACCAATCACAACAGTTTGGTCGTGGTGAGAAAGCAATTTGAACCAACTGACCACTAAACTAAGCTGCATCACAACTCATAATGGAAGATGCATTACGTAAAAAGCAGCTGTGTCTGATTCTGTGGGAGAGCACATTAGTAATCGTTTATCACATTACTTATTAAAAACCAAAGCGCTCCTCTACATCTTGAAATGTTGAGCAATTGCTCTTCTTAGAAACAGGTGCATTGCAAGAATGCTCTCCCGACGAAGCATTAATTCCTGCTCTAACTGATAAATTGCATGTATAGAGTGGGAATCAAGACTGTTTTGGAACAAACAAAACATCTACAGGTCTAAAAATGTCCTGTGTCCAATGAAAATGATAACCTTTTGTACTGATTATGAGCTTAGTATAATGTTTAAAGGGTTTCATTTTCCAATATCATTGTGCGTTAAACAGCCATAACAAAAGTGACAATAATTTCCCTTAGATCTTGGAAATAAAACACTATGTGAACAAGTGTGTTCCAGGGAAAATAATGATTTGGTATTGATTTAAATATTGATGGTCTAAAACACAACCGTCATTATGTTTTACCGCAGGACAGCAATTGCGAGTACATTTTCAGTCATCTTTGCAGGAATGCAATATGGAGACTGTACATAGGAACATTTATCTTTAGCAACACTATGAAAGTATATAGCAGGCCCAACAATGCCGGTATAAACATAGATATCTATCTATGAGAACAATATGCGTCACAAAACCTAAGTTTTCACAGTCCACACTACAAAGCGAAAACAACGTTTTCCAATTCATCCACTTGGGATAGCTATTTTAAAAAAGCTCTGTCTTGGTTGTCAAGAATGCCGTCTCAATGTGGAGGAAGGCCAAAACGGAGAGAAGAAAATTGCATTTTAAACAGAAAACATATTAGTGTGGACAAGGCCTTCGAAGGCAGAATCATTTTACACATACTGTCTGTAACCGTCTCTGCGTTTGGGATAAATATTTGAGCCTTAAAATGTGTCCAATGGGAAGCTTACTAGGTTTTCGAATAGAGTAATATAAACGGTCTGTTTTGAGCATCTCACATTTATCAATATGACAACAATTTTTGACTATTCAGCTTTTAAACTTTTCCACATTGCTTAGTGAGGGGTCACTTAAGAAAGTGTTTACTAATGAGTCCACTCAGCTAATGAGCTAAAGAGAGGGATGTTCACAGACGACAGGAGGCAGATGTTTGGGCTATTTAGAGAGAGCCGAGGGCATGTCTACAGGCAGGTCTGCAGCATTAACATCTGCTCCTTCATTCAGCTTCCAGGCTTATTCGAGGACGTGAGAAGAAGACACTTTAGCACAAACGCCAGGCCTGACTTCTCCATTCCACAAATGCTCACCTCTATCTTTCATCTTTATATTTCTGATTCAGCCAAGCGAGAACCAATTTACAATTCAAATGCGTTCAAGCGTTTCTGGGAAGGTTTGAAATTCAATTAAGATCCAGGGGTTGAATGGAAATGAAAGTGACGGTTTCACAGCGGCTTGTTTATGCTCATTTGATGACGAACTGCGGAACAGATTGCTTTACATTTGAAAACATGCAGTTCGATTTGGAAAACATGCCTTTGCGTGAACATTAGTTGTGTATGATTTTATCTCTGAAAGCTGTGTGTTTGTGCAGGACGGGCAGACCTCATGAGTGGATATCTGTTCAGGAAGCTGAGTGCTGTGATCGCAGGAATAAAGGAAGATGGGAGCGCAGAGATCGCTCGAGGACTCTGAATGGGAGATTTCTGGAGGTGTTCGGAGGGAGGCATGCGGAGAGAGATCAGAAAACACTGCCCCTCTCAACCCGGCTGACATCAATAGGAGTAAATGCGAATGTATAAATGTGCAAAAGTGTGGAAGAATCTATTAAATAAGCAGCACGCTGAATCTGCACCCTCAAAATTACATAGAAAAAGATTTCCATAAATGTCAAGTTCTACAAATGCATGTTTATTTTAGGGCTGTGCAACAAATGCATATAAATAAATACAAATATGAAAAGAAGGGGAATATAAAAATATTAACTATAATAACTAAATAGAACAACAATAATAAATACATACATTAAACTAAATACATTAAAAGTTTGCTATAGCTAATCTTGATTAATTGTGAAGGAAGAGGGGAAACCATTAATGTACGCTCAGGAAGAGAAATAATTCTATTTTTTAAATTGCATAAATTATTTTTGCTCCCAGCCCTAGTTTGTTTATGAAATATGTTCCCTAGTCTGATAATACTTCCAGTCAAACACACACATCTGCCAATGCATACACGACACGCTCCTGTACAATATAGCTCACGTGAATGACCCGTAGCAGATCTATACAGGTGGAGCTGGGGAAGGTGGAGGGTTTCTGAAAGCGCGCTGAAACTGATACAGCAAATGACCAAGTATTCAAAGGTTGACCAGCAATCTCATCGGCCACTGATACAACAGGAACCAATCAGCTGTGCCCTATAGAGAATGATGTGATCACCAGCAGATTGAGTTATCTCTTTATATATCTTTCCAATGTAAATCCATGAAACTCTAAACTCGAATGGAAACTGAATAACTTTCTTTATTCTGTGAAACACAAAATACAATATTCCAAAGAAAATTTCAACTGTTTTTGTCCATATAATGAAGGATAATAGACCCCACGCATGTGCCAGTTGACAGTCAGCTGGAGTCTTTGCTGTATTTTTGGCCGGGAAGCAGTCGACAACATGGCTTTAGTCATCACTAGTTGGCGCACGGCCTAAATCACTACAGAAGGTTGCAGCACACTTCTAGCAGCCACGTGATTTGAGATGTCCTTCATGTCTGGAGCACAAACAGTTCAGGACGAGTTATGCAGCAAAGTTTAAAATGCAGACTTAAGTGAAAGTGACATGTGAAGGCCAAGTATGGTAACCCAAACTCGGAATTTGTCCTCTGAATTTAACCCATCCAAGTTAGTGCACACACATTGTAAGTAGTGAACACACACTGTGATACACACCCGGAGCATTACGCTGTGGCGCCCAGGGAGTGATTGGGGGTTTTTGAGCCTTGTTCAAGGGAACCTCAGTCATTTACCAGCAACCTTTGGGTTACCAGTCTGACTCGCTAACCATTAGCCCACGACAGCCCTAATGCTTTGTTCAAATCCTTAACTCTCAGAATGTGCAGCAGTAATAGTTCTGCTTGCCTTAGCAAAAACGTTCTGCTCTAGATGACTTTGGCGTTTTCTGAAAGACAAGAAACATTGAGCTTCAGGAAAGTTGAAAAGTGGAAAGAGCCTGCAGTCTCTGATCTGCCAATTAACCCGGTTTCAGTGGGCATTCACACACTCCTCCTAAACGCTTGCAGGAATCCGTGCGCATGCGTACGTGCTCTCACACACTCACTCTACTGCTGTTCTTCTTCTTTCTGATAACTTCTGTCTGATGCTTGTCCTAAATTAGCTTTTCAAGCGGGTCCCAGAGGAAGTGTCCAGAGAGCTGGGTAACTTCCCGGACATCAGATCCCGCAGTTAAGAGCGTGTTGACAGGAGGTGTCCGACTTATCAGAGAGTCACTTACATCAAAGAGCATCCCTTAGAGAGTGTCAAAATAAACTCTGCTGGTCCATGTGTGTGTGATGTTCTCATACTGGTCTAAGTTTCTCAAGTCCTTCTTTTGCAGAGGTATTTTTAAGAGCTCTCTCTTCTTGCCTCATTGACCAAATGGATCAAAACTCACGTTATTCATGGTATAAATCAAGACTTGTGCATTTTATCCCTTTTCTCTCTATCATTAGATATCTGGGAGGATGGCAGGACAAAATAAATAATGGGCTCTCACCAGTTTTGGGTTGCAGGTTCTTGCGTGGCTCTTCGGGTCCTTCGATTGGCTGTTCGGCCAGAAACATGTGTGCCTGATCCAATGAGCTGAGTACTAAATGCTCACGCTCCATAAGCTCCGCCCTCAGAGCCTGAAAACACAAACCAGTAACATCACATTACAACCCGTCAATCAATACTGACATTAATGGAGCTTTATCATGGAAAACAGCAGTACAGGAATAATAATGTTTATTTAAAAATTAGCATTAGGAAAACAGTCAACCAATCAACAAAGAGATGGAAAGACAGATGGATGGATGGACTACATAGAGAAACAGATCAGTAAAAATAGACAACATTATGAAGAAACTGATTTAACAACAAACCACATCTCAACAACAAATGAATCAAAGTTAGAACTAAGATAGTAGATAGATAGATAGATAGATATAGATAGATAGATAGATAGATAGATAGATAGATAGATAGATAGATAGATAGAAAGAGACTAAGTGAAGCGAAAGATTGATTAAAAAAAAAGATTATGCCAGACTATTTTTGGTTTCCTCTTCATGAATTTCATTCTTTTAATCAGGCTTTCCCCCCATTATGTCAGTCGTAGTCTGTCATTATTTGATCATTTCAAATATTTTTTTTATGCGATTTATATAATTTCTTATGCAAAGCAAGCGCTCCATCCAAAGAGACCGAGATAAAGAAAAAGTGTGTGTTTGTGTATGAGATCAGTGAAAGCGAGATGAAAAACAAAGAGATCAAGAAAAGGTGAGAATGAGGGCAGAGAAAGATTGATAGGGTGCACGTATAAAAACGGACACTGAAGTGCAATTGCGAGCACAATCTCAGAGGTCAAACAGGGCATTTCCGCAGGGTCGCGCGCAAATTAGCCAAACTAATAGCCGTTCCCTAACTCAGACAAAACTAATTCCTGCCTTCGGGCAGCTTCACGACTTCTGCGCACACACACACACAAATGAATAGCCAAATCTCAGCGGAGAGGGAAACTGGATTAGCATTCCTCTGATAGTTGGGTCCCTAAGGCTCGACTGGAGAGCAGGGTCACGGCACCTTCCACACTTCTGAAACGGTCGTTAAACAGAGCCGGAGGAAGTGATAAGCCTTTTAATTACATCCTGCTACAGTAAACCTTTAGACACCATTAGAGGACCGAATGAGGAGAGAGAGAGAGGAAGAGGAGCGGACCATTAAACAGAATTACTGAGACGTTAAGGGCCGATATTAAATAACAATAAAGATTAGAGCAAGATGGACAAAGAGGCTCATATGAGGTCAAAGAAAAACATCACATTTGAGTATGTGCAGCTTGATAACTGGATAAACGGTGTTTTTCCCTATTAGTCAACAGAATACTCAGAGTACTGAATATCACCGACATTGTGTTCTCAGTGTTTCAGCTCCGGCAGCATTAAACAGCCAATATACACACAACTGTGGTTGCACATCAACTGGATTCACTATTATATATATATATATATATATATTTTTTTTTTTCTATAACTATATATATATATATGTGTGTAACCTAGGAGTTTTCTGTTCTACCACTGAAAGTCAATGCCACACTTTTAAACTTTAAGTTCATGAAGAGTTCATCTTTTAACTCTTTTCCCACCAGCGTTTTTGAAAAAAAAAAGTTGCCATCCAGCTGCAGCATTTTTGATCATTTTTGCAAAAGTTTCATGGCCCCCAGAATATATTTTTGTATGAATATCTGAACATGCATTATATCAAAAGAAAGAACAGAGCCTCTGCTTTTACAAAAAACAACAGCCGTTTTATTCTAGCTTTATGCATTCTTAGCTTATAAACACTTGAATGTGGGTAAGTTTCATAAAAAAAGGAACATTTGGAGCAAAATAATTAGAAAAAAATGATGTTGATTGATCCAGATTGGATTCAGAACGCAGATCAAAACACAGATGGAGTAGATCGAGTCCATCAACACCCCTAAAGCTTCACAGTCCTGTGAACATCAGGCCGTTTTGATTTATATGCGGTTTAATGATGATTGCATTATCTTACATATGCATCTACTATTATGCTAACGCTTGTTTCTGCTTCTTCACTTGTGAATTGATCCGGAGATTCAGTACTCTTTCAGAAGATGTGTAATAGCGCCACCTACCGTATAACAGTCAAAACACGGAAAGCAGGAACATTACATCAATGGCCGGGAACAATGTCTTAAAGTTTAGAAAGATTTTTTGATAAAAATGCAGTTCTTGGGTGAATTAAAGGGGTCCTTGATTATCTTTTCACTTTTTTAACTTTAGTTAGTGTGTAATGTTGCTGTTTGAGCATAAACACCATCTGTAAAGTTACGACGCTCAAAGTTCAAAGCAAAGGGAGATATTTTCTTTTACCGAAATCGTTTTTTAAGGACTACAACAAACGGCTGGTAGGGACTACACCGGGTTAGTGACATCACAAACCCTAAAGTTCAGTAGCCCCGCCCACTGATTCGAGCACGACAAATAGTAGTAGGTTATTAACAGACGTGACGCTTGCAAAAATATTGCCAAATCTCCCGTTATAATCAACGAATCTCTTATTGTGTTTGCACTGTTAGTTATGATGAAAGCATTCGTGAGAGTGCAGAAATTTTATTGTAATGACGAGATCACTGCATTCATTCACTCAAGAGGTCTGTGATCGCCTATGAAGCCCATCACTGCAACCTTTCAAGCCACCGTTTAAATATAATGCTATAGATACACTTTTTATGATTAGTAAACCTTGAAAACTGTAATAGTAAAAATGTGCTAAAGGTTTTCAAGAGAGTAAAACATGTAATAATATCTATTTCATATGCAAAGTTGTCAGCCAATCACAGCAGTGGGCGTTTACAATGAAGTCTCACAGACACGCCCCTTCAAACAGAGCGGTCAAATCAGAGGCTAAAATCAGGGTACAGGAAAAATACCTTTTATTTAAAAAAATTACGACCATTTTTTAAGTAGAAATCCCACTAACATTATAATTGCACCCCAGGAAACATTATAAAACAATAAAACAATGCAGTTCATGACCCTTAAACACTTTACGTCCGTGCTTATAGGCTAGCTGAAACATGTTTTAGTAAACAACCTTCCAACATCGACCAAACCCCCCCGGATACTAGATCTATCATTTCTTCCTCTTTTACCAAGATGATAAGTTTCCACTTTTAAAGCCAAAAAAGCATCACTATCATCAGTGCTCTTCCTGAGCTCTTAAAACACTTTTGACGGACACAAACAGCCAAACACAGAAGCGCACTCATTCACAGTCCTAAATGGCACATGATGAGTAACCTCAGTGGCGAGAGTGAAAGACCATTGAAAAGCATCAAATGGCAAACTACTCGATACATCCTGAACGCCTCTGAAAGACTCCCAGACGAGAGAGAGAGAGAGAGAGAGAGAGAGAGAGAGAGAGAGAGAGAGAGAGAGAGAGAGAGAGAGAGAGAGAGAGAGAGAGAGAGAGAGAGAGAGAGAGAGAGAGAGAGAGAGAGAGAGAGAGAGAGAATCTTGATGTTTTGGAAACCACCCAGTAATAGAGGAGGATGAAGATGATCTTGACTGAAGCTCAGGTCTAAGATGCTGGAATTATGCCAAAGTGCCATTTATCACTATAGCAACAAACAGCGTCATAACAACAATAATTACCTCAGCGCTGCTCTCGAAGACAATTATTTTGCCACTAGTTTGGAAACAAACCGAAAACGCGTATTTATTAAAGCACACACAGTTTGAAGTTTTAAGCATTTATATTGAGTAATCTGAAAATAACTTATTTAAAAGTATCAGAAATACATTTCTGCACGAGAAGGTCATATACGAGCTTAAAAGGTGTTTTCAAATGATTTTGTTCTCTTTCTTGCACAAAGACAGGAAGCTTTTAACACCATGGCAATGAAGCCGAAGTTCAAATTCATCGGGTGTACTTCTAAAAGTCGAGCTAGTTTGGCAATAGACTCTTTTTGAAAGGCTTCTTTCAGGAGAAGCACACAGAGGGCAAAGGCTTTTAGCACAAACCAAATCATGAAAGACAGAAGCATTTGCAATGTTGGAGAATTTGTACTGTGCTTAAAATACCAGGTAATGGCTTTCCAATCCATTTAACAATGTGTAAATTGAAATCAATACTCGAGCAGCAAATCCACACTGATTCATAACTAATGTCTAACAAAGTTGACCGAAGACATTATTTCAGACGAATAAAATGGCCCAAACTCTCATCAAGCCGAACTCTTAAAGGCCCCCTGAAATTAAAATGTACTTTTTTTTTTCTAGCTCTTAGTATGAATGTGTTAGCCTTAAGGTTATGAATAAGCTGGTGTGCTCCAAAAAAAATCACACAATTTGCATTTAGGAGATTCAAAACTTAGTCTCTCACTTCTGCTAAAATGGATCACAGGTTTTTAAGACATCACCGCGGACTTCAGCTCCTCATCACATCTTCTGTCCAATCAAATGCTTTCTAGAATCTAAAGCTCCGCCCCTATGGCCAAAGCGACCGTTGACACGTCACGGAGCGATATGTGTTGGAGATGTGTGTTCAGTTCCTCAAACGCTCAAGTTTTCCGTTTTCCAACTGTATGTGGTTAAAAATGAAATTAATAGAATTTATTCACCTCTACTATTGAGTCCAGCGTATCATCATCAGCGCTCAGATTCGTTTCAATGGTGCCGTCAAGTACGACTGCAGTCTGTGAGGGAAACTAACTGCTATTGGCTGTTTGAAAAGGGGGAGGAGCCATTCAATATGTCCCGCCTTAGCTTCGTGTTTCAGAGGAAATTACATCAACTCATCATACAAACTTCAGTGGGTCTTTAAGTGTCTTTCATCTCTATACCGCCTGCATAAAACATCTTCAGAGTGAATCGCAAGTGAATTTGTATTAGTCATAGCGAGGTCATTCTTTCCTGTCGCACGTCCGAGAGAAGTCTGAGTCCTCGGGCGGCTTTAATCAGTCCAGGGTTTCGAGACCCAAATGATCAGGATAAATCACACAGATGTTGCCGTTATTGAACAGAGCCGAGCCCGGCAAAGTTACAGCAATCAGCGTTTCAAACTTTCACAACATTTTCACTCTTCTTGTGTGCCCAGACTGTTAGTGATGTGACTAATGCAGCATGATAGTGCTTATATAAGAGTTTCAGCAAAAATTAGAAACTGCGTGCATAAAAATGTCAGTCTGTTCTGTGCATTAAACTATCATATTCAGAGGATTAAATAGCAAGAGGCTTATGATTATGCACTACTTTTATGCCACATTTATAGTGCTTTTTTTGCCCTTTCTGGAGCTTGCCAGTCAATGGTCACTGTATGGATAAAGTGCAGCTTGGACATTCGGCTAAATGTTGCACAGAAAAACATGAGGGTAAATGACGATTTTCAGAATTTCAGTGTGAATTATTCAATTAAAAGGTCGATAAAAAATGTCTCTGATATTACATAAGTCATTTGTCCATGTTCCAGTAAAAAGCTTTTTAGCATTACACCCTTTATCACTGAAACTAAAAATAACACACAGTTTCCCAGTCTTCGTTTTTTAGAGGACTTTCCTAAACGGTGATTGATAGTTTTAATTATGGCTGCAATAAAGGAGGCTTTTCTATTGGATAATTAGATGTATGATTAATAAACACCATTACTGAGACAAAAAGATGAGGGAATTAAGAGGAACTGTCCTCAAGTACTCCGTAAACTTTATCGCTAATAATCAAACGAATGCTGCGTGGGTAAAATTAATATATGATACATTTATATACATGAATATGCTAACAGAAACCCACCACACGCAGAGACACATTTAATAACTATGAAATGGAGAGAAACTAGTGTTGTACACCACCAGAGGACACTTTTCAAGTAATAATGGTCTAATAGACATATATATTTATTTACAGGTTGATTTTACAAAACATGTGCTAATTGTCTTATGAGCTTTTAGTGGAAAAATAATGATTTTTTTCACCCCCTAGATACATTTGTCAACCCTGTTATTATCAATTTGGTAATAGTCAAAAGTAAAGAAAAAAAAAAAATATTATGGAAGTACCAGCATCAAATTTTCCTTCTATCCTTCATAGTTTCAAGCTTTGCACAAGGCTTTGTAATGTCAAATTAAACTGTGAAAACTATTAAAGTGTCAACCCTGTTACGTTTCTAAAGGCTATAACTATATCACAACATATATTTATTAATAATAATATATTAACCAAAATATATAAATCTGAGATTGCACAATGCAATTAAAATGTACATTAATTCAATATCAAAATGTACTTAGAAAATCACCTTTTCAAAATGGAAAAGCCACTGTTTCCATTTAATCTAATGACCTCAATTAATCTGGGGATAAAGGTCACTCCGATTGAGGCGTCTCTCTAACTGGCTCAGTGTCTTTATCGCTGGCTGTTTTCAGACAGACAGTGTGTTCGCCTCTTTTTAGTCTCTCAGACCTCACACAAATTATTCATTCTCACTTCCATCTGGTGTTCTAGGGTGCTGTATCCTGGTCCCGCCCGCTTGGCACGGCACACTAATCAGCCGTGACGTGTTCAAAAGGCCTGGCGTTTTGTCCCCACACGGCTAAAGCTCTTACCAGGGCAGCCGGCTCAAAGACAATCTATTATAAGAGCCCGAGAAAAAGATGAGGTGGCGAGAGAGAGAGCGGGAGAAAGTCAAAACGGGGGGATTTCTCTTCGCTCAAGAGAATCATTAGTCAAACTGTCTGAGAAAGAGAGAGAGAGAGCATAACCAAACTGTCACAGACTCGTTACATTTTCAACCTTCCTACCACCTTCCCATAATTCCCTGCGGTGGTTTTGTCTGGTGTGTTCTCAGCGCTGTAGGTATTCTTACATCAAACAGCATAAAGAAGCCAGAAATGGCCTGAATTGTCCATTAAACATGCCACAAAACCTCTTTAAACAGATCTAAATTATCAGATGCATCTCTGGATGTGTGCACGTAAACATTAAAAACGTTATTTGTGATCCTGGGTTAGTCAAACACTGATTAAAATGTTTTCGAGCAAAGGTGAGATGGTAAAACGGTCTGATTGTTCTGTTCAGGCCTGCTATCGGTTTGATTACTGTTATTATCTCACAGACAGTTAATGACACATTTTGGTGATTTGTTATTTCTGTGACGCGCTGTACACACACACTGTGACACATGATCCAAACTCATGATCCGAATATAACTGCCCAATATGATGATTTAACAGAGTAGCATAAACACTCTAATATTCCCCGCAGGGTAATCTGATGAGATAATGAAATGCCAGAGAATGGAGGAAAAAATGTGTTGAAGATCGTGCAGTTGATCTAGAGACAAGAGGAGAAGTGACGAGAGGAGACAAGATGAGAGGAAAGGAGACAAGATGAGAGCAGGGAAGATGAGAGTAGATGAAAGGAGACAAGAAGAGATGAGATGAGAGGAGATGAAAGGAGATGAGACGAGAGGAGACAAGAGGAGTTGAGAGGAGAGGAGACAAGATAAGAGTAGATGAAAGGAGACAAGAGGAGATGAGACTAGAAGGGAGTAGACTAAAGGAGACAACAGGAGATGAGATGAGACAAGAGGAGAGGAGACAAGATGAGAGATGAAAGGAGAAAAGAAGAGATGAGAGGAGACAAAGAGGAGATGAAATGATACAAGAAGAGAAGAGAGGAGACAAGATGAGAGGAGATGAAAGGAGATGAGACGGAAGGAGACAAGAGGAGATCAAACGAGAGGAGACAAGATAAGAGTAGATGAAAGGACACAAAAGGAGATGAGAGTAGAGGAGAAAAGAAGAGATGAGAGGAGACAAAGAGGAGATTAGAAGAGACAAGAAGAAGAGGAGATGAAGGAGAAAGGAGAAAAGGAGATGAAAGGAGAAAAGAAGAGATGAGAGGAGACAAGAGGAGATCAAACGAGAGGAGAGGAGATATGATAAGAGTAGATGAAATGAGACAAGAGGAGAAGAGGCTAGAGGAGATTAGAGGAGACCAGATAAGAGGAGACCTGATTAGAGGAGACCAGATTAGAGAGACAGATAAGAGGGACAAGATGAGAGGAGACCTGATTAGAGGAGACCAGATTAGAGGAGACAAGATGAGAGGAGACCAGATGAGAGGAGACCAGATGAGAGGAGACCAGATTAGAGGAGACCAGATTAGAGGAGACCAGATTAGAGGAGACCAGATAAGAGGAGACCAGATGAGAGGAGACCAGATTAGAGGAGACCAGATTAGAGGAGACCAGATGAGAGGAGACCAGATGAGAGGAGACATGATTAGAGGAGACATGATTAGAGGAGACCAGATTAGAGGAGACCAGATGAGAGGAGACCAGATAAGAGGAGACCAGATGAGAGGAGACAAGATGAGAGGAGACAAGATGAGAAGAGACAAGATGAGAGGAGACCAGATGAGAGGAGACCAGATAGAGGGAGACCAGATAGAGGAGACCAGATTAGAGGAGACCAGATGAGAGGAGACCAGATAGAGGAGACCAGATGAGAGGAGACCAGATGAGAGGAGACCAGATGAGAGGAGACCAGATGAGAGGAGACCAGATGAGAGGAGACCAGATGGATGAGAGGAGACCAGATGAGAGGAGACCAGATGAGAGGAGACCAGATGAGAGGAGACCAGATGAGAGGAGACCAGATGGATGAGAGGAGACCAGATGAGAGGAGACAAGATGAGAGGAGACAAGATGAGAGGAGACCAGATGAGAGGAGACCAGATGAGAGGAGACCAGATGAGAGGAGACCAGATGAGAGGAGACCAGATGAGAGGAGACCAGAGATGAGAGGAGACCAGATGAGAGGAGACCAGATAGAGACGGAGAACCAGATAGAGGAGACAGATGAGAGGAGACCAGATGAGAGGAGACCAGATGAAGAAGGAGACCAGATGAGAGGAGACCAGATGAGAGGAGACCAGATGAGAGGAGACCAGATAGGAGGAGACCAGATGAGGAGACCAGATGAGAGGAGACCAGATGAGAGGAGACCAGATGAGAGGAGACCAGATGAGAGGAGACCAGATGAGAGGAGACCAGATGAGAGGAGACCAGATAGAGGAGACCAGATGAGAGAGACCAGATGAGAGGAGACCAGATGAGAGTGAGACAGATAGAGGAGACCAGATGAGAGGAGACCAGATGAGAGGAGACCAGATGAGAGGAGACCAGATGAGAGGAGACCAGATGAGAGGAGACCAGATGAGAGGAGACCAGATGAGAGGAGACCAGATGAGAGGAGACCAAGATAAGAGACAGAGAGAACCAGATGAGAGGAGACCAGATGAGAGGAGACCAAGATGAGAGGAGACCAGATGAGAGGAGACCAGATGAGAGGAGACCAGATGAAGAGGAGACCAGATGAGAGGAGACCAGATAAGAGGAGACCAGATGAGAGGAGACCAGATGAGAGAGACCAGATGAGAGGAGACCAGATGAGAGGAGACCAGATAGAGGAGACCAGATAAGAGGAGAGGAGACCAGATAGAGAGGAGGACCAGATGAGAGGAGACCAGATGAGAGGAGACCAGATGAGAGGAGACCAGATAAGAGGAGACCAGATAGAGAGGAGACCAGATAGAGGAGACCAGATGAGAGGAGACCAGATAAGAGGAGAGGAGACCAGATGAGAGGAGACCAGATAAGAGGAGACCAGATGAGAGGGCACTTGATGCGAGGAGGTGAAAGGAGATGAGAGGAAACAAGAGGATATCAGCGATACGAGAGGAGAGGAGAGGAGAGGAGAGGGGTGAAAGAAAAACAAGAAAGAGAGAAGAGGAGACCAGATGATACAGAGATTAGAGGAAATGAAATGAGACAGGAGAAACAAAGTGATAAAAACTGGAGAGAAGTTGAGAAGAGAGAAATTAGACAGATTAAATGAGAGAAGAGATGTGAGAGTGAAAGTTATAAAATGAGATGAGGAGAGAGGAGTTGAGTTGACGAGAGAGAGATGAGATGAAAAAAGACAAAATATACAAGATGGGAGGAGGCACGCAGCAGTGAGTCAAGATGAGAAAGGAGAGGATGTCTGAGATGTGTGTGTGTGTGTGTTAGCAGTGTGTGTCCTCTCACCGTGCAGTGGATCTGCTGCTGCAGTAGTGTGGGCACGTCTCCTCCGATGGGCATCTGTTTATTCAGCTCCTCATCCTTCACACTGATCCAGCGCCCCAGTTCCTCCAATTCTGACAGAAGCCTGTTCCAGCGCTCAGCACTGGCCTCCAGATGAGCCCTGCACGCACGTTTAAACATTACAAACCTTACAAACTAAATTAAGATGCTAGATTAAGGAATGCATCAGGATTTTCCTACAAACACAGTTAAACAGGAGAACTTTCCAACAGACTTTCTCTGTACAAACTGAGTGAAACAGGTGAAACTGTGTGTGAGAATGCAGAGCTCAACAATGTGAGAGTTTCACTCGCATTTGCGACTGAAAATAGATGTGTGTGAACTATAAAATATACAGCAGCAACTCAGCCACGAACCAGAAGACCACAAAGTCACAAAGGTCACCAAGTGTTGATGCACAAGCTTAAAAGTCACCAAAGCTCTGCTGATCTCACAGCTGAAGTGCCAAACTTCCACTGGCATTAATATCTGCACAAAAAACTGTGCGGCGGGAGCTTCACGGAATGGGTTTCCATGGCCGAGCATCTACATGCAAGCCTCACATCGCCAACTACAATGCCAAGCGTCGGATAAAGTGGCGTAAATCTCGCTTCCAAGGGAGCAGTGGAAACATGTCCTGTGGATTGACAAATTACACTTCTCTGTTTGGCAGTCTGATGGATGAGTCTGGTTTTGACGGATGCCAGAAGAACGTTACCAGCCTGACTGCATTGTGCCAACTGTAGTTTGGTGGAGGGGGATACTGGTGCGGGGTTGTTTTTCAGGGGTTGGGCTAGGCCCCTTACTTCCAGTGAAGAGAAGTCTTAAGGTTTGCCAGCAGCCATATCACCTACCCAAGACTGTTGCCCACTGAAGCTAAGCAGGGCTGAGCCCGGTTAGTACCTGGATGGGAGACCTTCTGAGAAAACCAGGTTGCTGCTGGAAGAGGTGTTAGTGTGGCCAGCAGGGGGTGCTATCCCTGTGGTCTGTGTGGGTCCTAACGCCCCAGTGTAGGAATGGGGACACTATACTGTCAAAATAGCAGCGTCCTTCGGATGAGACGTTAAACCGAGGCCCTGACTCTCTGTGGTCAAAAAAATCCCAGGATGTCTTTCGAAAGAGTAGGGGTGTAACCCCGGCATCCGGGCCAAACTTGCCCCTTGGACCTCTGTCCATCATGGCCTCCTAATCATCCCATTATATAAACCAATTGGCTTCATCACTCTGTCTCCTCTCCACCAGTAAGCTGGTGTGTGGATGGGCGTTCTGGAGCAATATGGCTGCTGTTGCATCATCCAGGTGGATGCTGCACATTGGTGGTGGTTGAGGAGATTCCCCCCTTCTATGTAAAGCGCTTTGAGTGTCCAGAAAAGCGCTATATAAATGTAATGAATTATTATTATTATTATTATTATTAAGGCCATTGCACACTTGAATCCGAAATTTTCGTATGCGTTTTTTCGTATTCGTGATTCGGTGGCTCTGAACTGTCAAAACACCATTCAAACTGCTTGCTACGGATGCGAAAAATGCAGAAAATCGAACCCAATCCGATTTTCGGGCTTTTCCGAGTTTTGGAGGCAGTGTGCAAGCGTGATTGACATAAGGTGAGGTAGAATTTTTTTTTTAACGTGTGAAAGGTTCGGATGTGAATTTCGGACTCAGTGTGCAATGGCCTTTAATGCTTCAGCATACCAAGACATTTTGGATGATGCTATGCTTCCAACTTTGTGGGAACAGTTTGAGGAAGGCGCTTTTCTATTCCAGCATGACTGTACAAAACAAGGTTCATAAAGACATGGTTGGATGAGTTTGGTGTGGACGAACTTGACTGACCCACACAGATTCCTGTGGAATGGAGATTGTGAGCCGGGGCATCTTGTCCAACATCAGAGCCTGACCTCTCTAAGGCTCTACTGAATGACTGGGCAAAAATATCCACAGAAAAACTCCAAAATCTTGTGGAGAGGGTTCCCAGAAGAGTGGAAGCTATTATAGCTGTGAAGGGGGACCAACTCCATATTAAAGGTTCTCTAAGCGATCCTGGGTGACATCACTTCTTGTTGACGTTCGAACTATTGTCAAACAAAACGGAGGCTAGCTAGACCCTCCCTCCTCCTCATCCGCGCACTAATCCCTCAAACCCACCCCAAACCCTTCTTGTCGGTTATTGGCTGGAACAGTTTGTTATGTTTCGTAGGGCGGGTCGCTACAGTTTGTTTTTGTAGCCCAGTTGATGCAGACGGTTGTAAGACGATACGGATTTTCTGTATTTCCGTGTTTTCACTGTTATGCGGTAGGGGGCGCTATTATGCATCTTCTAAAATATTACAGAATCTCCAGATCAAAACACAGATAAAAAGGAGCAGAAACAAGATATAAAAACATTGCTCATGCACATTGTAGTCTGTGAGAAAAACACAATTTTCTATTTTTTTTTTTTTTAACAAAATGTTACTTTTTTTTATGAAACGCACCCACATAAAAGTGTTAATTTTTTTTTATATATATACTTAATATATATATATATATATATATATATATATATATATTTATATATATATATATATATATATATATATTATATATTAAGTATATATATAAAAAAAAATTAAACTTTATGTGTTAAAAGAGTTTATATTTATATATATATATATATATATATATATATATATATATATATATATATATATATATATATATATATATATAAATATAAACTCTAGCGACCTGCTCTACGAAACATAACAAACTGTTCCAGCCAATAACCGACAAGAATGGTTTGGGGGTGGGTTTGAGGGATTAGTGCGTGGATGAGGGTCTAGCTAGCCTCCGTTTTGTTTGACAATAGTTCGAACGTATCGCTTAGAGAACCTTTAAGGGAAAAAAAACAAAATATATTTTGACAGATTGACAGTCCCTAAAAGTTTTTAATGTGCTCCTAATTTTTCCAACTTGCACCTTGGGAAAAAAGTAAGCGTCAAGCCTTGGTGTATGTTAATGAACGCATCAGCAAAACTTGTAATTATGCATGTTCACTAATTAGTGCCTAATTAGATTTAATAAAACAGCAGACATTAGAGCACACAATTACATTGTTATCCTCTCACACACACATATAGACTCTCCTGTTAGTCCATTTTACCCTTTAAAACGGCACACACATATACAACAACTATGCTTGTGACACACACACACACACACACACACACACACACAGCTGCTCAATTTGACAAGATAACAGAAACGCGGCTCCACCAGTGACTCGTGTGATGATTTTCAAGTGACCTTAACATTAACGTGTGCACTTGAACTTGAGGGGTGTGTGTGTGTGTGACTGACCGTATATTGGCAGATTTGGCCTTCAGGTCGTTCCAGCGCTGGTTCATGTCATCCAGTCTCTGCTGGAGAAATACTGCCTCCTCCGAGCTCCCCAGAGCCTTCACCATCTTCATCTTATTCCCCTCCACGCTCCTGAAAACATCATTATGAGCCTCGATCTCCGCCTGGATGTCCTACACACACAGAGGGAGACGGAGATTGCTTTAATTGCACCGTTATCACATTCATTATGTGCATTCGTTAAAGGTAAAGCTAAATAAATCAACAAAGGAAGAGATGCTTCCACACCTTCTCCGCTGAGAGAAAAATACACAATTAAAGCTGTCAGTCTGATACTGAACCTCTACACACACACACACACACACACACACACACACACACACACACACACAACACAAGAGGATAAATCATTACTTGTGAAAGCGCACATGAAGATACTGAGCACACAAACTAGTCACTTTTACTAAGTCACTTGTTTCAGTTTAGTTTCAGTATTATGGTAGATATATTTTATCTACAAATATATTTATTTATTTCATTTCAGTAGATTACGGAGTTCAGTTTTCATTATTTTCATAACACAGCACCACACTTACCACCTACCTATGATGATAACACAATTTATCACAACCTGCATCATATTTAATACCAGTAATATAAAAATGCCTTCAAAGTTTACTATTCGAACACTGCAAGCATTTCCTGTCAATCAAATCTTTGCTGCCATTAAAACTCATGTCACTCTGGGTATCTACGATACATCTACATCGATTGATTGATTGGATGCCTGGGTGGTTCCTTTGCGGTTATTTTCCTGACAGGATACACTGATAGTCAAAGTATTTTTTTAATGGCCATTTTTCTGGATTTTGGAAATACTGCACCATAGTAATAAAGCTTGTTTGAATTTGCCAGATTGAGGTATGTTGAGTAGAGGACAGTGAAAGGAGGGTTGGGTCTTTTCCAGTTCATTTGCAAAGTGCTCTCTGCAATTTAACAAACTCTCTCACTCTGTCACTCGTTTAGAAAACACACAAAAATACCAATGAATACACACAACGGCACTAACCGTATGCTGCCGAGACAACACAGCACGTATAGAGATGAAGTAATGTACTGCATTCTGTTGAAGCTCCAATAGAGAGACAGATCAGTTCACACACACCAGAAAATAAATAAGTAAACAATTTATATACAGATTTATTTTCTGGCCTGTGAAGTTAGATTGTAAGACTGTAATACACTGTTTGACTGATACATAAAGTGACTTTAATTCTGACAAAAACAGTTCTGTTCATGAACATCGATATTACTGGAAACAGAAAGTCCCAAACAACAAAACATGCAGTTAAAACAAAAGTAAATAAATAAAAATAAAATAAACTCAATAAAACTCAAAACAAAACAAACTTGAAATGTTACAAAGATTTGATGTCTCAAACCTCACACACTTTGGAAAACAAAACCAAAACACTAAACACTAAACAAAAACTAAACTAAAAAAAAAATCGAAATCTTTCAAAGATTTGATGCCACAAACCTTACCAACTTCGGAAAACAAAACAAAACCAAAACAATCAACAAAACAAAACTAAAAACAAAACTCTAGAACAAACTTAGAATCTTTCAAAGATTTGATGTCACAAACCTCACACACTTTGGAAAACAAAACCAAAACACTAAACAAAACTTTACAAAAAACTAACCTCAACAAAACTCCAAAACAAACTTGAAATCTTTCAAGGAATTGATGCCACAAACTTTGGAAAACCAAACAAAACCAAAACACTAAACAAAACCAAAAGTAAACTAAAAAAAAAAAGAAGTAAAGTAAACTAAACAAAACAAACTCGAAATATTTCAAAGATTTGATGCCACGAACCTCAAAAACTTTACAAAACTAAACTAAAAACAAAACTCAAAATCAAACTTAATATAGTTCAAAGATTTGATGCCACAAACCTTACAAACTTTGGCAAATCCACTGACAGATGCAAAAGATGCTGTCTGGAAAATGGTAAAAATGCTCCCATCCCTCAAAATATACATAGTCAGTCAATCAGACCGAGTTAGCAGTTTTAGAAGAATAACTGCAATATGCATCAGGCGGTCGGGTGGACAGACAGTAAACAGGTCGTGCTGTCTAACTTTAGACTATGGTTTAAGTAGTACATGTACATGTTAAGAGATGGGCTTCTTCACAGGCACACATACCCAGCCACTAGACTGAGGCTTCAGGATGATCATCTGTTACACTTCTTAATGAAATATTTAACTGTGATCAATTCCACCACGAGCCCCGCACACACTAAAACTCCCTCATCTGCCAGTCTGACCTATTAAACGCCGCAATAAAACAGCTTTTCTCGTTAATAAAGTTAAATAATTGCTTCTCGATCATAAAAAGCCCCTAGAGCTGTCGATCAGCGTGCTTTCATTTAACCAGACTTACCCACAAAACTGAGAGAGAGAGAGAGAGAGAGAGAGAGAGAGAAGAGTGGTGTGTGTGTGTGTGTGTGTGTGTGTGTGTGTGTGTGTGTGTGTGTGAGTGAGTATTTGAGAGAGTGAGTGAGTGAGTGTGAGAGAGTGAGTGAGTGTTTGAGAGAGTGAGTGAGTGAGAGAGGTGAGGAGAGTGAGTGAGTGGTGAGTGAGTGTGTGTGTGATGAGGTGTGTGTGTGTGTGTGTGTGTGTGTGTGTGTGTGTGTGTGTGTGGTGTGTGTGTGTGTGTGTGTGTGTGTGAGAGTGTGTGAGTGTGTGTGTGTGTGTGTGTGTGTGTGGTGTGTGGTGTGTGAGAGTGTGAGTGATGTGAGAGTGTGTGAGTGTGTGTGTGTGTGTGTGTGTGTGTGTGTGTGTGTGTGTGTGTGTGTGTGGTGAGTGAGTGAGTTGTGAGTGAGTGAGTGAGAGAGTGAGTGAGTGAGTGAGTGTGTGAGTGAGTGTGTTGAGGAGAGCGAGTGAGTGAGTGAGAGAGTGAGTGAGTGTTGAGAGAGTGAGTGAGTGAGTGAGTGAGTGAGTGAGAGAGCGTGAGGAGAGTGAGTGAGTGAGTGTGTGAGTGCTTGAGAGAGCGAGTGAGTGAGAGAGTGAGTGAGTGTTTGAGAGAGCGAGTGATGAGTGAGAGAGTGAGTGAGTGAGTGTTTGAGAGGTAGTGAGTGATGAGTGAGTGAGGAGTGAGTGTGGAGATGAGTGAGTGAGTTGAGGAGTGAGTGATGAGTGAGTGAGTGTTTGAGAGAGTGAGTGAGTGAGTGAGTGTTTGAGGATGTGTTGAGGAGTGAGTGATGAGTGAGTGTGAGTGAGTGAGGAGTGAGAGTGTTTGAGAGAGTGAGTGAGTGAGTGAGAGAGTGAGTGAGTGAGTGTAGTGAGAGAGAGTGAGAGAGTGAGTGTTGAGAGATGAGTGGTGAGTGAGTGAGAGAGGAGAGTGAGTGTTTGAGAGAGGAGGTGAGTGAGTGAGTGAGTGAGTGTTGAGAGAGGAGTGAGTGAGAGAGTAGTGAGTGAGTGAGTGTTTGAGAGAGTGAGTGGAGTGAGTGTTTGGGAGGATGTGAGTGAGATGAGTGAGTGTTTGAGTAGGTGAGTGAGTGAGTGTTTGAGAGAGTGATGTGAGGAGAGTGAGAGAGGTGAGTGAGTGTTTGGAGAGAGTGAGTGTGAAGGAGGTGAGTGAGTGAGGTGAGTGTTTGAGAGAGGTGAGTGAGTGAGTGAGTGAGGAGGTGAGAGAGTGAGTGATGTGTGAGATGAGTGAGTGAGTGTTGAGAGAGTGAGTGAGTGAGTAGAGTGAGAGTGAGAGATGAGTGTTTGAGAGAGCGAGTGAGTGAGAGAGTGAGAGTGATGAGTGTTTGAGAGAGTGAGTGAGTGAGTGTTGATGGAGTGAGTGAGAGTGAGTGAGGAGTGAGGTTGAGAGAGTGAGTGAGTGAGTGAGTGTGGTGTGAGTGGTGTTGGTGATGTGATGTTGTGGTGTGTGAGGTGTGGAGAGTGGTGTGTGTGTGTGGTGGTGAGTGTAGAGAGAGTGTGAGAGAGTGTGTGTGAGTGTTGTGTGAGTGGTGGTGATGGTGGTGGTGTGTGTGGTGTGTGGTGTGTGTGGTGTGTGAGTGGTGAGTGATGTGAGAGTGTGTGAGTGAGGAGGTGAGTGTGTGTGTGTGTGTGTGTGTGTGTGAGTGAGTGTAGTGAGTGTGTGAGTGAGTGAGTGTGTGTGTGTGTGGTGTGTGTGTGAGTGAGTGGTGAGTGGTGAGTGAGTGATGTGAGTGAGTGAGTGAGTGGTGTGTGTGTGAGTGAGTGAGTGAGTGATGTGGTGTGTGTGTGTTGTGTGTGTGTGTGTGTGTGTGTGTGTGTGTGGTGGTGTGTGTGGTGGTGTGTGAGTGAGTGAGAGTGAGTGAGTGAGTGATGTGTGGTGAGGTGTGAGTGAGTGTGAGTGAGTGAGTGAGTGAGTGAGTAAGAGAGTGAGTGAGTGAGTGAGTGAGTGAGATGAGAAACAGAGAGAGACACACACACACACACACACACACACACACACAACACACAAAACACAACACACACACACACACAAACACACACACACACACACACACACACACACACACAACTTCAGCATAACACACTTCCACAGGTGGGAGAGGCTCTTGAAACTGAGTGTGTTTTGAAAGCCTCTCTTCCCCAGAAGCAGTTATTACACAGATAGCACACACTCTCACCTGAGAGACAGCGCTACACTTTATGTCTCTCAGTGTCTGATCAATGACTTCACTGGGATATGGACGGATCAGAGCTTGTAGGAAATTGTAATTTACACACACACACACATATAGTTGTATCTCCTGCATATCAGTGTCAAAGAGATCATTGTATTTTACAGCAATATACACACCAGACAAACGGTCTACCTCGTTTAGTGAGCGCTCACAGAAGTGTGATTTTCTTCCTCATGGTTTAGTTTTAGTAGTTTAAGGAGAACAATTTTCCACATGTGTGTCGCCAGATTGAGAAAGATAACTCGTGCCGTTCTAGATAAACCTCATTCTGATATTCATACTGATATTCATATCTGATATTATTCAATATTCATAATATTTATATTAGATATATATTAGGGTAACACTTTATTTTACACTTTATTGTGTCCTTGTTACATATGTTACATGTACTTACCATAGTAATAACAGTAAATTATGCATAATTAAATGCAACTAACTCTCAACCAAATCCTAATCCTACACTAACCCTATAGTAAGTGCATGTAGTTGCTTAATATTACTCAGTACTTTAATATATAATTACACTGTAACAAAGACACCTTAAAAAAAGTAACCAATTATTAGTCATGCATAATAATTATCATTACTAATGCCTTTATCGGTATCAACTTGAATTTAAGAAACATTTTATTTTAAAGTGTCCTTGTTACAAATGCAGAAATAACAAAACCCCAACCCACGTTATGTGTGTAAATGTTATTTTACTATCTTTATTACTATTCATAGTTTTTGTTACCATTTTGAATTAGATGTAATAACATTTCTCTGTTTTCACTTTAAAGCTTCAATATGTAAAAAAAAAATATTCGCCGCTAGGAGTCGCTGACCTCTTACAATAACAAAGGCGAAGGTTGATGACGCATAAGCAGAATTATGAAATTCGTTATGCTGATGGATATAATAATGATTATGGATGAGTGAATACATTGATGTTTTAATGACTGTGATATGAAGCACGACTGCTAATGCGAGACAGATATCAGCGACACACGCGAGATATAAAGGAATAAGGACATTTCATTCTAGCGAACTACACACAAGTGCTGATTAATACTCACACAGGTCAGTTTATTAGAGGAGTGAAACATGAGGGAACGCAGCGCTGGTTCACTTGCTGTACGCTATCACACTAAACTGCATTTGAGTGTGTTAAAAGTTATAATGTTATTCTATGTGAAATCTTTGGGATTTTGAGGATATTATAAGTACACAACTGCAGGAAATATATCACACTGTGCAAGTGATGTTTGGATATTTTATTGTAGCTTTAATTTCAGCTAAAGTTATACTATTTTGTTTTTTGTCATTTTATTAGTTTATTTTTATATAGTTATTATAAAGTTTAAATTTGTTTATTTATTCTTATTTAATTTAGCACTTCAACTCAAACTAAACAAAATTGAAAAATGTTGCCATGTCAGCTAAATAAAATACATTCATTTAAAGAAAATGTTGGTTACAAATTATTATTTTAAGGTATCCATGTTAATGTAATTGTATATTTAAGTACTGAGTAATATTAATAACTACATGTACTTACTATAGGGTTAGGATTGGTTTTGGGGTTAGTTGTGTGTAATTATGCATAATAGTTTATAGTAATTATAGTAATTACTAGTAACTACATGTAACAAGGACACAAATAAAGTGTGGTAGCACTTATTTTACAGTCCTGTTCCCATGTACATACTATTTACTTCTTATAGTTATTACAATAACTGGGTAATAAGTAGGTACTAACCCTGAACCTACCCGTAAACCTAACCTCAACCCATGTAGTTAACTTATATAAACCAGTACTTTCATCGGTTAGTACACTGTAAGTCCACTTACTGTAAAATAAAGTGCAACCTAAAGTGTTACCCACTTTGTTATATCAGTCATTTATTTTTTGGTTGCTCTATTTTAAGGAGTGTAATTTTACAGTGTAATTATATATTTAAGTAAATAAGTTAAAATAACGTGCAACCAGAATTTTATTTTATTGGTTCATTCCTAAAAATCTATGATGTGTAAGTTCCTGATGTAAACACCAACACACCGATGAGAAACGTGTGATCCGGACCTGTCCATTCAAAACAACCCAGAAGCAAATCTAAAAATACCTCCTCAAACTTCTCCAGCAACTCCTGCAAGCTGAAGTTCAGCCCGATCATCATGATCCACCGCACTACATCACACAGCGCCGAAGCCGGAGAGAAACCAGGTCCACACGCGCATAATACAGCTTATTATATGCAGGAACATCTGTGGAGGAGCGCGAGCACATCACGGCTTCAACATCTGCCGGCGTCGAGCAGAGCCGGAGCGCCCGAGCCGAGATCCGCATGCTCCGGTGTGTGAGGGCTCTCCATCGGGCTTCAGGACGGCCTGGCGCTGGAGGAACTCAAACTAATGTCCAACTGTTGGTTCAGTGATCCTTCGCTGCTTTAACATGCGCTCTCGCACAGAAAGAGTCTTGTTCCTCTAAGTTCCTGTGACCCTCGGGCAAGCGTTGCTAGTCAATTACCCGTGTCAAAGAGCCTCTGTGTGGTTCACGCTGGCGGGCAGGAACACACACTCGGATAGCCCAGGAGAGCGGTGAACATCTGATCTCTAGGAGAACATCTCCATAGCTAGACATGAGGACAGGCCGCAAGCAGAGCTGTGAGTGTGCCGGTCTTCATCTTCACAAGTCCTCAGCTAAGCACTTCACGAAAGTCCTGAGATGTAAAGATCTTCCACAGGCAGATTGAGACACATTTCCAGAACTTCCCCAAAGTTTCCCTGAAACTCTTCCCGGCGGTCCAGCTTTCGTCAGTCCTGGCCTCTCCTCTTGTTCTCCTCTGACTGCTGGCTCCCAGAGTTGACTTTTCCCCCTCTCTCTCTCTCTCTCTCTCCCTCTCTCTCCAGTGGCAGCTGTTTATTATTTTATTCAGCATCCTCTGTTTCCCCTCCTCTTTCCTCCACTCTAAACTAACACACACACAGTCACACACACATTTCCTGTAGGGCCCCACCATGAAAGAGAGGGAGCACGGTGTCGAAATTGAAAGAGAAGAACGTTCGACTAGAAGGTGAAGGCGGGAAAGACAACGTTTTATGAAGTATCGCAACAACTTGAGCATCTGTGAACGTCTGCAGGAGCGAGAGACAACACAACATGTGATGCGATCTAGAGAACCATCTTCCATTTGAAGTCATATTGGTGTACACACCTCTGATAAACATCTTAATCACACACACACACACACACACACACACACACACACACACACACACACACCACACACACACACACACACACACACCACACACACACACACACACACACACACACACACATCATCGCAAGTCTCATGTTGAACTTTCTAACATCCAACATTATAGTGACACACTGACATCTCTGCCAATATTGTGACTATTGTGAGACGGGACAGTGACATTTTGTGGATATTGGGAATTATTGCGACTTATTGCAGCAGCAAAGTGAAACATTGTAGATATTGTGATTAATGACAGCAACGTACACATGCGGATATTGCGACTTATTGAGGTGACATTAATGACACACTGCAGATATTGTTATCAATTACAGCAACATACACAGCAATAAACTGCAGAAATTATGACTTTTTACAGTGATGTTAATCACATATTGCAGAAATTTGTCAGCAATTACTGAAACATCCACAATATATCTGTGTATAATACATTTGTTATATTCAACATGTACAGTATCTGTGATATATATATATATAATAATATATATTATATTAATATATATATTATATTTGATTAATTTATTTGATTTGCTGGACTTTACTGTTTTGCTGGACTTTATATATATATATATTTTTGTGGCGTCAGAAACACCAGCGATTTCAACCCGTGTTTTTGAGACTGTTTTTGATTCACTGCAGTTTTCAAGAGAAAATAGTGTAGAGTAGCAATGGTGTAGAGTAGACTTATGAATTTTGTCAGGCTTATGAGGTTTGTTTTAAAGTATAATAAAAACACCACATAGACATATAAACTTGATTTTCACCACAGGGGGACTTTAAAAATGTGAGGAAACCCACTGACTTAAAATTATTAAGTAAACAAACTTCATGCGTAATTGAAAAAAATAAGTTACGTGAACTTCACAATTTCACATAACTACATTTTTTCAATTGACCCTTCGCAGGGAGTTTGATTGACAGACGATCTGACCAATCATCATCCGCCGAATCCACCATCTTTGTCCGACACAGCAGTCAGGGGAGTTAGTAGACTAACATTGGAGGATTTGAGCTTGAAAACCGGTGTGTACTGACGTCTTTCCGCCGTTCAAACAACATTTCTTCTGATGTTCATTCATGTTTAGAATTCATGCAAGAGATGATGGGTTCACGAGCAGCTTTAACTGAGGCTCTACGCCGATCTGGCAGACACATTAAAGAGCCACACAGTCGTATTTGTTGTTTAAATTTCTTTAAAAAAATACCAAATTTGAAAGTTGAGACTTTGTTTCATATGAAAAGTAACCTGGTCTGTCCTGTGTCCGTGTGTTGTCAGTGTCTCTGCTCCGCGATGTATTTTTCACTGCGTGAGAACATGATGTGTGGCGTGAGAGAGGCGTGGCTTGTACATAGCAACAGTAATTAAAGGGGGCGGGACTTTGCAAACAGTCAATTATGCATGTTTTTTTTTACTTAATAATTTGAGGCAACAGGTTTCGTCACTTTTTTTTAGTTAAGTAAACTGATCACTTTTTACAGTGTACGTAATCCAGATATTAGACAGCATGAAGTGATGCCGCAGACATTGTAACACACTCCAGCAAATATAGCGGCATTTACATATTGCAGTAAACACTCTCAGATGAACAGACTTCTGTTCGACACATATACCATCATGGAATCGCTCTCGGTTTATCATCGACCTTTGAGTTCAACTGAAACGAGTCTGAATGACAAATACAGTAAAAATCACTCTCTCAGGTTCACATTTTGCTTCTTTTTTGATCAATTGTCACCAATATTTCCCGTTTCCTTTAGATATCACCACCTACTCCATTCTCTGCAGCGCTCGGAGTTAAACAGCCTCACTCAGAGCTCCGCAAAGTGTGTGTGAGTGTGTGTTACGCTCCCTTTGAAATTCAGAACGTACATATGGGCTCTTTCTTGACTTGTCTAAATACATAAAGTCAGCATGTCAAGGGCCATGTGGTCCGAACACACACACACAGACACACACACAACAACACACACACACACACACACACACACACACACACACACACACACACACACACACACACACACACACACACACACACACACACACACACACACACACACACACACACACACACACCACACACAGTCTAAAGAGGCCAGGAGCAAAGACAGAAGACAATTGTGAATATTCATGAGAGAAACTCTTTGAAGTGCCTTTACTTCATTAGTGCATTTACATAATGAATATCCAGAGCAGCACGTTTGATGTGTGTGTGTGTGTGTGTGTGTGTGTGTGTGTGTGTGTGTGTGTGTGTGTGTGTAAACAAACCCTGCTGGATTACAATCAAATCAGGATATGAATATGTGTAACACATAATGGTTCATGAGTTAATACATGGGAATGTTTGTTTACGCAAACAAAAGTAATGCAGATGATTATGAACGAGTAGAATAAACACACTCGGAAACATCAGCGCTCAGTGGGGACGCTTCGAGACACTGGCTGGAGAATAACACACAACTGACTGGAAGTGGAGAGAGGGCGATGGGTGAACGGGAACTGGGAATTATGGGAATAGATACGCTGGGAAAACTGATCAATCAAAGTTTGAGCTAAAGAGGGAGGTGTGACTCACGGACACTCACACCATGTTTCAACACGACCACTGTTCATGAACGCTTTAACTTCATTAGGAAAACATGTCTCCATGCACACACGCAGACACACACACACACCACGCAGACACACACACACACACACACACACACACACACACACACACACACACACACACACACACACACACACACACACACACACACACACACACACACACACACACACACACACACACACAACTTTAATCTTGTTAGCTGTGATGGAGCAGATTTATGTGCAGGTACTTCTAACAAACATCTAAGTCCAGTCCACATCTGTCCCCCACTGATAATGGTGGTGTGTGTGTGTGTGTGTGTGTGTGTGTGTGTGTGTGTGTGTGTGTGTGTGTGTGTGTGTGTGTGTGTGTGTGTGTGTGTGTGTGTGTGTGTGTGTGGTGTGTGTGTGTGTGTGTGTGTGGGTTTTATTAGCTATAGCTTATGGACAATGCAGGGTTTCTGCAGGTTTTATGAAGGTAAATTTGACTTTTTTAAGACCAAGTAATGGAAATTTAAGAAATAAATTGAAGTGAAACTCAATGCATTGTTATGTTATATAATGTGTATATTTAAGGAGAAACACTTCAGAGTTTGAAAATGCATCTTCCGACAGATATCTGTTACTTCTTTAAAAAAAAAAGAAGAAGAATCTTGTTTTGCTCAAAACCATTACAGTACAGTAAATATTTTTTACTGATCAAACTCCAAAAAAGATTACTAAGAAATCAAGATACATTTACTTCAGATGTAAAATGACCTGAAATATGAGGTCATGTTTTCTGTGAAATTGATCAAAATTCAGTTTATGACTAAAACAAGAACAAATATCTGCCAATGTGCTCAGAAAAATCAGGTTCATTAACAAGTTTTGACAGATATTTGTTCTTGTTTTAAGCATAAACTCAATTAATTGTATTACATTTTTCAAGACTTCATTTGTGTAAGTGCAAATTAAGACCTTTTTAAGACCCTGACAATGTCCCTAATCAGACAAAACCTGAATAAACTGACTGAAATTGCAATGTATTTAAAGCAATTTTCCCACATCTTTCACTGGTGTGTGACTCAACTATATGAAGCAAACACACATCTTCAGCAATAGCAGACGGTTGCACATGCTCAACACAATCTATTAGTGATCCGTCTGAAAAAGATCTACAGAAATGACACTTTCAGAGCTCCTGTCCTCAAATAAACCAGATATTTGAGGTAATGACGTGTTCTAGCGATCACTAAACATTGAAGAAGAAAATAAAATGTTAAAAAGACATCACATGACCTGGTGTAACCTCTCGCCCTTAGCAACAGAGCATTACGTACTCCTGTTTTAAGGCAGTTTGTCTGAACGAAGCTCTTTTATATTTGGAAACTATAATCCAAAGAATTCACCGTGACCAAAAACAACTTCCAGCAGCAGAAGAGTTTCTCTCTAACACATCTCGCCCAAACACACACACACACACACACACACACACACACACCACACACACACACACACACACACACACACACACACACACACACACACACAAACTAACCCTCAACAAAACCCTATTCCTAACACTATACTGCAAGAACACGTTGTAAATTGGTATTACTTAATAGTGTTAACTTCTTTAATGAAAATATGATGAAAAATGTGGTGGTACTTTATTTTAAGGTGTCTCTGTTACAGTGTAATTGTATACTGAGTAATATTAATTAGCTACATGTACTTGGTTTAGGGTTAGCTGCATGCAATTATGCATAATTTATAGGTATTAAACTATATTTAACATATGTAACAATGACACAGTAAAATAAATTACCAAAAATGTTCGTCGACAAGCTTTTTTGCCAAGACGAGACGACAATAAGGTGATTAAACGATAACCTTGACTATATCAACATGCAATATTACTAAAATGTTGTTAAAAAAAATCAAATTATTACCAAATTCTCAATGTTTTGTAAGTTTGATGTATTTATTAAGATCTGAAATAAAACAAGATGAACTGAAATATTCCAGCACTTTCTGTGATGTAGTGCTCGATTATCATAGGAAGTAATAAGAAATGACTCTTTCATTAAGGTAGTAGTCTAGTGAGAACGGTGTTGGGGAATCACTTTTCTCTCTTTTTCATCCAACCGCAGATTTTGCAAGTTCCCGAAATTTCACCGTAAAAAAATGCATAAATATCCTGCATATTCCATCACATTTTTTAAGAAAACGTGCCGCATAATCAAGGATTTTTGCCCGCAACAATCACAAAAAAAACTCTGCATTGTTCTAGGACGACTGTTTATTTATGGCGGGAAAAGAGTTTACATTCCCCAATCAGAGCATTTCTCTTAAAATGATATGTTTTCTGCCTGGTGTTTTACTAAATCTTTGCAATCTGGCGAAATCTTTGCAAACTCTTTACACTGTGGAAGCAATCTCCATTTGAGATATTCTGCTTTGAAAGTGTCTTCACGAGCGCTTGTGCTGTTTGCAGAGACTACTGCCATCAAACCTCCCAGTGATGAACACTAATACACACAAACATCAATCTCAACTATATTGTTTGCGGTTGTGGTTGTTTTAATAGAAAAACATTAATGTCATTTGGAATTATTGATATTAATATTAGGTATTTCGGTAACACTTTATTTGAAAGGGTGTGCATAAGACTGACATGACACTGTCATAAACATGACATAACACCTGTCATGAACATGAAGGAGTCTTTATGAATGTTTATGACTGTTGTCATTAAGTGTCATTCGGTAAATTATGACACTTTTAATGCAAAGTTGACATTGTTTAAAATGTCTTTGTTATGACAACTTGACATTAACAAAGACAAAAAATGTCTTTGTTATGACAACTTGACATTACCCAAGACAAAAATGTCTTGATTATGACAACTTGACATTAACAAAGACGGAAATGTCTTTGTTATGACAACTTAATATTAACCAAGAAATCATAACCTGTCAACCTGTCACAAATATGTCATAACAGGTCTAATTATCAAACTTCAAGCATTTTGCAGTGTAATAACCCTTAATGACATCTTTATAACTAGTACAATGTGTTCCACTTTACTTGAGGACAAGTAAAATATTCATGACACAGTTATAATGGTGTCATGACGGCCAAAGTTGTCACAGGTTGACAGGTTATGATTTCTCGGTTAATGTCAAGTTGTCATAACAAAGACATTTCCGTCTTTGTTAATTTCAAGTTGTCATAATCAAGACATTTTTGTCTTGGGTAATGTCAAGTTGTCATAACAAAGACATTTTAAACAATGTCAACTTTGCATTGAAAGTGTCATAATTTACCGAATGACACTTAATGACAACAGTCATAAACATTCATAAAGACTCCTTCATGTTTATGACAGGTGTTATGTCATGTTTATGACAGTGTCATGTCAGTCTTATGCACACCCCTTCAAATAAAGTGTTACCGGTATTTCACCATTGAGAAAGTTCTTTTTTATACCAGTTTTCAAGTATGTAGAGAGTGTTCATTTATGATAAATAGCTTGTAATAAATCAGTAGGCTAATCACTAGATGAGGTCAAATAAACCATGTGAAATACAGTATGAGTTGATATTCTCTTGATTTATGCTTATAGGTGAAAGTGCAATAATTGATGAAATGTAAAAATACAGAACATACAATACACACCGAAACCATAATAATACCATGATTTGGACATATACTCTTGTACTCTTTCCCCTATTTTATAATAGGGAAATGTTTGATTGTGGACGCATCACATGTATTAGTATTTTGCAGTCCAATTCAAACACATCAATAATACATATATTGAGGAATCTGGAGAAATGAAGTCTATATTAGGTCTCTCATCTGCCGAGAAACGCTTGAACGGCTGTCAGACTTATACAGTAGATGTGCCGAAAACAGTCTAAAAGCAGATCCAGTGTTGAGATGTCTACCCTTTTTCAGATCGAAGACACTCAAAACTGCAGTAAAGTAGTATTTAGATCAGAAATGATCCTAATTTGAATAATAATTGCATATATTGTGCATCATTTATATGTCTATTAATACTCCGCTTTGTGAAGAAACACTGCTTTAGAGCCATCAAGGATGAAAAATAATAATAGATGATGAAAAAAGTGACTTGGAAAACAGTTTAAGCAACAACACACACACAGACTTTGCATCAGATTCACTGTAGTGCTTTTCTCTGGCGTTCTCTCTGATCATGTGTGTGTGTGGGTCTCTGTATCATCCCGCCATCACAGCGCCAAATTCCTCAGTAATAGAGGAGCTCGCCCCTCCCTGCAGCGCACGCTTATCAGACCCGTGTGCTTTCCTGCTGCGCTCCGACAACAGCTCCATACGTGTGTGTGTGTGTGTGTGTTGTGTGTGTGTGTGTGTGCGTGCGTGCGTGTGTGTGTGTTTGTGTGTGCGTGCGTGTGTGTGTGTGTGCGTGTGTGCGTGTGTGTGCGCGTGTGCGTGTGTGCGCGTGTGTGTGTGTGTGTGCGTGTGTGTGTGTGTGTGTGTGCGTGTGTGCGTGTGTGTGCGCGTGTGCGTGTGTGTGTGTGTGTGTGTGCGTGTGACAATCAGACATCAACACCCCAGGTGAACAGGGTAAAAAATATACTAATAAATAATCACCATACTTCATCAGTTGATTGATTATATTAATACTTGCAAACATTTTTTTGTATTACAAGTTTTCTGAAATGTTATGTTTAAATATGTAAATGAGGCGTTATCTAATCAAATATGCATTAATTTGCATACATTTCTAGAACAAAAATCTGAACATCGGATTAAAATTCTTGTTTCATTTTTTTTATATAATAGAGTCAAAGTTTTTTTACAGAGGGAATTTTGGATGTTTCACTCAGTGTATCACTGACAACAGCCAAAAATAAAAAAAAATTCACCATTTTTTTTAGGAATAAAATGTATAAAATCAGGAAAATTATATATTGACAAACCCCTTTGAAAAAAACCTTCAGAATATAGATAAGAACAAAAAATGTAAAGTTTGAAATGTTTTTAAAGTAGAGATTTCTGGCTCGAAGTAGGAGGAAAAACTACTTTTAAGAAAGCGGTCTTTAAAGATATACTGCAATTGAAATCTACAGACACAAATAGATACATTTCTCTAAAAAACACAGTTAAAAGTGTAATTTGAATGTTTTCTCTCCACTGGTCACTCTATGAAAACACTAATGACAGGCAAAAAGCACAAAATCTCAAAATTGACAGATGCATAAAAACAGTAGCCCGTGATGTCTCGCCTCACTAGACCAACCAAACAAACACAAAAATAAATAAAACAAAAGCATAATATGGGATATCCATATTTACTGTATGAAAAATGATTGAGGAAATCATGGCATACAACACACAGGAATAAATTACATTTTACTATATATATTATATACACACTATATATACACAAACAGTCATAATTAAAGACGAGCAGAGACCCCAGAACATCCAGATTGACAGAGATACAGTATTAGGAGTCTCACTAACAACAACACACTAGCTCTGCCGGTGTGGTACAATCTGTGCAACATTAGATGTGTTTTGAGGGTGTGGATAGAGCCATGTCGGAAATGCAATTGATTTGTATGTCTACTGAAATCAATAGACTTGCAGGATTTGTTGATGCAATATATATATTAGGGCTTCTTTTACATGTGATCTGACAACTTGGCCCAGAAAGTTTGACAGCAGTCCTCACATACAGTAGCTCTGTTTTTACTGTATTTTTGAACAATTAAATGCAGCCTTGGAGAGTACAAGAGATAAAATAAAAAAGTTAATTATTCCAATGCCATCAAAAACAAATTAGACCCAAAACAACTGTAATCTGTAATGTAATTGTGCCGGAGAGCCTCGTATTCGAACACATTCTGATGTCAAGCTCCTTGGAGGACCTTCCTCCAGGTGTCTAGAGATGCTGCCTGAATCATTATGACTAAGCAGGATTTCTGTGTGCATGTGTGTCTTGTAGTGCACTTTCAGAGATCCTCTGAACCCCTCCACCTCCCCAGCTCCACCTGCCCAAATCTGCTCTCTTACATGCTCACAGTAGTGTTGCTCAACATTTAAATAGTCCGGTTCATTGTTTGCTTTGAGCTAGTCCTGCCACCAGCTCCACCTGCCTAGATCTGACACAGGTAGGGGTGTAGCGGTTCTCAAAATTCATGGTTCGGTTCGATACGATACAGTTGTGTCACGGTTCGGTACGTTTTCGATACAGCAAAAAGAAAGAAATGCCAGAGAAATGTCCTATTTATTAAAAGAAAAAGTGTGTGTTTTCCTACATCTTGAAACTTTTAGGTTTATTAATGGGGGTAATCATTGAAGGATGAACAAATAATGTTTTGGTCATCACATTAAAAATAAATATGATAACATTTAAATATGATAATATCTGAGTTTTGAAGTGTTGGCAAAAGATGTGTGATGTACTTGAAAGCATTTTTCTATTTCTGCCAAACTACCATGGTTACAGTGAGTGTTACTACAGTAAATCCATGGTGAATGATGATCTGTGGACTTAAAACCTATAACTAGTTCATTCATGGAACATGTTTCTCCTGCTTTCCACATCAGCGCTGTTTGATCCGTTAATAACGGAGAAATTTTAATGTTTCTCAGTAGATCTTGCAGAGATGTTATTTCTTCAAATGCTTAGTTTACTGGATCTCTCGGCGCTGTAGTAAGAGTGTCGCTTGATCACGATCGGCTCGCGCTGCGCTGATGTTGATGGTCTGAACCGATAAACGGTCCGTGAAGCACAAAGTAATGAGTAGCTCAGTTTCGTTCCGCTTTCATTACGTTTGCCATTTGATGTTGCGCAACGTTGTGATCGCTCCAGCGCGGATTTTGTTCGGCAGGAAAAATGGTCAAAAGAATCGTTCGGTTTGTAGTGCGTACCGAACCGAAAGCCTCGTACCGAACGGTTCAATACGAATACGTGTACCGTTACACCCCTAGCTACAGGATTCAGATCTTGCACGCTCACAGTAGTGTATCTGTGTATCTATTAGCAGTAGCAAGTCCATACTTGCTCTGCAGTCCACCAAGACAAACACATTAACATTGCCATATTCAAGCGTTGTCATGACATGATTGAAATATTATTACAACTAAAATGTCAGTTGTGCAGGAGACTAGAGGTAGGTATCTGAATCAGGTCTAGAGAGCAGCAGGTTTCATACTCTCCTGATCTTCATAAACACAGGAAATCCTCATTTTAAACCGTAATCAGGTGCCGTGGGAAAGAGGCTTTTCCAAAACATTCCATGGAAATCTGCTCATGCCAAACAAACACACACCCATGCGTTTCCACATGTTAAACATCACATGACTCAAATAACACTTCTCTAACAGGGAGAGAAACTAAGATCTAATGCCATATAAACATATTCAATCAAATAAAACACAATGAGTTCCGGAGCATCATTACGCCAGCGAAATATTCTGTCAAATATGCAATATACACACAAACCAACACAGCTATATGATATAAAAAAATATAAAGCAACACAACTGTTTTCAAAATTGATAATAATAATACATGTTTCTTTAGCACAGGATTTTAAATGACCTTTTAAATATCTAGTTGAGTCCTGAAACTCTAGAGGGCACAGAATGATCTGCGGTCTGCAAGCGATCACATCATTACTGCAGGCACAAGCTGATTGGCCTCTGCTGATCCTACAGCCAATGAGATTGCTTGCTAAAGATTTAAATTAGGGGTGTCCATGGTTAACCGATTAACCGTTAAAAATTGCGTAACCGAGTGAAACATTTTGCTCGGTTAAGTGGCGTCAATGGCGTGAATTGTTGCATCACCAGAGACCGCCAGAGCGCTCACAGACATTTGTAATGTCCACAAGAAGTTCACTTTTATAATTTTAAGGCCGTAAATAGGCTTTCATTTCTCAAATAGTGTAATGTCTTAATTTTAGTTTGAATTGGTCTTAAACTAAACTAACATGTAAAAAGACCGCTTACAAGTAAACATTTGTTTAATAGTTGGTTCGGATGAGTAGCCTAACTGAGTAGCCTATTTAATTGGAATATCAAATAGGTTGTGCGATTATTCAAAAAAAAAAAAAAAAATCATGTTTTTGGTGCTGACGCGTTCAATGTAGCCTGGGTGGCGCTGCCAATAACCTAAAAGCTGTCAAAAAGAACAGGCAAAAGTAATGATTATGAATATGTCAAATATAGCAAGGAGACATTTTAATTGTTTATTAATAAATAAGTGTTTTCTGTCAGTGTCGGCTCACTCGGCTGGAGAGATGAAGTTGACGATGCTGACTCGCGATCTTCACAGTGAACGCGCCAGAGAGAAATGCACTTTTCATACGGATTACATAAGAGCAGTCTGTTTTCTTTCGTTTTGAATTGTTCTGTTTAAAAGTAGACATTTCAATATAGATATATTTTCTCATGTGTGTTAAGTAGTCTACCTTTTATACGCGGAGTTTCGGTTTGTTTATGAGATGCGCTCAGTTCACGCACTGGCGGCTCCGTGTCGTGATTAATGTCTGCTATATTTACTTCTATTTAATAAATCCAGGTATATATTTGGTTGATGAAATATTGATTAAAATTAAGATACAATTAATACAAAACGAAATTCACTTTAAAGAAAGGCTTTGTGCTTTCTGTTTGAGGTCTCTGGAAGTTTTTGTGCCGCTTCAAGAACTGTCACGTCCCATTGTTTGTTCCATATAAATGTGAACACGAAAAATAAAATAAAATGAATATTTTATGTTCTGGGGAGAACTAACCCTTCTTCATTCGGCAGTAGCCTAGTACTTTTGGTTTGTGCAGTGTAATTCACAGAATTAGGTAGCCTAAAACAATATTTTGCCACCTAAAAGTTAAAGATGTTTTGTGCAGTTATTAAAGGTGTTAAAAATGAACTACCCCTTTCTCGTGTGTCTGTATCTCGGGGTTGCGGCGCGCACACTATGGTTAACCGAGTATTAACCGCTAAGGGCATCGGTTAACGGTTAATGAAAAACTTGAAAACGTGCAGCCCTCATTCTCCACGTCAGAGAGAGAGAGTGTGTGTGTGGTGTGTGTGTGTGTGTGTGTGTTCTACGCTGCAGTTTTATGCATCACTAAGTGCTGATCTATCATTTCTGCTCGCAGACACATTAAACGCAGCATCTGTGTGAGCAGTAGATCAAGCTGACCTTAACCCTCCTGCTAAACTCACTGTATATAATCGTTTACATCAGAAAGACGGCTCGAGAGAAAAAGAGATTTTTATCAACTGATTCATTGTGTTTTTTAACTGTTTTCTAGTAATTAGGAAAGATGCAAATGTTTTGGCTAATAAATGTACAGAACACTATCCATATTAGGATTATTAAAGAGCCGACAAGGCTTAATGTCAAGCTGAACGTAATTACAGCCCACACGGTGTAATTAAACACTGTCCAACTGAGGACAAAAACAAATACAAACACTGCAACTCCTAAACGAACCAAATGAGTAATCCGATACAAAAATGATCAGGAATATTATTCAGCGAGTGCTGGGGATTTGTGTGTGCTTTCTTCCTGCGTTCACTTAGGCAAGGAAGGATGATAGTCTATTCCTCTTTTCATCCGTATAGTCACTCACCATCAAGTAATCAAATGTACAAAAACTGTGCATAATCTTCGTAAAAGTGATTTATTTAAGAGCGACGAGACTGATTAACATGAATGGCAAGGACAGCAGAAGCTTTATTATCCAGCTTTCACTTTAAAGCTACACTGTGTAACTTTTTTAGTTTATTCTTAGCTAAAAACACTTAGTTCTTTCAAAAATATATGTGCTCATTAATGTATATTTACTTCGTTCAAGTAATAAAGTATTCTCGTGAGTGTATAATATGCCATTGAAAATACATACGGGTAAGGGGTTCTAACGTCGGTCGCCATGTTGCCCCTCCATCTTGAAAGTACATTAGCCAAAGAGGGACATAGGCCGTTAATTCAAGCTTCGCCTTTCGCGTTTTAACACGCCTGGGTTAGCACTCGAACTGCCTAACACTCGAACGTGAAGCCATGTTAATCTTGGACTACATTGGCCACCGTAGGAGTTAAAACGAAATCGGAATTGAGAGGAACAGAAACTAATATTCACTGGATGATCATATACCTTTTCACCGCTACATGGGGGTAAAAATCACACAGTGTAGCTTTAACACACAAACACTGTTGACGTGATTGTGTTTACTAAGATACTCATGAAGACGGGCATTTTGACACACAAGTGTGTGTATTTGACCGTTCAAGCGCAGTAAGATAAGTACTTAGTGGCGTATGACCAGCACTTGTGGTGTGTGTGTGTGTGTGTGTGTGTGTGTGTGTGTGTGTGTGTGTGTGTGTGTGGTGTGTGTGTGTGTGTGTGTATCTAATGAGCACCGTTACACTGCTTGTGTAATCAGCTGTTTTTAAATCGCAAGGCTTAAACACACATTGTTTCTGTAGACGGCGTAACTCCACACTAGTGAGGACATGACTGCGGTAGTAAAGTCTGACGTCTTCAATTTGTGACCGATGTTTTAGTGATTGAGTCATTGAATGTGATCGACGGGCGATGGGTCGGAGCATCCCTAGAAAAAAATGTCAATGCTTTTGCATTCTCATGCAAGTATTTGTGTCCCCGAGAAACTTTGCGACGACTCGCAAATGATTCAAACGTTTTGAGAATGCAAAAGCATTGAGAATTTTCCCTCCCATCTCATTCCCTCGCATCACACAATTTTTTAAAAAAAATTTAACATTTCGAAATTGAGAGAAGAGAAAATGTTTAAATGATTAATTTTTGAGGTCTTGATTCCACTTTCAATGTCTCATTGTAAACAATAATGCTCAAAATAATGAATAAGTTTGAGTAGGGTCAACTTAAAAATGACAAATTAGTTCAATCAAATCAACTTTTATGAGTATTTAAACTTTCTTTTTCTTTTGAGACTTGTTTCTTTTAATTTAGACAAACTTAAATTTAACTGAAAGTGGGCTGGGATTTCTATTTCCCAGCATGCTTTGCTGTAAAAGACTCGAAACTGAGAGTAAACACTAGAATTAAGTGTTATATAATGGTTTTGTGCAGGATTAATGTCAAGTGTATGCTAATGTAGAAGAGTTTCTGTTGTCTTTTTGTCTTTTTTTTTTTTTTCTGGGGGTATCATCATGGTGACGAGTCACTATCCTATACTAATAATATCAAAGCATTGTTTTACCCATTAGCATTTACTGAATTAAAGTTAGCCAAGTTTCCACTACTAAAATATTTAAGTTGAAATAACATGATAATTTAAAGTTTACTCAAATTATCTTACTCAAATATTTCAAGTTAAGAGCAATTAAAATGTAACAATACCAAATAAAAATCTGCCGGTTCTGCTTGCTTACACTTTAAATTTTCTTTCTTTTTTTTTGACACCTTATTTTACAGGTTTATAGTGTACAGTTGGGTCTGAACCGAGGTATGTTGCATCATCAACATGGGCACTAGTGGTAGTTGTTTATTATAGTACCAATAAAACATCTCAAGAGAGGAGTGTTTCACACCTTCAATAGCGAATAGGATTGAACCATAGAGGAGCTCACATGAACCCCAGATCACCTTCAAGTGCGCATTCACATCACACCAACCAAGCTCTCGAATGGAAGCGCCTTCAGACAATTAAGAGAAAGTCAGAGAGAGAGAAAGAGATAGAGAGAGAGAGAGACATGCTAATGTATGAAAGAGAAAACTTAATGAACCTAATTAGCCGGTACGATTCGTGAACCTGCCAAGAGACAAACCCAAACGAGCTTAACGAAGAAATAACAGCGGGAGAGAGAGAGAGAGAGAGAGAGAGAGAGAGAGAGAGAGAGAGAGAGAGAGAGAGAGAGAGAGAGAGAGAGAGAGAATGAGAGAGAGAGAGAGAGAGAGTGGGTGTGTGTGTGTGTATATAAAGCGCTCCTGATGGCCAGCACATTACTAAAAGTGCTTATAATTCAGAAGTTCAGTCGGATTTGAAATGTAATTTCACATATTTTCAGCACATCAGAAACACAGCTAGATAGAGAGGAGGAGGAGGAGATGGGAAAAGCAAGTCTTTTTCTGGAAAACACAGAGTCAAAAACACAGAGTCATGTCACTGGGTTGCTGGGAAGCCGTCGTCATGACACCAGAGATATCGCTGGAACACAAGGTCAGGTGATCACTCCTCGTTCAGCGCGGTCAGCAATCTTCCCTCAAATACTGTTACAATCCATCTAGAGGAGGCAAACACACACTCGATCCATCTCTCCCGCTCGGCTCCATTAGACAGCAAATGGACTTAATGGACTTTATGTAGCTGATCTGCTTTTACATCTAAATGCATTAAAAATCAATGACGCACGCTTGCAAAGAAAGCGTACAGCGTTCAGTTTCAATAACATTTGCAGGCGTCGTGCGTGTCAGCATTAATACTCAAGTACTCAAGTCCCGCCCATCTGCTAAAGCACTTCACACAACAGCTCAGAAACACACAGAAACTTTATCAAACATGACATAGGTTTGACAATACATACGAGAGGTGGAATGATTTACTCGATGCACTCGAAATCTTGCTGATTCATTGAAAAAGATGAAACTGTTAATCACTCATTCAGTGTTGGCCGCTGAATATTAAAAGAAACTTGAATATTTTCTCTGATTAAAGTCATCATAGAACATTGTATTGTAAGTATAGTAAAATATGCACTGGTTTTGCACATGCTCTAGTTCAGTTTCCTGCGTTTTAGTTAGTTTCCATGTTTTTGCATTGCATTGATTATTAGTTGCACCTGTTCTCTATTTCATTGACTGGTTTGCCCTGTATGTATTTAACCCTCTGGGGTCGAAAACCGCGTGCCCGCGTTTTGCTGGATTTTTTCCTTATCAGTGCAAAAGAGAATCAAATTACTCTGTTAATTTTGATCTTAAATATAAGTGTTGTACATCATTAGATCCTGTTAAGTTTCTATTTTTTTTGTGGATACTCACAATAAAAACAAAGTGTTGTGCTTTTCGTCAAACAAAGAAAAATAAACATGATGCGCGTTTTCCCTTCTCTCTGTCTTTGAGGTCCGTTCTGAAACGCGTCCGAAACATTCACTTTAACTCTGTCAATACTTGTCACAGAGATACGAGAGATGTCTCTTTATGAAGCTGAGATTCTCTTCTTTCAAATGAAGTATTTTTTTTTTTTTTTTTTTTAAATATTTCCAGTTTATGTAATCCGTTTGAAACCAAGGAGAGTTACAGTTTTTTCGCTCTCCCTTCATTAAAAATAATTAGGTGAGCCCGCCACACCCCCAGCGCTTTTGACATGGTAAATAGGCGATATGCATCCCACACGCGGCACGCCCCCGATCACTGCATAACAACATGAAGATTCTTCATCAGAGATTCACTGATAGTTCATCGCGTTTTAGGGATGGAAGCACGCTAACGTTACTCCTTCAGAGGATTATGGACAGCTGGGAATAATTAACCTTTTCCTCAGTGGAATTTGAAACTCAGACGAGCGGTTGCATTTTGAAGAACGGATTGACCCCGAGGATACAAGTTCGGAGTAAGTTTAGTGTTTTATAATTCCTTTTCTGATCATAGAGCTCAAATGCATTTTCAGACTATAGTAAATATTAACTCACAACGTTCGTGTAGGCCTATACGCTCGTGTAAACTTTTTAAATAACTGCTTAGTTTGTAATGATTTAGTGAAATATATTGATCTGCAAGTTTTGTTTGAGTTCTCCTGTGGTCTAGTGGTTAGATCAATTGCCAAGCGTGTTAGAGGTTACAGGTTCGAATCCACCACTAGCATATTTTTTTTCTCTCATCAAAACCGAATATGTTCATCAGTGGTTACAGTCTATATCAAACACACACGTATATAGGACACACGTTTGTGTGCATTTTATTTTGTGATTTCACCGGAATGAATAGTGTCCGCAATGGCAATAGATTGAAAAGCACGTTCTGTGCGCGCGCCGCCACAAGAGACTCACTGTATCCATGACACTGATAGCAGGACACGAGCGCTCAGCTTGAGTTCAAAAACAAAACATTTTAGCTCTAGATCTCTTATTTAAGAGCTGACTAAATGAATGATCTACTAGTTAACTAGAGATGTTTTATTTGTATTAGGTACAGCCGTTCATTGAGTGTATCAGTAAATGCGTGCGGTCGATGAGCCATAAACAGATACTCGCGGTTACGCAGTCTACCAATCAATAGATGTTTCTCTGTCCATCAACAGATACATTGTGCATCTATAATCATAATAGTCCATCAGTTTACTTTGGATAATGTGCTAACAGTCTTTTGCTTTTGTTTTGTTGTGTTTACATCGTCACCATCAGTCTTCAGAAATCATTCTGATATAATTTTTTTTTTAAATCAATGTTGTAAACAGTTATGCTGCTTAATTTTTTTTAACCTGTGATAGTTTTTTTAGGATTCTTTGAATGCACTTTTTTTATTTATATAAGCACTATATAAGCAATATTTTATATATTTTTTTTATATAAAAAAAAAACAAGTTTGGTCTTTTTTATTTTTTTTTTTTGAAAGGAAGTGTTAAGTGATATGAATGACTTTAAGTCTTTATGTTCTTAGGAAAGATTTCTATTTTGAATAAATGCTGTTCTTTTTAACTTTTTATACATCGAATCATTCTTAGTTCAGGCTGCCTCACAGCACCTTGATGGGCCATTAGACATTGGGGGAGTGTCTTTAGTCTCCCCAGGTGTAAATCACATTAATATTCATCGGCATTAACAGTCCCACGCATACAGCAGTAATGACCCAAAAACTGATGTAAGAAATTCAAATCGTTATACTGATCTTTCTGAAAGAGTGGTCAGAATGATTTTCAATTCATTTTGAAGTAAAAGTTCTAGCCTACAAGAATAGTAACTCAAAAGTATTGTTTTCAACTATTCAGTATGTGTTAAATGGCCTTATTGCGGTGACATTTTTTTTCCCAAAACGTACTAACCACGCATATTATTTTTTTTCTATAAAATGCAAACATGTACATCCATTTTGCTCACATATTATTGTAGCAGAGTTTGTGCTGAATACAGCAAATTTATATGTTGGCAAATGGTATGTTTTAAGTAGCTGAAATAAGCACAAATGTCAGGGCATACCAAAACACAGAAAGAGCCCGAAAACAGCTCAGACCCCAGAGGGTTAAGCTCCGTTTTTTTATCGTCACATTATACCTTTCTTTTTTATTTTTAGAGTGCTAGTTTAATTTTTATTTTTAGAGTGCTAGTGCTAGTTATATATAACTATATATATATACATACCATACAAATACACACACCAATATAACATGCATCCTCTGTTTCTGGACTGATGACTTATTAATTTAGGAGTAATATTATCTTCTTGTTTGTGTCCATCAAAAAAGAGTGTTTAATTCACTGGATTGTCCAAAAAAAGTCATTACCAAATTGCTATTTAAAATATAAACCATTTTTTTTCTGTGATATGCAGCCAAAGCAACTATATCATGATACACGCCATTAATATGGCATAAAATGACACATACTGTGACACTATGACAGCATCCGATATGAAACATGACAGCAGGAGAAACGCACGTATGTCGCGGTACATGTGATCTGGTGTTGTGGAGTGTGATAGAGATGTGATCTTAACCACACTGACACTAACACACACTTTAAATCACGGCTGAGGACCTGGAGTTGTCACACTGCCACAAGGTCTCTCTCTGCCTCTGATATACGGCCTGTCTCCCTCCGAGAGGTGAAGGCTTCTGGGTAAACAGACACATTTAGAGGAACACAGAAAGCTCAAACGGAGAGAAACAGAGATGAATGAGGCGGAGGAAAACACCTTAAGGTCTGCCCTTAAAATAAAATCAAATAAGCACCATAAAAAAAGAACTAAAACTGAAAGAAATGAACCGAGCACACCAGCAGGTCATGAATGATGAAACACCCAAATGGACACGATTTACTTCACAAATAAACGTTTCTGGTCTTATTGGGCATGATTTGAACAGACTTCTAAACTTTGGCCTGTAACGTGTTAGACATCAGTTATATATAATTGAAAAAATGTTGAGGAGAGATGTTCTGATACTTCTCTTATTCATCAAACCTTTTTGCTAGTTTTATGTGATAAAATGGACAAAAACAATCCACTGACTAATACTGAAGAACGAACCAGTAAGAAATCACGTAGTAACCACCTAGCAACCAAACAAAACACCTTAACAACCCCCCAACACACCCGCAGTGGAAGTGGGATTGACACACTGTTCACATTTTCCTCAAAAATAACAAAACAAAGTTAAAGGAGCATTGCGGAAGTTCTGAAATTTCTAACCGTTACTGACACCAGTGGCCGTTAGAGAAACTGCAGCCTGTCTCATGCTGTTCTTGGTGCGCACGTTCGCACGCTCGCTGGCCGCGTTTTCGTGTGTGTCTGGATTGTGCTGGAGGCTGGTAGCTTCTTTCCGTCCGCAGAGTCCATTTGAAACACTGCTAGCGATTGCCTGCTTACTAATGGCTGCCGTACAAATGTAAGCCCAAGTAGACGAGAACGCGCTTGACGTCACATTTTTTGAATTTTCGCGCCAATTCGGACCCGGCTCCTCCACACACACTGAGCTGATACAGGCTGATAGAGGCGACAGTGGAGGACAGTCAAAGTGTCATTCTTTCTATTACATTGTGGTATTACAGTATAAATGTACAAATGAAAACTCTATCTTAAAGATTTTTTTAAGTAAAAAGCTACACATACCCCCTTTAAATTCATTTTTTTCTCTCTAAAATTAGTTAATTGCCAAAAAATTAAATAAATACATCAACATAAAGCAGATAAAAATCAGTGAGTAAATCCTGAGAAAAAAAAAATTAAAATACATGTACGCATATAAAATATTTAGGCCAAAAGGCATGTATTCAAATTGCTTAGATTCAGAATAATCTGTTAATTGTGAAAATATCCGGTTAAAAAGTATGAACATGGTTAAGATATGTCGCAACATTTGAATTAGTCAAAAATATATGATATCAAAAGAAATTGGATTTACTGATACAAATTAGTGCCGTCAAATCGATTAATCATAATCAATCACATTGACATAAAAGTGTGTGTGTGTGTGTGTGTGTGTATATATATATATATATATATATCAACTGCTGTATGAGTGACAAATATGCATCACATTAAGTTTATTAAACTAGGGTAAAACCCAAATGGATAAAAACTTTGTATCCAATTCAAATACATAAAATTTCAAATTTAGGCCTAAACAGTTTTTTTTTTTGAGTGTGTGATGTGAAAATCTCTGAAAAAAGATGCAGAAAGAGTAGCTATTCTGTCACTAATCACACTAATCACTCACTAGGGGACGAGACGTGTCACTTCCCCAAATCTCCCGCTCCTCCTCAGAGAAACTCAGTGTCCTGATAAACATTCCTGAAGTTTCCGCAGTCATTATCTCATCCCGCCACGTCTGCAAATGTGACGACAAATTACAGCCAAATTCTCAGACGCCCCTGTGACAAGCGGGCTGTGATTTAATGAAGCGACTCAACCCCTGTGAGTCTTCTGCTTGACACCGCTGTTTAAGCGCCATGTGAAAACATTAAACGTGCGTTAATCGTGGAAATATTCTGCTAAACTCAAACTCATTTCTGCTATTTTGCACATTTATGGGCCAATGCGGATCATGTTCAAATGGCCTAAAATTAGCTCATTTATTGCCTCCGATTTGCTAACCATCACTATCCCAAATAAAATCCAGGTATGCAATTAAATAATTTGATGCAAATTAAAAATGAAGTCTATGTTTAATGCATCTTGTATTTGTTCTCTGCATTGCCTGAAGAACCTGAATACATTTTAAAACAACCACTGCAAATCCTTGAGTAGATGAAGTGTGTGTGTGTGTGTGTGTGTGTTTGAGACTGTGATTTACTGTGAGAAGTGAAGTTGATGAGGTGTTTAGAGTCTCAGTGTGAGTCCAGCATTAACAGGACTGTAATGTTGAAGGATCTGAGGGCGTCTAAAACTGCACAATTGGACTTGAGTACAAACTCAATTATTCAATCAGCAAGAGAAATGCATGGGGAAAAAAACCCCACGAAATGTAGCCGAGCCTTATTTAAACCCACAAATCATATTTTTCCATCACTCAGTGCAAGCTCACTTCATTATTTAAAGATACTCGTATCACGGGGAATCTAGCTGTCCTTGATCTTTTAAGACGTAACTGTGTTATAAAAACATACCGAACATTCCTCAGTGAAAAAAGTGTCATTCTTTACTTATGCGACCTTTGAAATCAGATAAATGTTTTATAAATGTACACATCAATGATGCCATACTGGGTGATTATAAACTTCCCGCACAGTATTGTATGGTTAAATAGTAGTATTCCTAAAAAGTAGAAAGACTAATGATGAGTGTAACAGTCTGTCAAATCTTTCAGGCGGTGTAGCTTTTACTACCAAACATTGAGTCTAGCTGGTTATTATTTATAACAAGAACCATTTCATTCAGATCTTAACGAGGTCCTATTATGCTTTTTTATCTCTTTAACTTTCATTGGTGTGTAATGTTGGCTTGTTTGAAGCAAAGTTGAGCTAAAGCACAAGGAGTTATTTCTGAACTCCCTGATACGCCTCCATTGTAGTCTTGAAATTTTCTTCCGGGAACGAACACGACACAATATTCCTCATTTAAATAATTCCCGCCCACAGAATATGTCGAATAAAGGGGCGGGGCCTGGTTGAGTTAGTTAATAGTGTGTTGAGACTGGCGGTTATGGTAAGGGGCGGGACATTTCCCAAACACAGTCAAAGCGCTCGACCAATCACAACACACTGATCCAGCCGACCAATCAGAGCACACTGTGCTTTTCAGAAGGAGGGGCTTCATAGAGACAGGAACTAAACAGAGCGATACTCAAGGGGGTAATCCATCGACCGGAAGTTGAAGCCTCGCGGGTGCCGCCATCTTGTAGCAGAACTTCACTTGCGTTAGCATTCCCATTGACTCCCATTCATTTTGGCGTCACTTTGACAGCGAATAACTTTACATCTGAGGCGTTTAAAGACTCCATTTGTCCATTATTTATTTCTAAAGAAACACGGCAATGTATAAAGGGCTCCATTACCTTCTATGTTACATTATGGCCCCGTAGAAACAGTTTTTGTAAAAATAGGCTAACGATTGCGTCATAACCACTCGACTCTCTGTTGCGCTGTACAGACAGGAGGAGAAGCTCGCAGGCAATCGGGGGGGACGTCCCGTCAAGGGAGAAGCCCATAGATAATGAGTCCATAAAAGCAACGGGACAAAATATTTCAACAACGTTTTTAGGGAATTGGAAATAATTCGGTATGAGAACTCTTTCCTCAAGTTCCCCGTCTCTTCAAGATTAACGTTGGCAGTTTTCACGCACAGCTACTAGAAGATTTACGTCTGTCAGGCGGGTTGCTCACGTCATCAAGCTTAGTTTGAGTCGGTTTGAGTCTGCGCGTCAGGAACGGAAGTGCTCAAAAATCGCTAAAAATGGGCTTCAACTGTCTCAACTGAGTTCCAATGAGATGGCTCTGTCCACTTCTTATACTGTCTATGGTGATACAGGAGCTGCAACAGTGGAGAATAATGTGTTTTTAAACATTCAAGCATGAAAACCTGATCTAGCAGAGCCCAAAAACAACATCAAACTTTATAAAAGGGCATAAGATATCCTATTAAAAACTACTACAGTTCATTTAGTTTGTCCATGGAAATAACAAGTATAGTCTTTGGATCATTAAATATATATGTATATATTTCATTATTTAACTCCTTTAACTAAAATAGCACTAAGTCATCCTCCATAACATCAGTTATTAAACTCTCTTCAGTTTGCCCTGATTTGACCTCATCTGATCAAACCCGTTTTAATAAGTCGGTTTTAACATCAGTGGAATATTCCGCTACGAGTGAGCTAATTATCGTCACGAGCGTCTGCTCTGTGATATTTTAACGAGCTGTGGTTATGCAAGGGCCACCATCACATCACATTCCACATTCCCTAACGAGATTCCTTTATGAGGTCAGAAAGAGCTAGTGGTTACCATGACAAAGCTTTGATTATGATGTCATGTGAATATAACGGTTGCATCATCAGGCTGGGACAATTAAATAGAGCAGAATGTGACACAGCTCGACTCAAGCACAAATTTAGGACAGTCATTCAACTTGCATGACAAATGACTCACAAACTAACAGGCGAGATCTCTAATAATCAAGATTATTTGAATAGTCAATATGTATGTTCACGTTTTAACAGAAAAGACAACATTGTACAACATTAAACAGCATTCTCAATCCATTTAAAGCATAAGTGTTATTTCTCCACTATAGTGCCACAAAACAGAATTGCAATTACAAATAGGCCACAAAACAATATTATCAGATTATATTTGATGCTTAAAGAGGACCTATTATGCCCTTTCACAAAGTCTTGATTTTGTTTTTGGGCTCTACTAGATCAGACTTTCATGACTGAATGTTCAAAAAAACACCTTATTTTTCACATATTTTTCATTGTTGCGGCTCCTCTCTTCCCAGTCTGTCAGTATCGCTCGGTTTAGTTCCTGTCTCTGTGAAGCCCCTCCTTCTGAAAAGCACACTGTGCTCTGATTGGTCGACTGGATCAGTGTGTTGTGATTGGTCAAGCGTTTTTGTGAAATGTCCCTCCCCTTACCATAACCGTGAGTTTTAACACACTTTAATTAACTCAACCAGGCCCCGCCCCTTAATTTTGAGTATGCCGTTGGCGGGAATTATTTAAATGAGGCACATTGTGACGTTTTCTCAAGACTGCAATCGAAGCATTTCAAAGAGTTCAGAAACATTGTTACTGATATAGAGAATAACTCCAGCTGGAGGGACTTTGCAGAGCTTTTTCATGCTCAAACAACATCATTACACACTAAAGAAAGTTGAAAATGTAAAACATGATGGGACCAATTAGACTTCACTATACAGTAGGTGGAGCTTCCAATCACAACATTATAGAAATAGAAACCAATTGAACATAAAAATGTCCTGCTACATTAAGGTTATAGAGCGTTATCTCACTTTTGGCAAGTATGATCATGATCGCCCCCTTATGCACAAACTGGGTCAAAATCACAAACTGAGCTGGAAGTATACATATGTTTGTGTGTGTGTGTGTGTGTGTGTTCTTGTCTTGCAAGAGACTGCAGTCGAACAACATCTAATCATAGATCAGCTTGCTTGTGTCTGCCTCTCAACCTTGAGCTGAACACTATCGAACTGACCCCTGAATAAGCAGGATGGATTATCCGAATGCAAACGCTTTTAGTGATTATATACAGAGAGAGAGTGTGTGTGTGTTTCAGAGGAAGCAGCATTATTATAAGCGGCTGTTTGCACTCTTCCAAAACACTGTCAATGTCATTAAAAAAGTTTTCCAGTAAGTTTAAAACCGTTGAGATTGAGGGAATCGGAGAGAGTACCAGACAACACTCCAGGGCATAACAGTGTCTTCCTAATGATTGTGAGAATAGGAGAGAGAGAGTGACAGGGAGGGCCAAAACATAGAGACACAGACTGAGAGAAAAAGAGTACCTGTCACACAAAACCTTCATTGCTTCTGGAAGGCAGTACCAAGAAAGCAGTATGTGTAGGAATGTTTTTGCAAGAGAAAAATCACAATTCAAAATACATCTTTGAGCTATTTCCTCAGTCTGTTCAGAGCGAAATGAAAGTGTGTGCATGCTGTGTGCTTGTGTGTGTCTGGAGAGAGGATGTATTCTAGTCATTTGTAGTCAGTCTCAAAAAAGGGACCAAATGAGAAGGGTTTATGACAGCAAACTCCCATGATGCACCAATGTGTGACACGTAGTAGAGTATGCTCAGAACTCTTGATTAGACTTCATCTCAACATCCCTTGATATCTTTCTAAATCTATACACAACACACAACACACACACACACCTTTGGGACTCTTTACTGAATTCTATTCACAATGATATCTCACTATAGATTAAAAAATACTGTAACACCCAAATCAAACACCGCCCCACCCCATTTTCACATTTATTTCTGGAAAAGGTGGAGGCAGAAGTAAAGGCAGAGGGAGATTATTAAGAATAGAAGATGTAGAACTAGAGAAAGAATGAGGAGTTACGTACAGTAAATTAGAGACAGCAATGGTAGAGTTAGATGTACAAAGGAGACAGAATAAACAGAGCTAGTGCAATCAGAGAACGAGTTACAATCGTAAGGCTGTTCGTATTCGATGATTTACACAGTGACTTAGTTATAGGAACTAGCCACCAGGGAGGTTCCCTGAAGACTGACGCTACGTTTACACGACAACGATATGCTTAAAACGGAGAAGTTTTTCCTTTGAGTTTTCTGCATACAAACGACACATGGACCCTGTGAAAACGCTGTATTCTGCTGCCAGGCCATTAGATGGCGATGAAACACTATACACTGAACATGTAATATGCATGTGCATGACGTCATCGTCTTCAGAGATTTGCGTTTTTGTTGTTTACACGGAGATTGTTTTTAAAATCTTGCACTTTGAAACCCATTTTCAAAAGTTTGCGTTTTCAGGCAACAAAACGCTGTTGTCGCGAACGGCCAAAACACATAAAAAGTTTACCGTTTTTAGTTGAAAACGGTGTCATGTAAACGGCCCTTAAATGTTGCCCTTGGGCCGTTTTCCTAGTTGCATTCGCAACAAAGTACAAACTCTATAAACTCTTAAGTGAAGTAAGCCACGCTTGTTGTGACTTTTATTTTGACGGCGCTGAGAAAGCCAGAGGCTGAGCTCACAGCGCTCACATTCTCCGTCTATATTAGGTTACGATCAGTCTAACAGTCCTGTCTAATACATTAGATAGAACTGTTATACAAAGAAAGTAGACAGTATATGAAAAAGTATTAGCTTTTGCCATGTGGTTGAGGCCCAATGTCGCTAGCTGAGCAGAAATACATAATCATGTTTCGCTTGGTCCACTTTGCATTGGATTTTTTCCTCAGTGTAAAGATTGAGAAGTCCATCTATCACTGTTCTCCATGTTCGTAGAGTTCATTCATGGAGTAAATATAGTGGCTATAATCTGTGTGTGTACAGGCTTTTTTAAAAATGGCGGGTGATGGTGTTTCACGTGCATTCGGCCAATCAGCGTACACTAACGTCACGGGTAGTTCCTATAGTGCTAGACCCGACTCTGAAGTAAGAGCTAAATTAGTTCCTCAAATAAGAGTTCCTAGAACTAAAATAGTTCACAGGTCCTGTGGTGCGAAAACTTCCGCCATTACTTCCGCCATTAACTCGAGAAACTATGAAAAGGTTCCTCCGGGGTGAAATCCCCTAATGTGTCTGGTACAATGGTCTCATCCTTCATATTGGTTTATTAGTTAGTTTCAAACCACTTGTCCTATGTAGGGTCAACAGGGATGGCTATCCCAGAGACTTGGGCCAAAGACAGGGATACACCCTGGAAACTAGTGTCTGGATGTAGGCGTTATGGAGGATCATGTACTCTTGATGAATACATCACAAAACCCACTGAAATAAACAAGACTTGATTATGATTATATAATTAAAACTGGATGTATACACTTAAGCGAACAGAGCTGTCAGCAGAGGTAGATTTAGACGAAGCCCACACATATTCTGCTGTCTCACTCTCGCATACATTGACAAGAGTTACGGAGTTAATTGGTTTTTAATAAAGCTTTTAATCTCAGAACTTTGTGAGGCTTTCCAGTGCAAACCAACAACAACTTGGCCGCTGGCCGTTATATTAGCGTATGTGAAACATCAGCACCAACATGCTAATCGTGAGTGAAGGAAGAATGCAGAAAGACACGGTCGATATCTGATCAATATCTGATCGATAGGAAAGAGAAAGTAATCTGACAGAACAGCGAGGTCAATCCCATCTCTGGTCCTATCGGTTAAGTAGTCCGAACGTTAATTCCCAACAGAAACGACACGTGTTTGAGGTTTAGCGGGTCTGATCTATACAACACTCCTGCCAGCAAATCCTTTCTATGTGTGCTGTGAACTCTTTTGTTTTACACATCGTTCATTGCTCTTTCTCATACATGAATTATTTAGCAGGTCCAGCAAAGGATATTTATCTGTCTTTAGTGACTTTAGTCCTGGTTCGGTGCCCAAGAGAACACTGCATCTATATTTATCCACAGGCATTTTACTCTCTGTGCAACAATGAGGGAAGGGGAGGGGGGTTATCCATTTTATTTCAGACTGTTAAGAAAGTGCTACAGCAATACCTGAAATGCACTGGCTGAAGAAAATAAAGAGACACGGATAAATGGATGTAGGCTTGAAGATTAAAAAGGCAGAAACGCCCACATTTGTGATTATTCTGCTCTTGAAATGGCATCAGTACTTAATGATGGAAGCCTGAAAAGCTCTTTGTCTTTCAATCTGTAAAAGCAATCGGTCTACACACAAGTGTGTATAGAAGAAAGATAAACACACGTGTGGAACTGAGGCCGAATTAATCCCACACGAGAGACGAGACAAAGAGTGGACGAGGGAGAGTAAAGGAAAGTAAGGGGTATGAAGCAAGATAAGTGGAGAAAAATAACAAAAAAGATGACTACAGACGAGACGAGACTGATGGAAAAAAGCAAACATGAGACATGACCATGAACAGACCGTCGGGATGATGAAAGAGGAGCTGTCTAGATGGACAGAGCGAAGAAACAAATGAGCGCGATGAGGAAAGCTATCGTTTCTTTTGTCATGCCTCCACTACCACCCCAGAGCGAGGGATTGCACTGCAAGAAACTGAAAGATGAATTGAAATCGGAGCCTTTGTTCACAAGAGTGGGACGTATCGATCAGCGGAGCTGGATGTATGTATATGAAGACGTCTGTGACGGGCCTTTATTGATCAGGAGCACACAGAACCGCACTCAAAGATGGAGAGATGGAGGAATTAAACAACAACAATAAGAAGTGATTGCTATCAACATGTTCACCAGACCGGACGAGAGCAGAGAGGAGAGAGAAGGGGGAGAACAGGACACGGAAAGAGAAAGACATGAAGGAGAGGAGGAGCGAAGAGACAATGAGAGGAGAGATGAGACCAGGGAGAGGAGAGAAAATGAGAAAAGACAAGAGGAGACAGTAGAAATGAGAGGAGAATCGGCAAGTAAACTACAGGAGAAATGAGATTAAGTGAGATGAGAGGATGTGGGAGAAGAGGAGAGACGTTGAGAGAAACAATGATATAAGAAGAGGAAAGATTAGGAGGGAGCAGAGTAGAAACAAAGACAGAAGACTAGAGGAGAAACACTGAAGAGAAGGGAGGTAGGAAAAGAGGGATGGTGAGAGAAACAAGGATTTGAGAGGTGGGACGAGACAAGGGAAAGAAGAGGAGAAACGAGAAAGAGGAGAGGATATGAAGGAAGGTATAGAGGAGACGAGCCGTACCAGACATCTTTGTCCAAGGACAGACAATATATCACCCAATGTCAGAATGGATTTATGCATGCGTGGACACACGTCTCTTTCCTACAATGTGGCAAATTTTGATGTTCTGAGTCATACATGCAGATTAATCTTGATCTCATTTTGGCATACGGTCTAATCTAAAATCTCTCTCTTTCTAACACACACACACACACACATCCACTCAAGCTCTCAGTAATGGACATCAGCACAAAGTGCTTTAAGTGAGGGGAGGAGCCGCCGTGACTCATGGTGTGTGTGTGTGTGTGCGCACTGGAGAAAGGGAAAGATGAGTTAGTGTGAAAGAGACAGAACCTAGCTGGTGTGTGTTTGCTGGTGTATGAATGTGTGTGTGTGTGTGTGTGCAACATGACAGACTGCTAATGGACCATTATCTTAAACCCTGTGAAGCAGCACACACAGATGGTTTAGTCCAGGGTCATCACTGTACCTCCTCCTCAATGCAGAAAACACAACTCCACTATACAGTTATGTTTCATCCCAACTCCAGGCCTTTAAAGGGATACTCCACTTTTTTTAGAAATAGGCTCATTTTACAACTCTCCCAGAGTTAAACAGTTGAGTTTTACCGTTTTTGAATCCATTCAGCCGATTTTCTGATATTTAGAAGAATATCAGTAAGCAGACAGTTTCTGGTCTCATTGACTTCCATAGTAGGGAAAAAAATATACACTATGGGAGTCAATGAGACCAGAAAGTGTCTGCTTACTGATATTCTTCTAAATATCAGAAAATCGGCTGAATGGATTCAAAAACGGTAAAACTCAACAGTTTAACTCTGGGGGAGTTGTAAAATGAGCCTATTTCCAAAAAAAGTGGAGTATCCCTTTAAACATGATTTTCAAGTCGTTTGGTTGGTAACACTTTATTTTAAGGTGACGTAGTTACACGTTACTACATGTGCTTACTTACTATGCATAATTACCTAGGGCTGCACGATTTGGGGAAAATGTCATATTGCGATTATTTAGGTCAATGTTGCGATTGCGATATAATAAACAAATGGTTTAATGAGTCAACTTGATTGGTTCTCAAGGAAAATGCACACACAGATTAGTGATAATGCTCAAATGTGTATATCTTAAATCAAACTAGCAACAACAACTAAATGATTGATAACACCTAGGCTATAATGATCAATAAGCCTATGATGTCTGGATAAAAATTCTTTCTCTCACGAGTCACAACTCTTCACGTTCATCATAAGACTGCTCTTATGTCTAAAAAGACATTTTGGCATAATTGTGTGTGTTATTGTTCGTTCAAGCGCGAAAGAGAACTGTCTTGTGCGCACGCATGATTGGCGCGCGTCTTTCTCTGAGTTCAGTCAGGACATTCACAGGCAGCGCGCTCTTTTTTGTCTCGTCGCGCATGAATAGAGCGGAATCATGTAACACTAGCCAAATGAAGACAAAAATGAACAGATGCTGCGTTAATTGCGTTAATAGCCCTAATTTGTTTAGGCTATTTCATATAAAATTGCAGCATTGTGCATCATATAATCGCATAGGCTTGACATCGCGATTGCGGTATGATTACTTAAGTACAACGTAACTGTCACCTTAAAATAAAGTGTAACTGTATGGTTTAAAACCCTCAGATTTTATCCGACCATATGTATACGATACACTAAAGTGCTCAGCTGTCACAGACAACCTAGTTATTTATGCTATTCATGTGCAGTGTAGACTACCACAGGTACAATGTTTTACTAATCCCTCAGTGTGTATCAAGTGTAATGAAAACATTTCCAGTACGAGACGAGTCTTCCGGTTCTGCATGTGTGTACCGAACGACTGCAGTGTGTTTCACCCACTGCACGTGCCGATCTTCTGTGATGTGTGGAGCGTAATTTGAAGTTTGAGTTTCCCCCAGGATGGGACAATACTCTTTATATCAATATACTTTGATGTTGCAAATGCATCTGGAAAAATAACAGCGAGCTGCTGCCGGATCCAAGTTGTTGAAAACATGAGACATGCATTATATTAAGAGCTTCAAACTAGCTCATAAACCTACAGTTTAAAGTGGCTTGCCCTCAGATGCAAGTTATTTAATGCATTTGAGATCTGCTTTCCTCAGCATAACTTACTGCAAATCTTACGGCTGTATCTGTATCTATAAATGTTACATTTTGATTATAGAGAGTATTTCCATTTTGCAAAAAGGCTCGTACTGACAGCAAGCGAGTCCCTCTTAAACTTCACAGACTTCACTGTACAAGTGTGGGTATACATGCGCCTCAAACAGACGGAGCGCAATAAAATGGTAGCTCAATAATTCTCACTAAAATATACATTTACAAATATACATTTTGCTCCCCAAAAGTGGACGTGCTTCAAAAAAAAAGTTCCTCCATTTACAACATCACTGTAAACAGCGACTTCGAAACCGAGGAACGTTTCGAAAAACCGTTTTGTGTACCGTTACATCCCCACCGTTTACATCGGTTCATCAACCATCATCGGTTCGTCCGCTTTATGCCTGAGACGCTTTCAGCAATCCTACAGATCTTATGCACCAGAGAAACAACGGCCTCGCCAGAATATTGTCTTTGAACTTCCGTTTTTGCAGTCGCTCTGTATATCTCTATGGCATTGCTGTCCATGAGTAATTAGCTGGTGAAGCTGATTTACTTATTGTAGAGTTAACGAAAGTTATCATGAGCATTGTAATGTTTATCATAAGCATTGTAAAGCATATGTCTTAACAAATGGACCTTGGAAACTACGGAAGATCGCTGTGAAAATACAGACCGGAAGTCAAAAGGCAACGAGCTCAGCGCTGAAAAGGGGCGGGGCTACATAAGGTCTATAAGATCATTACAAATCACACGGTACGGCACGGATCTAATAAACTTGGGTACGACTGTATGATGATGAAACCTATTGAATCGTAGGATACGACACAAGTTAGTATAGAAGAATAAAACGTCATTAGCATGTGCTAGTGGTAAACAAATATTCGCACTTTGGAAAGTAGTTTTAAGTTTTAGCGCCATATTGCGTTGATCAATACGCCATTTCATGTTGCATTTTTATTGGCTAGTCAGTACTTCGTAGAGCCACCGTTTAGGAGCCACGACCACAAAATGTCCACGGTAGCTTATCTTTCGTCTGGGACAGCCAAAATCATGCAGTGTGTACCGGCCGGGCATTAGAAAACCAGTGCCAAGGTATTTGAACAAAAACACAAGCCTTATATTTCTGAACGCTTGTCTGTTGGACTTACATTATATTAGTGTAAATGCTGTCACACATTGAGGGACGAGTTAAAATCAAGCTAAAATTAGTTCAATAACATTAAACATGAAGCTGTGAGTAATATTGCAAGTTCATTTAGTGTCGAAATAATGGGACCTGGATGCCACTCAATAACAGATAAAAGAAAACTGGAAGAAAATCATGAACGTAATTTTTTGGAGCCAGATGTGGAACTGCGAGACTCGCACAAACTTGTGGCTGGTTTGGAGCGAGACTAATTCATCACACTCACACATACGGAGGTGGTGCAAGACAGCAGGTCTTTGGAGGCTCAAATGATCTCCGAAAGATGGATTCCTCCCAGGAGAGAGTAATGGAGTGCAGAATGACTGATGCCTTCCCAAGGGTGCAGAGCCAGCAGTGCCGCCCCGGGACGCTTAAACGATCACCGCACCGCCTCCGTCTGGCCCAGGGCTGCTTAATCGAGCGCGGAGAAACTTATGTTCCTCAAGGTAGACTTGGTGCTTAAGAGTGTGTGGGTTTTCGTCTGACAAATTTCACATATGGGACTCATGAGCCGATAAGTTAATTACTAAAAAATTACGTTTATTGAAGAATCATCCACATAACAACAGTGTGCAACACCGCAAAAACAGCATGAGCGGCACATCTGAAGTGGCATATAGCCTGTGAAAACGTGGAATATGTTTTTTATTCAGAATTTAATGGACAAAAAGGCTCAGAAATCTTTATTTTGCTAAATATTTACCATGTTTTGCATCCTGTACTAAGATACATGCTCAAAAGCACAGAAAACAAGACGAACGCTGCCTGAAAACCACAAAGTCTAAGGTCGCTCTGATGCAGAATTTCATTTTCATTGAAGGAAAGCCATCCCGGGTACAAGATTTTTATAACCGCATACTGTTTCCATCGGAGAATGTCAGAGAATGATTCAGCTATTTGGATAAACCGTTGAACAGAATTGTTGTAGACTTAATCTTAAATGCCAAAATGCTATTGCTGAAAAAACTGAGAATCGGTTTTAAATCTGACTGAAACTAAACAAATCGTGGGATACCTAAATATGACTTCAGGGAGATTGTTCCAGTTATAAATGTACCGTATATCACTCTGGATAAATGTGTCTGCTAAATATAGCATACAATGTGGCGTTTAATCTAATTTCACTTCATTTTTTTCCCTATTAAATTCACCTCTATGTTTTTTCCTGATACTTTCAGTCTCAAAACTGGCTGTTGAGTCTGACTGATTTCACAAAAACTGAATTTGCTTCTGAAATAAGTGAGTTGGATGTAGTATGTGACACATACCAACATTCACGAATCAAAACTGTGTCCCCAGTACACCCAGACCATTCACTGAACACACACACACCGTCCGAACCAGACACCACGAGAGGATCGCAGCATTCAAAGTCATTTAACTGTCCACAGCGGAAGTGAAAACGCAGCACGACATCAGAACATCAATCAGAAAACGTTTGATGTTTGATATACATTCATGTGGAGTGTGTTTGGGTTGAGAACAGAAATTGAAACTCACCAACCCACACAGAAAATGTCCTATCTCTTGGTTGCGGTCAAATCAAAACTTAAATTTCACACTTTATAGCATCGTACCTCATTAACAGCAAAAGCAGCTCGTTCAGAAATCTTCACCGTATTGACCACACACACTTTACGTAAATATGTATTCAGCATTTAGCAACTGGTCCAGCTCTGATGAATGACAGCGTGAACTATGTTAGCCCATATTGACTGACCAATCAGAAAGAGGCTATTTTACATACAGAGGTTTTAGACATGCAGAAGATTGGTTAGTTTAAAAGCTCACAAACCAAATTGCATTTATTTATAATGCAATAAATCATGCATAACATTATAAAGTGTACTACTGGAGAAAATAAAAAAAATACCAAAAACAAGAGCTGATTATGACCCATTTAACAGAGACCCTCTCTCACTTACACACACACACACACACACACACACACACACACAGCCACGTGCTGGGGTCGCTTTAATAAACTCACATAAAGAAGAACTCGCTATTGTTTGAAAAGCTCTCCATCTTTCAGCAGTGTTGTGTGTGTAAATCCTGTGAGGATTTCAGCTAAACACTGAATATCAGAACAGCTGTTGCTTTCTCTAATCTCTATCTCACACACACACACACACACTCAAAGGATGATTACTGACAGCTCACAGAGCTGCTCACTGACAGCTGCTAAACATAATATCACTCATATAGGATATTACTAACAGGAATCCTTTAACATCGATCACATATGTCAAAAACATCAAATTATTATGTTTGTTCTTTAATTTTTCACTATAACGTGGTTTTGATGCGTTTTCTGGTTTGTAACAAACAACTGGAAACTACATCACAGACCGCATCAAACTCTTCTATGCTTTTCTAAAATATCACATCCAGATTCCTCAAACAATATTACATAAATGTATTTCAAATGTTCAAATTGGTCTGATGTGGTTTATAAGAGTTACAAATGCTGTCTTTTGGTATAACAAACAGAACATGACATTACAAATTACAAATACACTATAAGAAATGCACTAAATCAAGACATTGTCAAAATATGAAGAAAAAACAGCTGCACAAATACAACAACAAAAAAATATTCCAAAGGATTACACATTTAATTCAACAAACAACTGGTATAACAACAAACAAAAAAAGCAGCATGAGAAGATATCCAAGAAACTGAACTTCACCAGAACTCAGAATAACACAAGATACACCAAACTAAGTCCAACTACCGCAAACTAACACCGAAACGGACGCGAGCGCATCGGCGAGTGTGTGTGAGCGCCACTGACCTTGCACAGTTTCTGGTAACGCGGTGAGGATATCGCCATTCTCTGGAGCCGGTGTAAGAAGACCACCACTTTCTGCAGAGACGTCCGAACTACAGCCATCATCTTAACTCTGCCTGCACACGACTGCCAGCGTCTGAGAGCACGCATCCTCACCGCCACACACACACACACATGCTCACGCGCGCTCACAGATCCCCCACCGCCAGCCGAGCCCTGACAAACATGTCCCGCACGCGCGTCAGGAGTCAGTCAGTGCGCTCCTCTCCAGTAAAACACACAATTAACACAACAACGAGAGAGAGAGAGAGAGAGAGAGAGAGAGAGAGAGAGAGAGAGAGAGAGAGAGAGAGAGAGAGAGAGAGAGAGGGGAGGGATTGATACAACGAAACTCTGGAGAGCGTTCAAGAGCTGGAGTGTCTCTTTCAGCGCCGAAAGAACAAGTGATATGGTGTATAGATTCATAAAGGGAATGAGCGAGGGTGACACACTTTACTGAAAGAGAGCACATCTCCGGAGAGACGGAGAAATAGAGCGGTGAGACGCGTCAGAGAAATGAGGGAGACATGACGAGAACGGTAATGAATCAAATCACTTACTCTTTCTCTCTGTGAAGATGCTATTATTATCTGGCCGTATCCTTCTGATGACCCATGACGACAAACGCTCACGAAGCCAACGTGAAATCAATACTGACCTCATTTACTTTCTTAAAGGAATACTTCACACAAAATCAACATTTGTGCTGTTGCACGACGGTCCAAAACCGGTACGACTGACTTTCTTTCCAGGAACACAACATTAGAAATCTAGTGAATTTCCACACAATTACAAGTTTAAATGTCAAGGTAAAGCTTCTAAAGGAACAAAATGTTATAATATTATTATTAGCTATGCAATAACGTTACTGGCTTGTATATTTGCATATTAACATTATATCACTTAAAGAAAGATATGGTTATGAATTGTCAAACTGGTCAATTTTAGAAGGCACAAATTTACAAAGCACAATTATATTATCTCATAATACTTATCAACATATTTTTACAGTGAATTTATGAAAACCACGTGAACAGTTTATTTTTTTACCACCATAAATTTAATTTAGAATATTTTCACAGTGCAGTTTCTATTCACCGAAAATCTTGAAAGAAGTGATTTGTACAATTCATTTAAGAAATAATTTGACCCATTTTACAAATCTGATCTGATCTAATTCATTAATCCAGTTGTACAGATTAAAAGCTGGAGGGGGATATATATTTTCAGTAAACAGCAACTTCAATTTTCATGTTTCTCACACTAATTCATATGGACCACTATTATAATACTTTTATGATGCGTTTATGTACCTTTTTTGTCTCCATTCATTATAACTGTATGGAAAAGCGCAGCCAGCAGATTCTTCAAAATATATTTTTCTTGTATTGCACAGCGTAAAGAAAGTCATATAGATTTGACACAAAATGAGGTTGAGTATCAGCGAAAACTTTTATTTCTGGGTGAACTAGCCCTTTAAATAAGTGAACTGAGACCTTTTAAATTTCACAAATCTCCATTTTCACCACCAGCCTCTGTTCAGATATATAACGTTCAGCATCTAATCAAATCCTGATGGATCAAACCTTCACTTTCACAGAAATCCATCACAACATGTATAGAATTTCACATTGAAGAGGTTATAAACTTGACAATCTCCGGCTGAGCGAACTCTCCTTGCGTCTCGTCTCGACCCTCCGCCTGTCTCTGTCTCCTGATGTGAGTTTGATAAGTCTCTCTGTCTCGTCACACTAAACACTGAGCGAGTCGCTGGTGTGATGTGAGTGTGTTTCAGTGGTACAGTGACAAAGACGGATGGGGGGAAACAAATCGCCTCAAACAACAATAAATGACGAAACACCAAGCATGAGCTCATGGTGTGAACGAAATGAACGTGTACATTTTTAGGGCACTATATATAAGTGAGTGTAATTGCCATTTTTCCGATGATGCTGACACTAAATGACACTATCCCCGGGCAGAACTTATCCTTGGTGAAATCACCCCGTAGTCAAAGGTTTAACAATGTGTCTAATGTCATCTTTAATAAAAAACAAACGAAAATAAACAAAAAATACACTTTTACATGGAAAATGATGTCAAAATGCCTGTCTTTGCGAGTCTTCTCGTAAAACCGTTGCTTATGGCTTATGTCAATGTAAATAATTGAGAAAGTAAATAGATGTATCATTATATTGGATCTGTGTGTTCGGTCTTAAAGGGACAGCAGTCTAATACACCCGTCATTAATGTTAATCAAACAAAATACAAAGAGAAAATCACTTTTGTTGCTTAAACAAAGATTGATTATATCTCATTTTTACCGAGAAGACTAGCCAGTGTTATTTTACACTTGATTTTCTGTACCTGAATACTGTTAGACATAAAACACTGTTTATTTCATTTGTATCTTTGTTCAACTGTATTTATTTATGCTTGTAATTTGTTTATTATTTATATGCAGATTCACTCCAATTCTAGTGTGATTAATTCTTTCCAAATAGAGCTTTTCAAGTCATTTGGTGTATTTGGTTTCATGTCAAAATATATATTGCCGGAAAACAAAAGATCGCATTGTCTGTTTTTTTGGTTTGTTTGCATCCCTATTGTTGAGAAGTGATTGTGACATGACTAACTCTTTTCTAATGTCAATGACGTCAAACACACACAGACATCAGTCGAGATTAAACAATTTCATAACATCAACTGCGTCAATTAAAACAAGTTTGCTTCAAAGGAAATACATAATCTGTCCTTGAAAAACACGAACGTTGACAAAAAGGTACATGAATGGTGATTACAATGCAACTGAAAAAGTCTAAGAGAAAGACGGATGTGAAAGGAGGAAGCTGAACAAAAATCAAATAGACGGCAAAAATGAGCGTGTCTAAAAAGTGATTTAAACGTATACATTTGGCAGATGCTTTTATCTAAATACACTTGGATTTAAACTCTATAGTTTATCAAAATGTGTGTCTCCTGGGAATCACACCCACAACTTTAGCTTTATTAATGATATGCGCTAGCAGTGACATGATAAAAGAAAACTATGTTTAATAAGAAATGTCAAGCAACTGTATACTGTCCACACTAAAGCAGCAGCAACATTCATTGAAGATCTTAAAAAAAACGTAATTGCAAAAACTTTAATATCTGTATTTGTAAAATAATAATCTATTATATTTTTAAATGCAACTGTTCATTATACCTTCAGAAAAAAAATCAAATTAAATTAAAAAAGTTTGCTGTAATTGAGTATTATATATATATATATATATATATATATATATATATATATATATATATATATTTTTTTTTTTTTTTTACTTCAATGGAAAGGTACGAAACTTGGTACAAAATGTGAAAAAATAAAATCATGGACAAAAAAATAGTCACACTTGTAATCCAAAATTGTATCCACTTGCAAGTCAAAAATGAGCGAATTTCGAGTTTCATCTAGTGGAAACGTTTGGTACTGCGCACAGACACAATCACGCTGAAAGCTCTTTTCTTTTTTTATATACCAACCTCAGATTAAGAAAATAGCTTGTTTAGATGTATGGCTTTGATTTTCTTACAGTTTTAGAGCAGAACATTATTTGGAAAATACATATTTCATTTGCAATTTGAAATAGTATTTTATGTATTTTTCATAATAGTAAACTCAAACTTGTCTTTTTTTAATTTGTATCACTTTATCTATGTTGTCACGTCAGGAATAATCGTGTATAATAAGTGTTGTCTTTAAAAAAAGACCAAATTGAATGAAAAAGCATTTAAAATGTATGACAGTTGGACATGTTATTTTCAGGTCTATGCTCAATAAGTGATTAACAGGTAATAAATGGATCATATAACTATTCCATAAATATAATTTATTACCAAAAAAATACCAGACGCACAAAATATGAAATGAAAAAACATTATCTAACTAAAATATAGTACATTAATTTAATTGAAATAAACAAGTTCACCATTTTTGAGCAGTTAAATGCTCCGTTTCAAGTTGCTTCAGTGCAGTAAGCAATAATCTTGAAATAGCGCTCACAATATAAAGTTATTCTTGGTACATCTTAAAAACCAGAAACAACTTTCACAACAGTCACATGAACCACAAGCTAAAGGAGGATGTTTTTACAATTATACTAGTAGGCGTTTCACTTAATAAAACAGTCTAAACTATCAATCAGACGACAGAAGGTCTGTAGTAGATTGTGTACAAGTAGTTTTGAGCATGTTAATAGTTTAGAGACCTTAGAAATGTGTGTATGAACTATGATACAGTAGGCTTTCTAGGCCTGGGTAAAATCTTCTGATGAAATGAATTGATGTTTCAGAAAGAGCTGAGCACTCGGCACTCAGGATGAACACTTCAGGAACGGCCTTCGGGAAGACTCAGCTGCTCACTTTAGTTTGAACTGACCCTACAAAGTGTGCCACGTCCCCGCAGTGGCCTTTAAGAGTGCAAAACATCATTAGTTGCCGAGCAACACGACAACAAAAGATGACTCAATGCTTTACTGCGACTTCCACATTTCAGAACTCAGAGTCGGGATGATCCGCTTAATAAACCGACACACACGTGGATGTTGTACTTTAGTGTATGTAGTGCATGTGTAGTGTGTGTGCTTCTGAATCTTAGTAGGCATGAGAGCGGCTGTGTATCCTCCACACAGTCGTGATTCGAGTCGACGGCAGATAAAGAGATCAAACTGTGATGCATGAATCTCACAGGACTATCACAGACTCGGCAAAGAACCGTCGGAGGAGGGAGAAGAAAAGGAAGACACACACTCTTTCTCAGCTGAAGTGATCTATACCTTGATTACGGGTACGCTGTGGCTGACGTGGAAACTAATGAGGACTGACAGGGAGATAATTGAATATCGTTCACACACACTTTAGTGCCTGTATGTCCCAGATTTCTCTACATCACAGACGGTACGCCCATGGACCGCCCAGAGTCGCCCACACTTCACAGAAATATTAAAACACAACTGGCATGTGCTAACTGAAAATAACAAGCTCAAATCTGATTGGCTGGCGTGAGTGAGTGACTTGCATATCCATTGTTTCCCAGCCCTAAAATTGTGGTTGGTTATTTTACATGTCTCTTCCTGTTAAAGGATTAGTTCACATTAAAAAAAACTTTTGCTGATAATTTACTCACAAACGTTATACTTCTAACCGCCAAATTCCCCGAACAGAAAGAAAGAAATCATTATAATGCAGTCAAAAATAATTTACAGGGAACATAAATAATTAATTTACCTTCCGAGTCTTTCGTTCATTTGTCACGTGACAGACGCAATGAATGGATCGTTCATGAATGACCCATCACTAGAATTTGTGCGGCAGCATTTGTGCTTATAAAACTAAAACTTTTTTATGTATTTTTGAAATGCTCGATGGTTTCGCTAGATAAGACCCTTATTCATCGTCTGGTATCGTTTAAAGCCCTTTGAAGCTGCACTGAAACTGTCATTTGGACCTTGAACCGTTTGGGTCCCATTGAAGTCCATTATATGGAGAAAAATCCTGGAATGTTTTCATCAAAAACCTTCATTTCTTTTCGACTGAAGAAAGAAAGACATGGACATCTCGGATGACATGGGGGTGAGTAAATTATCAGCTACATTTTTTTTAAAAGTGAACTAATCCTTTAAAGTGGGCGGTTCTTGGCCAGAACAAGCTTCACAGTTGTCTCTAGTCCCACATGCGTATAAAGAAACATAATGTGAAACCGGCAGCTCTTACCTCGAGCTGAGCCTTGAGCTCCTTGATGTGGGCGGAGTCCTGTGAAAGCCCCTCCCTCTGGGCGGAGCCTGATAACACGTTGACTGTAGTCTCCGCCTCATGGAGCCACTTCAGGAAGGACTCGAGCTCCCGGAGGGACGCCTGCAGGCTCTTGAGCTCGGTGTCCAGAGCGGCCTGGCGGTCGGACGCCCTGAGAGCAGCACACCGCGGGAAAATCAGTGCTGTGCATTTAACTACATTACATATACTTATTAACATTTTCATTTTTAATTACAGGGTTTGTACAGATACGGTAAAAAGAAATTCCAGGACTTTCAAGGACTTTTTAAGCACTACTTTTTTGGTTTTAAGCACTTATCAAACAATATCTTACGTTGTATTGTTTTTTTTTTACTCAAATTAACGATATAATGCACCCAAAATACAACTTGCAACGTATTGAATAATATATAATAAAATAACAAGCTTATAATCTATTATTTTTCAATAAATCATATTTTATATTATAATGTTGTTGTATCGTATCGAGAAAAGGTCTGATGTGGGTTTATCAGATAGTGTTCATTTTAAAAACACACGGTCTCTGCAGACACCCCAGGCTCCACACACGGCTACAAAAACACACTGGGCTAACCCGCATCACGAAACATAACAAACTGTTCCAGCCAATAACCGACAAGAAGGGCTTAGGGGGCGGAGTTTGGGGGGTTAGTGTGCGAATGAGGAGGAGGGAGGGTCTAGCTAGCCTCCGTTTTGTTTGACAATACTTTAAACGTCAACAGGAAGTGACGTCACCTGACATTGCTTAGAGCAGCTTTAACATTAGTGCAGTTAAATATAGTGGAGGTAGTACTCGTGAAAGCATAACTACAGGATTTTATTTCATCAATATTATGATAGTAGCATTTATTGTGGTGAGAGTGTAATTATGATTATGATATGTTTAATATCCCTATATGATTACAGTATTATTCTTATACATGCATCGCTATAATTAATGAAGCCATAATTATTATAGTGTTCAAAATCACTATATTATTATAGGAGTATTGTTTTAGCATTTATTTTCCACAATATTTGTAAAAGAATAATGGTAACACTTTACAATAAGGTTCATTAGTTAATGCATTAACTAGCATTAACTAACCATGAGCAATACATTTGTTACTGTATTTGTTAATCTTTGTTAACGTTAGTTAATAGAAATAGAGCTATTCATTGTTTGTTCATGTTAGTTCACAGAGCATGAACTAATGTTAACAAGATTTTAATAAAGTATTAGTAAATGTTGAAATTAAAGGGTACCTATCATGGAATTTTGAAAATTACCTTTCATGTAGTGTGTAACATAGATCTAAGTGAACGAAAACATCCTGCAAAGTTTTAAATATGAAAGTTCACCGTATACAAAGTTATTATCTCTCAAAAGTAAGAGTCGACTCTGAGTCGTTGATATGAATCGATAGACGAACGATGCATTTTCTCTAACTTTCGTACGTCACTTGTACAAGTTATTTGAATAAGATACGCCCACTCATTGCATTAGGAGACACCAGGGAAAACATCATGTCGACGAGACGCTGCTGTGTTTTGAAGTGCGACGCAAAAGCAAACTTTTTTCATCTGCCCAGTGAGGAGCATTTGAAGACAGTGGCTACAGTTCATAACTATACCACAGAAGTATTATAGCCCGAACTTGTTCTGTGTTCGCGTCATTTTGAAGATGATTGCTTCACAAACCTAAATGCTATAAAGTATGAATTTGCGAGCCGGCTGATACTGAAGGAGGGAGGTTCAGTACCGAGTTTATTTGGATCAGCTTCCTTCTCCGAATCACAATCTGTAAGTAGGCTGTTGCTTTTATGTTTGTATCATGTTCTATAATTATTTTGCGTGTTGTGTACGCACAGGCACGGCGCAGCTTCTAGCAGCTAACTTAGGTCTTCAATGTCAATTGTATTGAAATATGTGAAGTGTTTGTCGTTGTTAATGGAGTTGTCACAGGGCTCTCGAGTGTCACGCATCACGCATTGAGCGTGACAGTCACTCATTTCGGTCTTTTGTCACGCTCTCCGGCCACACATTGTATTTCTCACGCTGAAAAACTATTTGTAATATATTTAATATGCCGCAGTGCCCAAAACTCACTCACTGTGGAACCGGCAGGATTCAAGCGCGTCTCCTCCAGTGTTGCCAGGTCTGTATGCCTGCACTGTTTCCGTGGGTTGTTTGTGTAGTGCACGCTGGTTGACGCGATTGTTTTATCCACTGGAACATGATTGTTATTGAGGAAACACCCGGGAACGCTATTTGAATATTTTTGGCCGTGATTGGGTTAGTTTGATGAGCAATTGGGCTGGTTTTGTTGTGCAGACCTGGCAACCCTGGTCTCCTCGGGTGTTGTTCGTCTGTTGTTGTTAGCCAATCAGAAAATAGCACTGTTGTATCTGGGCAAGATCTAGCGCAACAACCAATGACACCCCGTCGGCTGGGTGTCTAACATATCACCACAGATTAGCGTCACGCAAAGGCGGGGTTTGGATTAATGACTCGCGAAACGATTCATATGGGAGTCGGTGAGCAAATCAGGTAAAAATAAATGCATATTATAAGACAACAAAACAAGTGTTTTTTGTCATTGCATGCTTGTAAAACTGTTGTTGGGGACTCCCAGAACAATATTAGGAACATTTTAAATGCCATAATAGGTACCCTTTAACATGAACAAAGATTAATAAATGCTGTATAAGTGTAGTTCATTATTAGTTCATGTTAACTAATGTAGTTAACTAATGTTAAAGGGTTAGTTCACCCAAAAATTAAAATTCTATCATAGTTTACTTACCCTCAAGTTGTTCCAAACCTCTATGTGTTTATTTGTTCTGCTGAACACAAAGGAAGATATCTGGAAGAAAACAGATCTCATTCCCCATTGACTACCATAGTATGTATTTTTTCCTACTATGGTAGTCAATGGGGAATGAGATCTGTTTTCTTCCAAATATCTTCCTTTGTGTTCAGCAGAACAAATTAACACATAGAGGTTTGGAACAACTTGAGGGTAAGTAAACTATGATAGAATTTTCATTTTTGGGTGAACTAACCCTTTAACTAACGAACCTTATTGTAAAGTGTTACCAGAAAAATGAATGTAATATTTAAAAGAGCAATATTATTAAATTACAATTGATAAGTATTTATTTAATATTTATAGAAGCATAATTAATTTAGAATTTAATATCACAATATTATGATATGAGTATTTAATGGCATTCATTGTCACAATATTTGTGAAAGCATAATTATGTTAGTATCTATTACAATAATATTATCACGATAGTATTTATTGACATAATATTTACAAATGCATAATTACAATACAATTTATTACTAAATTAGTATGTTATGGCGCTTTTCCACTGCATGGTACGCTCGGTTCGGTACGGTTCGATTCGGCGCGGAACGGTTCGGTTCGGCTTCGCTTTTCCACTGCGTGGTACGACTCGGTACGGCACGGTTCGGTTCGCTAGCTCGGTTGCTTTTCCACTGCAGTTAGTACCCATTCAAAGTGGGTGGGACTGATCGTTACACTGTTTGTAGGTCCGGTGATAGCCGTGTGCGGCTAAGAGCTGAGCTAGCTGCTACTTCTTGGAACACTTTTTCATTCTGTTTTGCCCCATCCAGCTCTCGCTGGACCCGCTCCTAGGCAACCAACGAGAGGAACGTCTGCACCTCGACCACGATTCAGCCATTTCCTTTTTAAAGTGTTGATCTCTTCTTTTTTTTTCAAGTAAGTAAAACACAGGTGCTACCGTGTTGGCTGTTGTCTACTGGTTATATGACTCTGTATAGCGGTCTCGTGTCGCAAATCCAATGACGCTGGTAGTGACGATTCTGTCTGTCTGACCAATCAGTGATCTGCAGTGTTTCACGTCACATTTTAGTACCGGTACTTTACGCTTGGAACCTCAACAGATCAGGTACCATTAAAGCGCGCCGAAGCGCGCCGTACCGTACCGTACCATGCAGTGGAAAAGCACCACAAGTGAGCCGTACCGAACCGAACCGTACCGTACCATGCAGTGGAAAAGCACCACAAGTGAGCCGTACCGAACCGAAACGTACCGTACCATGCAGTGGAAAAGCGCCAAAGCGTGCCGTACCGAACCGAACCGTACCGTACCATGCAGTGGAAAAGCGCCATTAGTACTTTATTAGACTATCATTTTGGTAATATTATTTACATCAATGTTATCATGGTAGTATTTATTATAAAAACAATATTACAATAGAATTTAATATTGATATATTATTAACTATTTATTACTAAATTTTGTGAGAGCATAACTATAGTAATATATATTAGAAAATATATGCAATATTCGTGAGAGCAAATTCTTTTTTGCAAATTTTCACAAAATTCATAAAGCACAATGACAGAAATATATTAATATTATTACAACCATAATAATACTCTGGTACTATTGTTATTATGCTAATCACAAATACTGCTGTAATAAATACTTATGGGAGGATATAATACCCCAGTACTTGTGATAGCATAATTATTAGGGTAGTATAGTACCTCATTATTTGTGATAATGCATAATAACAAAGGTAGTCATTACCATAATATTATTATGGTAGTAATAATTACCACAACATTAAATGCAGCAGTATTAATAACAGTTGTTGACATGTAATCAGAGTCTGTGCTGTGCTAAGTGCGATATCTGTAGATACTGAACATTTGCGTCAGGTGACGTGTGTGCTTATGACACGTCGTTTCAGAGAGTGTGTATGATTCACTTACTCTCGTCTAATCTTCTCCCTCCGGGTCCCGGAGATTAAGGAAAATAACGTGTGTGTGTGTGTGTGTGTGTGTGTGCACACCTGTTACTGACGCCGTTCCATGCGTTGTTGAGTTTGTCCATGAGCTCTTTGACCTTGCGCGTGTCATCAGCTGCATACTCCTGAAGAAGCTGATTGGACAGCTCATTAAAGGACGTCACACTCTCCTGTCCTCGACCGAGCTCCTGCAGGAACGCCTGACAACAGAAGGAAGTCAATGAACATAACTACAGTCCAAACATCACAACAAAAGCACAACTGTGACAATGCTAGTGGAGTCACTGTAGACGTCAAGATGCTGTGTGGTTCACGTGTGTGTGTGTGTGTGTGTGTGTGTGTGTGTGTGTGTGTGTGTGTGTGTGTGTGTGTGTGTGTGTGTTGCTGCAGACTGAAGGACAGCTGACCTCGAGTGACTTTAGAAAATCGTTATCAACTAAGTTAAGATCTTTATTTCTAACCTAAGGCAAATACTATCTACGCATGTACAAGACATTTGAATAATATATGAATCCCAAACAATAAGCCAATGAAATTATGGCTCTAGCAGCCCCTACAGGTCAGCTGCAGTGTGTGTGTTTCTTCAGTTCAAGCATTTACACCTGTGCTTGTACAGGAGTCACATTCATTCATCATTTAATACAACAGAATGCAATGATCATTTTGAGGACTGATTGATTTCTTAAATTAAGGTGAGACACTACAGGTGAATAGGGCTATATTTGTAACTAGCAGATATCACCATGAAACTTTCCCAGTTGATTACCTACATTAAGATGAGGAAAAAATGTATTACAAGTTTTCTGTAATTTGATCAAATGTAGACAAACATCTCTTAACCACCGTAGCGTCTGGACTGATCAGACACACAATTATTCATTATATTTAATGAATAATCCAGAAAACCCAAAAAGCAAAATATGTGTCCTGTGAACTGCAACTAACACCCAGGCGGTTTTATTTACCTTCACTTGTAGCTATTTTTGCATGATTGTGTGCATGTGTTGTGTTTGTTTAGATTAGTTTGGTGTTCGTGATTTAGTTCAATTTGATTCTGGTTCCTGCTTGTAAATTAATGTCCCTATAAAGACGCAATCATGCTTAGAAAGTTATTTTTCTGTGGCCACAGAAAATATCCTCTCTGAGAGTTGATAGACGATCGATACTGAGTGTTCGCTGGACCAACAAATTAATATCATTTAATTTACAAGATAATTAACTATTCATATTTCCCTTTTGAGCTAATTTGCTACACCACACAACCTGTTGAAGCACCAGACACTCAACCTGCCCACGTGAAACGTACTCGGTTACTAACGTAACCTCGGTTCTCTCTAGAGAGGGAACGAGTACTGCGTAATATCTTACGCTATGGGGAAACACTCTTTCCTCGAGATATTGAAGCCAAAAATTAACCTTAATTTTTTTAATCATGCAAAACGCTTTTGCAGCAGCAAGCAGACGAGGGCGAAACAGCTCGCGCGCCCATTGGCTGCCTCGCTGGAAAAGCTGCAGCCTATCGAGTGAAGGCACTGCGTGACGTAATGACGAATGAAGACGCTTCGCGCTCATTTCGTCATGTCCCGCCAGTATAGGCGTGGTCTCGCCCTGTAAATACCCCTCGATAGCTGTATTTCTCTGATTTTGTACACCGAAGCGAACCAGAGCATAGTTCAAGCACGGCAAGATACGCAGTACTCGTTCCCTCTCTAGAGAGAACCGAGGTTACGTTAGTAACCGAGTACGTTCTCTTACGAGAGTATCTCTCGTACTGCGTAATATCTTACGCTATGGGGACCCCATACAAAACGCCGTGCGGACAGGGATCCAACACCAGAGTCCCGGGGCCAAGCCCGGGGCACATCTAGTGCATAATCACCATAACTCACATAGAGTAGAGGAGGAGAGGCTAGAAGCATCACTCCTTCATAAAAGTCCCGTAGGGGTACCGACCCGTAAGGGCAACATAGCCGCATTGGCGGCCGATAAGCCCGAAGTTCAGACCGCCAAAAGCTTAGCTTGTAAGGCGGGCACCTCCAGGTTATAGTACTTGATAAATGTCGACGGCGAGGCCCAGCCCGCAGCCGTACAGATATCCTGCAGGGAGACCCCGCTATACCATGCCCACGACGAGGCCACGCCTCTTGTGGAGTGCGCTTTGACACCCAATGGGCACCGCAGGCCCTTGGAAGTGTAAGCCAGTGCTATGGCATCCACTATCCATCTGGATAGGCTCTGTTTGAGGCGGCGAGTCCCTTAGAACGGCCGCCAAACAAAACGAAAAGCTGCTCGGTCTGCCTGAACTCAGGCGAGCGGGACACATAAGCCCTTAACGCCCTGACAGGGCAAAGGAGACTCGCGTCCCTCTCCTCATCGAGAACCGGAAGGGCTGACAGGGAAATTACCTGGGCCCTAAACGGTGTGTATTGAGGGATTTCGGCACGTAGCCGTGCCTCGGTTTGAGTACGACCTTTGAGTCGTTAGGCCCAAACTCCAGACAAGACGCGCTTACAGAAAGCGCCTGTAAGTCCCCTACACGCTTCACTGAAGCGAGAGCCAATAGAAACACCGTCTTAAGGGACAGGTGCTTCATGTCCGACAGCTGGATCGGCTCAAACGGGGCGCCTTTCATGGCCTCCAAGACCGTGGAAAGGTCCCAAGCCGGGACTGAAGGGGGCCTGGGAGGGTTTAACCTGTCGCCCAGCTTTTCGCCCAATTGACTGTAAGGCCCAGCTCCTCGAGATGCTCGAGTAATGCGGCCCTGTGTTCTATGAGCTCCGTTCGTGAACGAGCTAGAATCAGCCAATCGTCCAAGTAGTTCAAAACTCGCATGCCCCGAAGTCTCAGGGGGGGCGAGGGCCGCGTCCATGCACTACGTGAACGTACGGGGTGCTACTGACAGGCCGAACGGCAGGACTGTGTATTGATATGCCTGGCCCTCGAAGGCGAATCTCAAGAATCGCCTTTGATGGGACGCTATTTGTATTTGAAAATAGGCGTCTTTCAGATCTATTGACATGAACCAGTCTCCTTGGCGCACTTGCGCGAGGATTTTCCTGGTCGTAAGCATTCTGAACTGGCGCTTCCCGAGCGTTCTGTTCAGCAGTCGCAGATCTAGAATGGGTCTGAGCCCACCATCTTTTTCGGTACCAGAAAATATCTGCTGTATAAGCCCCCTTCGCCCTGAGATAGAGGTTCTATAGCCCCTTTTTCTCAGTAGTTTCGCTATCTCGGCTCGAAGTAGATGAAACACTTCGCTATACACCGTAGTTTCGACTCGCGCCGTATAACGGCGGGGGCGTCGAGCGAACTGTAGCGAACAGCCTCTCGTTATAGTGTTCAACACCCATTCTGATACCCCGGGAAGCCTTAACCACGCATCTGCGTGAATAGCTAGGGGTAGAATGAAATCTGGGCTCTGGCCGCGGCAGGACGGCGGCTCGAGAGCCCCTGTGTACTGGGAACACAGCACCGTGTTTACAGCGTTCGAGGCGGGGGGCGCGCTGATCACAGCGGGCAGCCTGGCCGCGCTCAGCTTCTCTATGGCGGGACGCGCAGAGAAAGCGAGCGGGGCGAATCCTGTGGGATTCGGCGCGTGTGAGGGAATGTGGGCACATTTACTAAATGCGGCACATTTTCTACACTGAGAATACTGTCAGCTCGCGCGACTAAATCACTGCTGTGTATACAGCGTGCGAGGCGCGCGCGCTGATCAAAGCCGGCAGCCTGGCCGCGCTCAGCTTCTCTGTGACGGGTTGTGCAGAGAAGACGAGCGGGGGTGAATCCCGTGAGATTCGGAGTGTCTGTGAGAAATGCGGGCGCGAGACAGCGGGCACATTTTCTGCACGGAGAATGCTCGGCTCGCGCCGACTGAATCAACGCTGTGTTCACAGCGTGCGAGGTGCGCGCTAATCACAGCGGGCAGCCTGGCCGCGCTCAGCTTCTCTGTGACGGGTTGTGCATAGAAAGCGAGCGGGGGTGAATCCCGTGGGATTCGGCGTGTCAGTGAGGAAATGCGGAACAGCGGGCACATTTACTGCACTGAGAACACTGTCGGCTCGCGCCGACTAAATGTGTGTTAGTTTCGTTTTTACAGAAACCAAGGGACACGCATCGTGTAGTGTAAGCGGGCATTGTATGGGCGCGTTCACCACATTTTCTGCACAACCAACATGAGTTGGTTTTATTTGTGCGAGCCCTGCACCGTGGCGGGCTGTGTCTGGGTGTGGGAATGGGCACTGGGACGTGGGCATTCTTACAACACTCGTAACACCATCGGCCGTGGCCGGAACACCAGAAAATGCACTCTTTATTGGATTTATCTGGGTAGCCATAGAAACGGCTTTTGTGCGCAGGCAAGCGGGCTGAGACACCGGCTGCTTCACTGCGAAATACACTGGGACAGTCACAACGCATGGAACTGAACGAGCGAGAAGTTTTGGTGGAAATCCGGCCGCAGCGGGATCTGAACACCGTCACTTTCCTAGAGAGACTAGGAAGGCCTTGAGACCTCGGGCTTTACCTCAATCCTCGGCCGGGGCCCGCGCTGAGGGGGGCGGCGTCCAGCAGAGCGAGAGCGCGGTGTTTGATCTGGGGCCTGGCGGCGCTGCTAGTTAGCCGAAACGGCGGCCTTTGTGCGCAGGCAAGCGGGCTGTGGAACCAGCTTGCTCACTGCGAAATACACTGGAACAGTCACATTGCTTGGAACTGAACGAGCGAGAAGTTTTGGTGAAAATCCGGCCGCAGCGGGAACTGAACACCGTCGCTTTCCTAGAGAGACTAGGAAGGCCTTGAGACCTCGGGCTCTATCTCAATCCTCGGCCAGGGCCCGCGCTGAGGGGGGCGGCGTCCAGCAGAGCGAGAACGTCGAGGAACACGGAGCGCTCAGCTTCCGTCATCTCGGATAGCGTTAGCCACAAATGTATCTCACCATTCAGGCCGATGTAATCCACGGCTTGAGAGAGCGGACGCATCGGCTCAGTTTCAATGCCGTCTCCGGTAGTTTGTCGAGCTCAAGTGCGGACGCGGCGGCAGACGGCGGCCGCTGTCCGTCTGGGAGCGACTCGAGCGAAGCCGGCGAAGCTGGCGGGCGAACCGGCGAGCTTTGGCGGGCTGGAAATAGCTCGGGAGCGCGCAGGGCGCGGCGCTTCTTGCGGCGCGGCATCACGGCGGGCTGGGATGCGGGCTCGGAGAACGACGCCAGGCGAGTCCGCAGAGTCACCATAGGCAAGCGTTTACAATGATGGCATCCGCCGTCAGCGAGCGCGGTGGCCGCGTGATCCTCACCCAGGCAGGACACGCAGATGACGTGGCGGTCCTCGTCGCTGAGTGGGGCTCGGCAAGAACCACAGGAAGGCATCTTTAAAAAGACGCAGCTCTTTTAGAACAGTAGAAATGGGTGTTGCGTCACGTAAGCAAACACACACACACACTTAGCAGAGTAAAGGATATAGTACGCCGGAAAGCGCAGCAGGTACGGCAGTTGAAGGCGGCTGGGCCAGCGACTTCAGAAGATGGCACGTCCCGCTGAGAAGGCTACAAGTCAACGGCGCGGCTTCTCACTCTGGATCCCGCGATGCGTGAGCTTCGCGTGAAGAATGAAAAATCAGAGAAATACAGCTATCGAGGGGTATTTACAGGGCGAGACCACGCCTATACTGGCGGGACATGACGAAATGAGCGCGAAGCGTCTTCATTCGTCATGATGTCACGCAGTGCCTTCACTCGATAGGCTGCAGCTTTTCCAGCGAGGCAGCCAATGGGCGCGCGAGCTGTTTCGCCCTTGTCTGCTTGCTGCTGCAAAAGCATTTTGCATGATTAAAAAAATTAAGGATAATTTTTGGCTTCAATATCTCGAGGAAAGAGTGTTTCCCCATAGCGTAAGATATTACGCAGTACGAGAGATACTCTCGTAAGAGAACTCAATGTTTATCAGCTTATGAAGAGCGCGCACGCTTTGTATGATTTGGGTCATCGCCAGAGCGCACACATCCAACTAATTCATAATGAAATTAGCTATTTGTATCATTGATTTTCAGTTGCCCAAGTATCTACAACCCAAAGACAGCTAAACAATTTTTTTTTAAAAACTTAAAAGTTGTTGACAATACACTGAGTTTAAATGTAGGGGAAATATGGCAAAGGATTAAAAATATGAGATAGCCAATGCAGATATTTGATATTGATATTTAACTTTTTATTTAGAATCAAAACTTTGCTGCTGAGCTTGAATAGCCGTCCAAAAATGCCCTTTTTATTTAAAAACAAGTCAAGAAAATTACTTATTACAGAGCAGAATTTAAAAATTAATAGATAAATACATTAAAAAAAAATGTAAACCTGATCTGATTGACGTGTTTGGCTTTTAAAAGCAATAATGTGTATTTAAAAGTTGGATTTCGTAAAAATGTGTTGCGAGCTGTTAATAACCACAACAAATTAAAATATTTTAGAAGCTTCTTGAGCCACAAAAAGATGTAATTCTGTCTGTAATTATAATCCAGAAATACGTCTTTTGTCCATTGATCTTATTAGGAGCAGCTCCATTGGCCCAACAAGCCCACAAACACAAGAACACATTGAACCTCGTTTAAAACAGTTTTTGTTTTTATTTTATTTAATGTGCTCGGAAAATATATTGAATTCATCAACTTTAGCTACTTATATTGTATTCATTTGGAAGACAAACTAGGCATGCTGAGGAAATACATAAATAAATAATTTATAAGACGATAAAGCCTAAAAAAAGAGAAGTCATACAAGAAATACTGCAAGAACCTGAGAAAGAGTGAAAGAGTATTTCCCAGAGAGATATCAGACTTTCTTAAAGGAAGATATAAGAGCGAGAAACATGGACTATGATCAGATTAAAGTGTCCTTATGAGTCCTGCTGAAAAATGCCAATTATTTTTGCTGTAATCCATATTTATCCAATATGATCTGCAGTTCTTTAATTAGGTTTGATGATTAATCCAAATTTAAACACATTTGAAGTGTTTATTTAATAAAATGTGAGACAGTTCTATTAGAAAGCGTAGTGGGCTTAATTGGAACATGTACCTTACAAAGCCACTCCAGACTTTTAATTAAATAAAGCAATTTCATTTTGTCACTTCCTGACAAAACATAACATGAGTTTTTACTCTTCAATGAAATACCCACTTTAGTGGAAGACTTGAATATCTATTAAGAAAACATGTACAGCTAAGATTTGCGTGGGCTTAAGGTCACTTCCCATATTCATTGAATGACGAAAGGTCTGATGGATTTCTTTTGTTTCCTCGAATACAAAACACACTGATCATCATATATTTCCAACACAATACTTCTTAGTTGTAAAGCGCATGTCTCTGCAACACATAACTAGGTTAGGACATCTCACTAGCTTTTTTAAATGATTTAGGAGACCGAGATCAAGTCTTGAGCAAAATAACAGGAATTTTTACACACTTAAGGGACTATACACACAGAATGTTTTTATCCATCCCACTGTGCTTTATTTCCATTGATTTTCAATGCAAACACGCTAGACGGACGTGTTTAGCTGTTGCGCTCAGGTCTCGCGCATGACTCAGCATTTTAAAGCACAGCGCTAGGTTATAAGTTAATTTTTTTAAAAACCTTGCATTGATTTTTCTGTTCCACTGACCTGCATTTTGCGTGTTTAACCAAAGTACGAACGTCTCACTGAGTGAAAGTTAACAATCAGAAGTAATGTAGGTCAAAGGTCAAGTTCTCACCTTGTTGTCACTGATCTGTTTGGTGAGCGGCTCTTGGCTCTGTTGCAGCAGGTTATGGAAATGCATCTCGTTTTGACGAATCAAAGCCATCACATTCCGCTTCTGCTCCTCCCATTGGTCGCTGTGGCCGATCATGTGTTCCAGCTGCAGAAGCCGCGCCTCCACGCCGTACTGTGTGTTGTCCCATTGGCTGCGGACCTTCTCCACTGACGCACAGCAGGAAAATGTTAATTGCTGAAGTCCATTTAAAAATGTTTATTTAATTTTAATGATTTTTTAATCGGTTTGAATGAATGATTCAATGACTCAAAGACTGCACTTGTTTCATTACTAGAAGAATCAGTGTTTTTGAACAAATCTCTTGAATGAATGATTCAATGACTCACTCATAAAGACTTCACTTGTTTCATTACTGGATGAATCAGTGTTTTTGAACAAATCTCTTGAATGAATGATATAAAGACTTAAATTGTTTCATTACTGGATGAATCAGTGTTTTTGAACAAATCTCTTGAATGAATCATTCAATGACTCACTCATAAAGACTTCACTTGTTTCATTACTGGATGAATCAGTGTTTTTGAACAAATCCTGAATGAATGATAAAGACTAAATGTTTCATTACTGGATGATCAGTGTTTGAAAAAATTTGAATGATCATTCAATGACTCACTCATAAAGACTTCACTTGTTTCATTACTGGATGAATCAGTGTTTTTGAACAAATCTCTTGAATGAATGATTCAATGACTCACTCATTAAGACTTCACTTGTTTCATTACTGGATGAATCAGTGTTTTTGAACAAATCTCTTGAATGAATGATTCAATGACTCACTAATTAAGACTTCACTTGTTTAATTACTGGATGAATCAGTGTTTTTGAACAAATCCCTTGAATGAATGATTCAATGACTCACTCGTAAAGACTTCACTTGTTTCATGACTAGAAGAATCAGTGATTTTGAACAAATCTCTTGAAGAATGATTCAATGACTCACTTATAAAGACTTCAATTGTTTCATACACAACAACGTTTTAACAGTCATTTGTCGCCACCTACTGGTGTAATGATTGTAATTGATAAAATCGTTATTTGAAGTGCCATGCTACTTTCAAAGGGTGATTTGCTCTATTTTGCACTACCGTAGACAACAGTGTTTATATCGGAACTACACACTTTTATCTCAGTACTGCTTTGATAATATGAATATTTGTAACAGAAATAACCATAATGTGTGGTTGAAAGGACTATTTGTGAAGCTGTTTCACACCTATATATATGACAACTGCTCTCTCAGTTATGAGTGCAATTGAATCGAGATCACAATCTCTTAATCACGATTAATCATGCAGCTCTAAGGCAAAGACTAAAATGAAATGAAGATTAAGATGATGTATAATATGCTCACGCTTCTCTGAGATGGAGGTTCGCACATCTAGGTTGGAGGTTTTGTTCTTGATGTTTTGTGCCAGAGTGATGATCTCTTCCAGCTGTGGATGTCTCTGCTCTAGATCTCCCTTAGTCACCTACAATCACAAAACTGGGGTTTTAAAATGGCCAGGGTTTAGCGGCCCAGACACTGTCTGTAATCGGTCAGGTAGGGGGAAATGAAACTGCAATATCTTCAAATTGAAGGCAAACACCCTCTCAGGTGTAATCCTGGTGTCCTGACCTGCAGGCGTCCGATGGTGGTGCGGATCTCATCTTTGTCTCCCACTGTGACGATGCTGGATTTGAGCATCTGGTGGATGAGGAGGAGCCAGTCCGCTAGCTCTGTGGCAGTCTGGTTGAGGTCGGTCGGGCCAACCAGCTCTGGGCTGCGATGGCGCTCCTCGCTCATCAGACTGACCATGTGAACCGCAGACGGCATGCTCGCTGAGAGACACAGACACAATCCAAACACTCAATTAGATCTGGAAGAGCAGCGTGAGTGTCCATTTCACCTGTCTGCACAGCACTCACTTGTGAAGTGTTGCTGAGACACTTGTTTTGTCCATGGAGACAGAGGCTGCTGTGGCGTCTCCTTCAATCTGACGTCCAGAGCTTTCCAATCTGCAGCCAGCTGTTCGATTTTACTCTGCACAAACACACACACACACACACACACACACATCATGCTCATTCTCATACACCTCTCTATTCATGTATACTTCAGACCATTACCATTTTGTCTATTAAATGGGGGAAAATCCAAGATAACATCAGTAAATTGTGGAGTGCCACAAGGCTCTATGTTAGGCCCTCTACTATTTTCTCTACTTCTCTTAAATTCGGATAAGGCTGAGGTATTACTTATTGGACCTGTTGTATTTGTTCCTGTTTGGTAAACACCATCCCGAATACAAAATCTCAATGGTAATTACTGTTATGTCTGTCAGAACAGACAAACTGAATATGAAAACAGGAATGAATTTCAATGCAGAACATTTGTGTTGGTGTAACCTTTTGCGTCAAGCTCAATTCATTAAGGTAAAAATATTCACTTTGAGGTTCATGCATTTAAAATCTGCTTTGGCATTGCACTACTAACAAAGAAAAGTAAGTGAATTGAAGCTCAGCTCAGTTTAATTTGTTGGGCGACACAAACCTTTTCCTGTGGTAAAAGTATCTGTTTCCTCTGGAGCTCGATAGAGTAAGACAACAACTCCTCCAGCTCTCGCTTCTGCTCTCGCATGGACATTTCCAGAACCTACACACACACACACACACACACACACACACACACACACACACACACACACACACACACACACACACACACACACACACACACACACACACACACACACACAGACACAGACACAGACACAGACACAGACACAGACACACACACACGTCAGATCTCAATACTAGACAATAAACATGTTATTCATTTATAAGATATCGTGGTTTCATTGGGATGACTACGACAACAGAACAAAACGTCCTGGAAAGCTTAAAACAAAAGGGAGAATAGTTTCTTTCTTTGATCGAACACAAAAGACGTCATTTTAAGAAATGCGCCCTAGTGTTTTATTGTTCATATTACAATGTAAGTCAATGGTCACCAAAACTGTTTGGTTACTAACATTCATCAAAAAATATATTTTTAGTGTTCAACAGAAGACAGTCATAAGGGTTTAGAAAGACATATTTAAGTCAGAATAATTTAGTGTGATTTCTGGAGGAACTTTGAAGGGGTCAAGACATGAGAAATCAAATTTGCCTTGCTCTTTTGACATATTAGAGGTCTTTGTACCATTAAAACATCCTGCAAGTTTCATAGTTTAAAACGTCCTTCTCATTATACACAAAGCATTTATTTAATCAAGCTCCAAAAAGAGCTCATTTTTATATAGTCATCGCACCACAAGCCCCGCCCACTGGCATTCAGTCACTGAACGGCTGACATTTGCCAACACCGCGTCTCTGTAGAGGCTTCAGAAGGATCCCAACAAGTTGATGTTATATTTTAATACTGACTGGTTATTTTTTTTACTGACAAGCCTTAAAGGACCCGCCCCTTAAAAATAATTCATTAATCGCTTTTCCGCATATATATATAAATATGGTCTGACCTGTCTCTCAGTGTGTGTGACGTCACTCAGAGACTGGCTAGAGATGTAAACCCAGTCTCCAAGTCTGTCCATGCGCTCCTGGAACTGGCTGTAGGACGGCAGGAGGGTCTCGTCCTGGACCTGTGTGTGCGTCTGCAGACGGCCCTCCACCTCACGCACCTTATCCAGCAACTTACCACTCACCTTTAAACACACACAATGGCACTCTTAACACATCATCATCACAGCCATTTCACGTAAAGCAGTAGTGACAGATTAATCAGCATATAAATGACCATCATTCTGAGATTAGCCCACAACTGAGCCTTACTTTGACCAAGTCACGTCCAGATTTACAATACTGAATTTTTTAAAAAACGTTGTGTTTATTTTTTAAAGATTATCGTTACGAAAAAAACCTGTAAGAATCATAAACTTTTGTTGGTTTCAGAGATTATCTTCTGCAATGATACAAAAGCCAATGGAAAAATCCTATTGGGATTTTGCGAAGGGAACCAGAGTGACGCAAAAGTACGGGTTGGCCTACAAAAATACATCATTACTGCAGCACTCTATTGTGTGTGTCTCATTTGACATCATTAAATTGTACCCACCAGACAGCAGAGTAGATGTGAAAACATGAGGGCGACACAAAAAGAGATATTAAGGTAGAGAGATTGAGAGAGAGAGAGACTTTTGGTGTGTTTGTGTGCTATGGAGTTGGTTTCGTACTTTACTCCAACTGATGTTGATCTGCCGTATTTTATTCACATGCGTGTCTCTGTCCTGAGGACTCAGATTGGAGTTTGACAAGATCTGAGAGCCACTTTTATTCAGCCATGACAACGTCTCATTCTGACCATCCATCTCCTCCGTTAAGGCCTGAAGAGAGAGAGAGAGAGAGAGAGAGGAGAGAGAGAGAGAGAGAGAGAGAGAGAGAGAGAGAGAGAGAGAGAGAGAGAGAGAGAGAGAGAGAAGTGTGTTAAAGTAGTGTGAGTAGTGTGTGTGTGTGTGTGTGTGTGTGTGTGTGTGTGTGTGTGTGTGTGTGTGTGTGTGTGTGTGTGTGTGTGAGGCACTAGCAGCAGTTTTAGAGAGTAATCATTTAAAATGGTTTAAAATGAAAGAGTTTTATTAAGCTTTTAAATTGATAGTGTTTTAGTGTGTGTTATTGGATGTATTTAGAGTAAATTTACACTACTGTTTAAAAGTCTGGTGTCAGGTTTTTCGGAAAACCAAACTTTTTTTTAAGCAAGGATGTTTTAAATTGATCAAAAGAGATAGTGACATTTTTAATGTTACAAAAGATTTCTACATAATAAAATACTGTTCTTTTGAACCATCTATACATCAAAAATCCCCAGAAAGTATCCGTTTCCACAAAAATATGAAGCAGAACAACTGTTTTCAACATTGATAATAGTCATAAATGTTTATTGAGCATCAAATCATCATATTATAGTGATTTCTGAAGGATCATGTGACACTGAAGACTGGAGTAATCATTGAAAATGAAAATTCAGATTTGATCACAGGAATTAATTACATTTTACATTATATTCACATAGAAAAAAGATTTTAAATTGTAATATTTCTCATTATTACAGTTTTTACTGTATTTGCTCAAATAAATGCAGCCTCGGTGAACAGAAGAGACTTTTTTCAAAAACATTTATAAAATCTCAGTGACTTCAAATATTTTAATGGTACATGCTTCAGTCAGTAACTACTGTGTCCTTAAAACTTTTTTAATATATTGAAGTTTTCCTTAGCTTGTTTAAGTTTCAACTGTCATTTAGATCATTTTGGAAATGTTCTGTTAAGTCCTCATAAATTGTCTTAACTAAAAACAGCTAAATATATAGTATATAAAACAAAATAAACCAAACTAGCAATCCAGTACTAAAACTAAACCAAAATTTGTAAATAGTATTAAAAATAAAAAAAATGTACAAAGAAAAAAAAAAATTAAATTGAATACTGAATACTGAATTGAATTCTCTTTCACGTCTTCTTGCGATTGAACTGACTAATACACACACAATTATGTAAAAACGCCCATCTTGGACAGTATCCTAGTAAACACAGTTGGTTATATCTTAAGTGAATGTAAACAGTTGTGTATCAGTAAAACGCATGTGTATCAGTATATTGGATCCGTTCATTGGATCTTAAAGGGGCAGCAGCCTAATAATCCTGCTGATGTGTTTTAATGTTAATCAAACAACAGAAGACAAAGAATTCACTCACTGCTCTGGACTGAATGACTTTTATAACTTTATAAAGATCCATCTATAGTTCATTTATACAGTGAAGACTACGCAGTATTATTTTACATTTGACTACTTTATTCAAATTCTGTACATGAAAACTACTATTAGACCCACCTGAAAAACTATTTCTTTCATATTTGTTCTATTGTACTTATTTGTTCTATATTATGTGTTCTTATTTTTATTACTGACTTGTCTTTAATTATGTTTTTAATAATGTTTTATTATTTACAATACAGTACAGTTTAACGTGCAAAATTAAGCATGAAAATATATATTTGCAAACAAATTAAAACAATGAATATGATTCATATTCTTTTTGGTTTCTCTATCTAATACATTTAAAAATTACAAATGCAACTAAAATACAAGCATCGGTGAGTATCAAAAATAAAAGTATCGGTATCGGACTCAATGCATCCCTAATATATAATATAATGAATACATATTTAAAAAATATTGACCTTTAGAATAGCTTGACTGTAGTCAGCTGATGACGCAGGTCAGTGTGTGTGTGTGTGTGTGTGTGTGTGTGTGTGTGTGTGTGTGTGTGTGTGTGTGTCGAACCTTGAGCTCTCTGAGGCTGTTGTCTGTGGCGGAAACGGGCAGCGTCGCCACGGCAACCTCTGTGCGCTCCAGCCACTGCGTCAGATCAGCCGTCCGCTGAAACACATCCATCATGACCGGATCTCCACCCGTCAACCTACACCAACATCACACAACATCAGAAACTGATGCTTCTGCAGTGCACATGCGCGTCTACACACGCGGTTATAAAAGCTGATTTTTGTGATGTAAAAAACAAAGATAAATCATATCAGAACTTTTGCACCTTTCATGTACAAATTACCACCAACGCAATGCCACTGACAGCCAAAGTGACATTTCAGAGAAACAGTAAATCTTCTGCATAAGTGTTCACCCCCTGAACTTACACTTAGGCCCCATCCACACTACTACGCTTTAGTTTAGAAACGGAGACCTTTTTCTACGTTTGCACCTCCCGTCCAGACTAAACCGGCAGAAACCAAGACCTAAAACGGAGAAGTTTAGATACGGAGCCGCCCCCGTTTTGCGTTTTGAATCTCCGGAGGGCGTTTTAGTGAAGACGGGTCAAACCAGAGGACTTTAGAAACGATGACGCAGAGGCTCACGCTCGGCTCTCTGATTGGCTGTCACACCATACATATCTTTAGTGATATCGTCTTTATTGTGGCGGTACACCTTTCCCATGTTGTGGCTTGCTCTGGCGATGGATAATGCTCCCGGTACCTTTCCAATATGTCGCCGTATTTGGTTGGCGACGACACCCAGTGTTTTCCTGACGGCTGTTTTTTATTCCCTTGTAACTTTAAGTAAAAGTTCCACCTCGTCGTCGGTCCATGAAAAGAAATCTCTGGTCTTCGGCATTGCTAATCTTTGCAGAGGTAACTTAGCTACTAACTTAGTAGCTTAACTTAGTCAATCTGTTTCTGTTTACACCGGCACGCGCACGCCCAGTGTAGGGGAATGGTCACGTGATCCGCGTTTTCAGTCGTTTTAATGTGGACGGAGATCAATTCTAATACGCAGCTAAAACGCTGGTGTGGACGGAGATCGTATTCGTTGTAATTCTCCGTTTCTAAACTAAAACACAGTAGTGTGGATGGGGGCTTAGTTGAAGTATCTTCTTTACTACATCATCAAAAACAAAAACGGAGTTTGAAGACTTCATGTCCACTGTACATGTGCATGTTGATTTTGTCTGGTGTGTGTGTGTGTGTGTGCTGTGGTGATGGTAACCTGCGCTGGCGGTCGCACACTTGTCTCTGGACGCGTGTCCAGCGGTGTCTCAGAGCGTCCAGCTTGTCCTGTAGCAGAGCGGCGTCAGGGGACGACACCTGACTGATGATGTGCTCTCCAGACCCGCTCAAAACCACCATCACAGACTGATGAGAGGCCAAGCCCTCCTCCAGATCCTACACACACACACACACACACACACTGGGGTTAATGGACAGTTGGCCTGTGAGTGTTTACCTGATAAACATGACGTTGGCAATTCTCTTCATATGCAATTGAGGGCAAGAAATGTGCCTGACCTTAATTTGTATTGGAGGACAATTTCACATTCAACTCGCTCTCTTTCAGCACTTTACACACACACACACACACACACACACACACACGGCTGGAGTTTTCTGCATGTTAACTGAAGAGGAAAAGGCAAGTGTGACTCTTCAAAACACTCGATACACACATCAGTGGAACAAACATGTGCGGTTGTTTCCGGCTTATTTTGCTCATATGCTAGAAACAATTTTTCTTTTTAATTTTAATTGTGAGTTAGAAGTGCTTATTGCTTAAATTATCATATAAGTATCCCTCAATTATCAATTGGTGACTCACAGACTCAATTAACATTCATGATTAAAGATGACTCCCCTCTATAATTATGTTGTGTAATATTCTTGCCCTTCTGTTCAGAGTTTGATATTCTGATGACTTCTACATTGACATCAATGCAAGCGGCAGATGCTAAAGCGTATTCCAGCGGCAGATTTGATGGGAACTGAACCCATGTTTTAACGAACTAAGTGAAAAACTCTGTAAATAAAAGTGTCTGGTAGCTGAAAATGTTTTATTGGGACGTGTCATTACAGAACGGGTGTGTGACCTTTGACCTCTGACCTGTTGTTGTCCCCGAGCGTGATCCAGGTCCAGTTCCCCGTCCGGTCCGGTCCGGTCCGCCAGGATCTGTTCAGTGTCGCTCAGCCACTGCGAGAGATCCTTCATATTACAGTGGAACTGCCTCCACTCCTCCACAGCTCTGTCGAAACACCTGCCACACACACACACACACACACACGTCAGCACAGGATGAAACATGATGATAGCCTCACATTACAGAATTTTATTCGACTCGCTTCACTCCTTCTCAAGCGAGAGATGTATTATGAATCTAAGACAGACAGCAGCCTCAAGTACTCAATATCAGCATCAGAAACTCATTTCTCAGAGAGTAGCAACACACACCGCTGGCCGAGACATCATATGATCGCATCGCAACTCTTTCCCCGCCAAACACACAATCTTCCGGGTTTCCACTGTTCTACCATTGGGGGCGCTGTGGCTCATCTTCTGAAAGAGTAATGCTTTATGCTCAAAATGTTGCTTTTTTTATGAAACTTATGAAAGCCATATCCAAGTGTTGATAAAAATAGAATACATGAAGTATTCAGGGTTTGTTCTTACGTTTTATATATTGCATGTTTAGATATTCATAAAACAAAATATTCTAGGGGCCATGACATTTCTGTGGAAATGATCAAAAACGCTGACGGTGGCTTGCAACTTAAAAAATATAAATAAGTGGGTAAAGAGATATTGATATCTTAATATCTGACAGATAACTATGTGCAAAAAAGAATGCAAGTATGAGCAAATTCTTAATGTTAATTGATACTATAATAGTATATAAATAATAGTGAAATCACACTGAAGTGTGTGTTGTGTTTCTAAACCCCTAAAACAGTGTAACCTGCTGTTTTCATAGCTAAACTAGCAGCCATCTTCATCTCCAACACTTCTAACGGAGTAACTTGAGCAGGTTTTATCAGAGAGTTCAGCGTGGAGGATGACTGTGGTCTTCAGTCAGCGGGAGCTCGATGATACTGGGTGAGTAACTGGGTCACATTCCCGTCTGACGGTGAGGAAAACTTCTGACAGACGAATCTTGCTCACCTTCCAGAAGAACATGCCTCTTACATTATTAACTCAGAGTCTCGAGGAAACACATCTGGGTCATATTTCAACCCAAAAATCTTAGGAAATATATAATGAGTTATATATAAAAAAAAATTAAGCTTATTTTAGGCCTAATTTTGCATTATGACATTATATACATGACAATCATATATTGTCCAGTACTTACCTTTAACATTAAACATTACTTTTTTGAAATTATAATTCTAAAAATTATTCTCACTAGATTCTACACAGCCATCATCCTGCCAGTGAATAAAAAAAAAAAAAAATATTATATATATATATATATATATATATATATAATTTATTTTTTATTTTTTATTCACTGGCTACTATATATATATATATATATATATATATATATATATATATATATATATATATATATATATATATATATATATATAGTAGCATTGTTGTTGTTTTTGCGTTAATTATACACTATCATAGTTTCTAATATTTTCAATTTGCTTGTAGTCTTATATTTTCAGTTTTCACAAATAAAAATTAATTCTTTGCAATTCTGTAATGTGCTTTTGTCATTTTTTTTTTAAATATATGATTACATTATTTAAATTTCCTTTTATTTCACCTGTAGTATTCATTTTATTTCCAATCAGTAATGTTTGTGCTTCAACTTAATTCGGTTAGTTTCCAAGGCAAAACTTAAATATTTTTTTAATATTTATAAATTACTTTCGCTTTATTTAAAATAAAATGTTTTAGTTAACAATAATAACCCTTTTTTTGTATAATTGAGACGATGAACTATCACGATGATAATGCATAAAACATATTTTTCCGTGAGATATGGCATATTCTTGGCACTATGATGTTTATTTATGGGCTTGTTCTACAATGTAAAGTCATTTACTAAAAAAAAAAAAACTGATTTAATAAAAATCTTTGTTAATAATCTGTAATAATTCTTATTGGTGGAATTCCTCATCATGTTAATTTTGCTTTAAGACGTCTATTAGAGTTGATGTTTTTCAGACGCACGCTGCATCAGTATTAATGAAGGGTTCAGAAGTGAGATGCTGCTCTCGGTTTCTCTCTCATCCTCATACATTTATAATATCCAGAGACTAGACACATTTCTGTCCGGATTCTCCTCGACTCGGAGCCCAAGCCTGCACAGATATTGAGGGGGTATAGCCCTCTCCCAACTAAATTCAGATTAGGTCGTGGACTGTTATGGGTTTTTAAATGATTACATTTGCCGCCCCCCAATTCTGAATGCATGGTTACTTCCTCTCCTGGACTCTTCCATTAGCATGTTACGAATGGGCAAAATAACATTAGGAAATCTATCTCCAATAACGAGAAAACGAGGAAATATAAGATGGAATCCAAACTCCATCAATCCTACTGCAAACAACACACACACACATCGAAAATCCGCTAAGGGCAGGTCCCAAAAGTGAGCAAATGTCCATAGACCCAATGTTAAAATGTCCGTTTTCACAGCATAAATTCATGTTTTTACAGGTTGGTCCAGTGGACTTTTATTGTATTTTTCGATAGATTTCCGAGTGCCTGACAACTGTGAGGGGGGTGAATTTTTTTCTAACTTGTTAGTTTAGATCGTATTTAGATCAAAAAAAGTATGACAAATAAGGGCGTGGTTAACTTTGATTGACAGCTGATAATGGGCTGCGGCGAGTGGAATTCCTGAAATTTGACGTCTCGGCCATGACCTGACCCAACACATCACACCACCTCTGTATCCTTTCTGAAAAGATTTCCCAAGATGGCGCCGCCCATACCCCCCATAAACGGCCTCAAAACCGTTCTTCAGGAAGTCTATGGGTGACGTCACAGACACTTTGTCCATATTTTATACAGTCTATGCATATCGCCCATCCCTACTATGGGCCATAACGTGGTGCTGCAGAAAAACAGGGAATTATGGGAGAATGCAGAGTCATTCGGGACTCACCCTTTCCTCTGGCTGTACATGCGGTTGACTCTGTCCCACTCTGAGTTCAGTTGTGTCAGGGCATCAGATATCTGTGCCATTTCCTGTCTGGAAGCTTCCAGAATCACATCGGGCTGGCGCTCATTAATCACTTCAACCTGCTCACCCAACCGCTCCAAACTCTCCTTTATACTCTACAAACAGAGACACAGAGAAGTCAATACAACTGAAAACACCCATTGCTCCACTCAGTGTTGTCTCTATATCAGACTTCTCATGAACAGGAAGTTATTATGGTCAACTGTGCAGCTTGATAACTTTACAAGTATATTGTAGCTTGGTGGTTTCGCCAACACTTGTACTAGTATACTGATATTTGGACGTCATGGACACTGTCTGACCCTGAGCGTGTCCTCCTGGCTGGAGAAGTCCTCAAACAGTCCTCCGCTGAGCTCTGAGGAGTTCAGGAGCAGCTCGTTGTCGGCCATAGCCAGCAGAACCTTATTAATGTCCAGAAGATAGTCTGACGGGGAGACGGATGCGCTCCCCTCGTCCTGAGGAGAGAGGGATGACTCTGATCTCTGCGGAGGAGAAGACGATGACTCCAACACAACTTCAACAACTGGCTGAGTTCTGTTGATATGAAGCTCCTGCAGAGAAACAGAGAGAGAATATGGTGAATATAAGAATCTAGCGTGATACATTTGGTGCTTTTACACATTCACCCTATGCTAACAATGTCAAAGCATTTTGTTTATAAGATCTGATGTGGAAATGTCAGCAAATCAGCTGTCAATGCTGTAATGTTGCTGTAATACAGCTGAAAACATGGTGTTGAAAGTTGCACTCATAAACAGATCTAGTATAGCCTTAAACATTTTTGTAACATAGCATAACAGCCTCGACATAGCCGTGTAATAGGATAACACAGCTTTAAACATTATGGAATGATATTCTGGACATTATTCAAAAGGAATTGCAAATTGTATTTGCAATTGCGTTTTCAATTTGTGGACGCATAAAATGTGACAATCCAAATGCAATTGAAAATCGCGCATTACCGTTTGCATTTTAATTATTTGGTTTAAAAGTAGATATTTCAATCGTTCTATACTTCTCAGGTATGCGAGACAAGTATCTTATACGCTGAGTTTCGGTTCATTTATGAGACGCGCTCCAGTTCACGCGCCAGCGCCTCCCTGTCCTAATTACTGTATTTTGTCTACTATATTTGCTTCTTATTTATTAATACAGTCAATTTGTTGGTGAAACATTGATTAAAATGAAGATACAATTTATACAAAACAAAATTTTCAAGCAAAAATAATATTCGAAGATCGCTGGGTATTATTCGATTATTATTCGAAAATCGCACCCCTCCACCACATGCACGCACACATATAGGCCACACACCAGAGCATGTGAGCAAAGCGGAGCGACTCTTCGAAGTTAAAAAACTTAAACATACGTTTCATATTTATGTTTAAATAATATGTTGTTTTTTTTATTTCATCGATGTTGATTATATGAAAAGGGAACCGCATGAGATGAGTAGCCTAAGATAGGATCATAAGATGACCAATATATCGGAAAGAATTTGGAATGGGTCAGACATGATTTTGACCACCTGTAGAAAGAATTTCGTTTTTGTATAAATTGTATCTTCATTTTAATCAATGTTTCATCAACAAATTGACTGTATTATTAAATAAGCAAATATAGTAGACAATATACCGGTAATTAGGACACGGAGGCGCCGGCGCGTTAACTAGAGCGCGTCTCATAAATGAACCGAAACTCATTTATGAACCGAAACCCATAAATATAGCTGTAACAAAGCTGTAAACAATGTTGTAACAGCCATAAATATAGCTGTAACAAAGCCGTAACAGCTGTAATAAATATAGATACATATAGCTGTAACAAAGTCGTAACAGCTGTAATAAATATAGATAAATATAGCTGTAACAAAGTCGTAACAGCTGTAATAAATATAGATAAATATAGCTGTAACAAAGTCATAACAGCTGTAATAAATATAGATAAATATAGCTGTAACAAAGTCATAACAGCTGTAATAAATATAGATAAATATAGCTGTAACAAAGTCATAACAGCTGTAATAAATATAGATAAATATAGCTGTAACAAAGCCGTAACAGCTGTAAATACTGTTGTAACAGCCATAAATATAGCTGTAACAGCCATAACAGCTGTTGTAACACAATGTTGTAACAAAATTTGTGGCCCACCAGTTTTTCAAATAGTAGCAGCCTAGTATTTCTGTAAGACCTTTTGAATAAATGACATTTCAAGAGTTTTTTTGAAAGAGTTTTTGGTGATTTTTCTGCATAGAAGCAATACTTGTAAGAAACTGAAATCAGCTGCCAGACATGTTAATACAGCAATTTAACGGTTTGCTTCTGTGAAAGTGGCTTGAAACCCCCAGCGGGCCTTGCGTGTGTGACATGTTAAGAGCGCATGAATGACCTTGTGTCGTGTCTGGAGCAGCAGGAGTCTCCTGTGGATGTCCTCTCGTCTCTCCTCATCGGAACACACAGGAGAACCTCCTCTTCCTCTCCTCAGCACCTCCTCAACATGTGCTTTCTCCTCGGCCAGCTACAACACACACACACACACACACATCAATGCTTTTACACAGACGTCTGCTGTTATTGGAGCTGATGCTCACACTCCTGTTGTGTTTGGCTCAATTCGGCCCATATTTGATTTTGTAACTTGCTTCTACTACTCACTTATTTTTATTGTGTGAATACTTATCAGTTTGGATCAAGAATGTGCATGCAAAGTTTCAACTTTTGTTTCACTTTGTGAATTATTTTCACAAAATCTGACTTTTGTCATGAAATATATGAGAATTTGTTAAATACTCAAATTTTACTCAAAATTCAAGACTCGTCTTCTGAATCGTCCAATCCAATGTCCTGAATCATTTATTTATTTAGTGGAGTTAAAATTCTCAACAACAAAAAATTATTCATGTTTTGTGTGCGTTACCCTCTCGTCATCAGGTGTGTGTGTGTGTGTTACCCTCACGTCATCATGTAGCTAATTTTGTACATGAAAATATGTGGGTCAAATTGACCCCTAAAACAATAGAAATAATGCTATAGAAATAGATGGGAATTATTAAGTTTATTTTATCTCTGATAAGTTACAATAGAGATTTTCTGATTTTTTTTTCTATTGTGTCCATTTTTGGCTAATTACTTTATTTTGTTGGCAAATTATAATTTTACTTTTTTGTTACCCTCTCGTCATCAGGTGTGTGTGTGTGTGTGTGTGTGTGTGTGTGTGTGTGTGTGTGGTGTGTGTGTGTGTGTGTGTGTGTGTGTGTGTTACCCTCTCGTCGTCAGGTGTGTGTGTTTCGTCCTGTTGCTCCAGTGCTCTGACAGTAGCCTGTATGTCGGACTCAAACAGCATCAGCTGTGAGGAGGAGAGAAGAGGAGCAGATCGAGCGTCTACCAGATCCTGCTGTGGATCCTGTGTGACCTCCAGACCAGCAGACGCCTGCACACACACACACACACACACACAGTTAGCCCCCGCTGACGAGTGTCAGTCCTCTCAGACCCCAGCTGGCCTCTCACCTGAGCAGAGCTGATGTGCTGCGCCACCTTGTGGAAGGTGCGGTTGAGGTCGTCCAGTTTGGGCTCCACCAGTTCTCTACACGCAGGACCCCTGCTGGTCATCAACATCACTGCCTGATCACGAGCACTGTCCACACGAGCACTCATGCCCTCCAACTCACACAGCACAGCCTGTCACACACACACACACACACACACACACACACACACACACACACACACACACACACAGCTTTAACAACAACATGACGTCACAATTAAAAACTGACACTAATGCGTCTGCTAATATATATATATATATATATATATAATATATATATATATATATATATATATATATAAACGCATTATATACATATATCATATCCAGCTGAATATTAAGTTTCACCCAAATAAAGCGAGTCTGTGTGTGCTTTGACCTTGGTCATTCTCTCTTTCTCAGCTGCAGGTTTCTTCTCCATCTCATCCAGTCGTATCTCAGTCTGATAGAGCCATGTGCTGATATGAGCCAAATTCTCATCAAACATCTCCACCTCACGCCTGTGATTCTACAACACACACACACACACACACACAGGACATGAGACAGCATCTCTAGCTAATGTTAATGCGCAATACAATAAGATAAAAGTAGCGCCGTCAACAGTTGCGTCAACGTTTTAATAATATTTTCCAGTTAAGTGTAATCAGCCCATTAGCCCATAAATGTTAATTTGTCCATGTTTACCTCTTTAAAACTGTGCATCTAGTACTGATGCATTTAATTAATCTTTCAAAGATGAGGGAAAAAGGTAAGATTTTTTTTTATTATTAATACGAATATTTATAAAACTGTATTAATACATCGTAACATATTTTAACATAAATATAATATGTAAAACATAATATGAAAATAAAAATGTTATCCATTCAGTATCGATACTTATGATACTTTTAATTCCTCTTTTAAGAATCAGAAAAACACAGTAATAATAAGAATAATAAATATTACTATTATTGTTTCTACATTATAACATACTAAAAACATTTATTACACGGCTCTGTGGAATACTTGATTCTGATTGGTCAATCGCGCCATCCAGGTATTATTCCCAGATAACAACCGCTGAACACAGAAACACAGGCTCATCCGGGTCACTGAAGTCAGCAGCGCTAAACGCCTGATAGGAACAGGATCGTGGACTCGCTCTCTCGTTTCACACAAACGCAGATGATAATTATGAAGGTCTTCCCCCATAGTTTACTAAATGATTACTGTTTGTGTGTGCGTTTCTGTGTGCATGTGTGTGTGTGTGTGTGTGTGTGTGTGTGTGTGTGTGTGTGTGCTTGTTTTTGTGATATATGAGGACACAAATGTGTATAATGACATGGGTATTACACTGGTATTACAACTTACACGTGAAATATGAGGACATTGCATGCGTCCTCATATTTCAAACAGCTTAAAAAACATAAAAAACAATGTTTTTTTTTAAATGTTAAAATCCAGCATGTCTCCTGTAAGGGGTAGGTTTAGGGACAGGGGCAGTGTAGGGGGATAGAATATATAGTTTGTACAGTATAAAAACCATTACGCCTATGGAATGTCCTCATAAGTCACAAAAACAAATGTGTGTGTGTGTGTGTGTGTTTTTGTGTGTGTGTGTGTGTGTGTGTGTGTGTGTGTGTGTGTGTGTGTGTGTGTGTGTGTGTGTGTGTGTGTGTGTGTGTGTGTGTGTGTGTGTGTGTGTGTGTGTGTGTGTGTGTGTGTGTGTGTGTGTGTGTGTGTGTGTGTGTGCCACTATTCTTCTAATCGATCTTTACAAATCACAGAGCACAAAATGAAGCAGCTGGAATATTTACCCTTTAAGACTGACGAAACTGAAACCAAATGGCTAGCTCAATCATTCTTTTTGCATACAAAACCAGAGATGTAACATGTTCAGATCAAGCCTCCAACATGCCCATGTTGCGTTGTTTTCACCCTCTAATCAATCTGTACAAACTGCGTAATATGCGTTTACAAAAAAAAAAAACACAAAAATGCATTGCACGTCTTTGCACACATGTTCTGTAGATCTGCGATTGATAGTTACGTCTGGTTACGTCTTCCGATGGCTCATTGCGTATCACGTTCTGTGCACTATGACCCCCGGGTGTGTCACATGTTGTGACGTCACAAGCTGCGTTATTTGACCATGCGTTTGACTCCCGTTCGACTCCCGTTTGACTCCCGTTTGACTCCCGTTTGCTATATGTTCCTTCTTATCCTTATTGTCTTTTTACCATTGCTTTATTTTATCATTTCTTTCTCCTTTAGACATTCACAAATACAAGCACATTCACATTCACATTCACACACACGCACGCACACACGCAACATTATGTCTAAATGCAAGTACACGGACGCGGAGGTTGTGGAAATACCAATTGCGTCCGATGACAATGAACTCTCCGTCTGCTCATCTATCTATTTTATATTTTAACCAATTCAATGTTAAATCATCATTCAAAAGCAAAATGTTATCTGTTTGACCACAAATGTAATTGAATATTTTACATGGCATTTCCCCCCTTTTTTTTAATGAGTGTAAAAATGAGTGTATCTTAAAAACTAATTTATGTAAACTGTTCAAATCAATTCTGTATAGTTTTAAATTGTTTTATGCACGTTTTTTACATTGACAAGTTTGAGGTTGACATTTATCCATTTTTTTGTATTGAATAAAATATGTAAAAAAAAAAAATTAAATTGTTTTTCTTTTAGTTTATTGCACTTTTGAGATATTTATCTAGTTACTATTGATTTATTACAAACATAGCCTTCAAACTGGGAGTGTAAGGATTATTTTGATGTATGGCATATGAAAATGCTCAAAAGAATGACAGCACAGCATGTAAAAATACAAAGATATACTCTGGTGGAATTGTTCTATGGCAGGTCATAAAGGGATAACCTGAACGAGTGCATTGTGGGTAAATAAGTTTAACGTTACCTTCAGCAGTCAGGTCTCAAACACACTCACCAGAACAGCGCTGAGCCAGTCCTCGACCAGTGTGTGCACTCGTTCCCAGTCCTCGTTGAGCTCGAACAGCTGCTCCTCCAGCTGAGCGTCACTTCCCTCCACTAGCGCCTGCAGGGCGGCGCTGTTCTCCATCACCACCGACAGATCGCTCTTCCTGCGCTCCGACTCCTTCAGCAGGCCCTACAGGGACACGCTCTTTAACACACACACACTCTGTGTCCAAAAGAGACTCCATCAAACACACTCACGTTGGCCCATGTGATCTCGGAGTCGATGTCAGCAGGCATTTCTCCTGTGCTGAGCTTCTCTTTGAGCTGAGCCTCAGTGTGTTTCATCCAGGCCTGCAGGGCGGCGCTGTCCTTCTGCAGACGCTGAGACACACACAACGCCTTCTCCAAATCCTGCTTCCCCTCGGTCACCTGATATCACACACACACACATTTGATGGTAACATGAAATTGCTTCCTCAACCCATTTTACTTCCATAATGCGACATATTTCTGAGTGAAAAAGTAGGGTGGGGCTTGATATTAACCACTGATTGGCTGTTAAAAAGTGGAAAAGCAGAAGATGTGGAGGTAGCAAGCTAACCTTTCTTGTTTATATCTGAAACCTTAAATTGAAAGCGCACAATTTTTAAGAAAAAAACATGCACATGCTGCTTTTACAGCATTTTTAAACGTGCATGCGGCGTTGGTGGTGTGTGTGTGTGTGTACCTGAGCTCCCAGCTCATTGTAGAGTAATTTGAGGGCAGTGAGCTGTTCATCCATTCCTTTAGGATTTTCCGTCTGCTGTTTCTGTACGATCTGTCTTCCCGTTTTAATCACGGTCTCCACCTCCAGTTTGACCTCGCTCAAGATCTTATACAGCTTCTGCATTCAGAAAAACAACACGCTTACGTGAAGCACAGGCAGTGTGATGAAGGCCATGATGAAGATTTGTAATGTTTTTAAAAGAAGTCTCTTCTGCTCACCAAGGCTGCATTTATTTGATTAAAAATACAAAACAAACCCAGTAATATTGTGAAATATTATTACAATTTTAAAAAGCTGTTTTCTATGTGAATATATAGTAAAGTGTAATTTTTTCCTGTGATCAAAGCTGAATTTTCAGCATCATTACTCCAGTCTTCAGTGTCACATGATCCTTCAGAAATCAGTATAATATGAGGATTTGATGCTCAAAAACATTGAAAACAGTTATTTACATTTTTATTTCAGGGTTATTTGATGAATAGAAAGTTCAAAAGAACAGCATTTATCTGAAATAGAATATTTGACATTACACTACGTCAAAGTTTGGAGTCAAGAAATAAAATTAAATCAATACTTGTATTCATCAATGATAAATTAAATTGATCAAAAGTGACAGTAAAGATGTTTATAATGTTACAAAAGAATTATATTTCAAATAAAAGCTGTTCTTTTGAACTTTATATTCATCAAATAATCCCTTGAAAAAAAATGTGTACACAACATTCAAATATAATTATTTTTAATATTTTTGAGCATCAAATCCTCATATTATAGTGATTTCTGAAGGATCATGTGACACTGAAGACTGGAGTAATGATGCTAAAAATTCAGCTTTAATCACAGGGATAAATTGCATTTTACAGTATATTCACGTAGAAAACAGTTATTTTAAATTGTCATAATATTTCACAAAATTACTTAATTTAATTTAAAAATGCAGCCTTGGTGAGCAGAAGAAACTTCTTTTAAAAACATTAAAAATGTTACAGATTTTACAAAACATTTGACTGGTAGCACACACACGCACACACACACACACACACACACACAGGTGTGTTTTCTCACCATGCACCCGCTCAGGTGTGTCTGTATCTCCTCGGGCTGCGTGTCCTTCAGGTCCAGGATGTGTAGTTCAGCTTTAGCGCTCTCCAGGATCCTCTTGCAGTCCAGCATTCGCTGCTCGAAGTTGGCCGGTTTCTGGAACAGCTGGTATTTCGTACTAATCTCGCGGAGCTTCGCTAAACAGACAGAGATACACCAGATACAGCTTACGCTGGAATACACTAAACATCTAGTCAAATACTAGGAATCAAACACTTGCAGACTTTGTATATGGTTAGAGAGAAAAACTGAACATCATACACTGAACGACTGAGGATCACACACGACGAGACTTTCATGTTGTTCTGAATACTAAAGTCATGCATAAACATGTGCCATGTGTATAGGAGACGCGTGACAAATAAACACAATATATTAAGAAAAATGTGATATCCTTAAAATCCAAATGGATGGAATCAAAGTCCATCGTACGCAAAAATAAGAACATTTGAGGACTTTCTGCAACTAGAGTTGACTCAAAAATCAGGCAAAAGTCATGCAGTGTATTTCAGCCTTTAGGTTAATATTTTAACACTTACATTTCTAACTTGGTATAAAAATGAATACTAAAACTAATAAAATACATTTTTACCTAATTAGTAATAAAAAGACAGATGAAAATTACAAAAAAACATAAAAAATACAGAAATTTCAACTAAAATTAAAAAGAAAACTAAGCTAATTCAAAATATTAATAAAATTACTAGAACTAAAACAAAAATATATTAAGCAAAAAAAAAAAGACAAAAAGGCACATAGATTTACTTATAATTAAACTAATTTAAATGAACTGAAAATGTAAACAAAACTAATTCAAAATATGAAGAATACTATAAAATAGTTTTAAAATAACACCTGTATAGTGATATCTCAAAACCTGAATATCTAAGATTAATTACTAAAGTACCAAGTAGTATGTACTCGAAGCGAATACTGAATTCAGAAAGGAAATGATGTATTCTACGGAGCCCCGTAAGGGACATGCTGATGGGAAATGTCAATGCCTTCGCATTCTCTCATAATTAAATAGTTAGGTAATTATATTGTATATAATTTGCGAGCATCAGCGGGCCGGTATTAATATGTGAGGTATTGAAATCGCTTTTATTTTTTAACCCAATCCAAATTGTGTTCAGTGTGGCAGTGTTTAAACGTGATTGATAAAACACTATTTTTTTATTTTTTAACATGCGAAGATTTCGGACAAGAACCTTAAGATTTGTCTCCTGATGAAATCTACACTAATGTAACCGAATACCACAGAAAGCCTAACCATGTCCCTTTAGGGCCTCCGTAGAATACGTTAATCATTTACCGTGCCTTACCCAATTTGGATTTGGGCTTGGGACACACCCCTAGTAGACAGTGCAGAAGTGAAGTCACTCCCGTCCTGCGGGGGCAGTGTTGAGTCTCACCTGTAGCTGGTCCAGTTGTGTTCCTGCTCGCACTGGTTTGCCCTCCGGTGCGGTCGAAGGCACGTTTCCCACATTCCTCCTCCTCAGATCTTCCAGTGTGGCCTCATGGGCCGCGATCTCAGCCTGAATGGCCTGAGGAGAATAGTGTTCAAGTTAAAGGCCAAAGAGTCAAGAATAAACACACATTTGTTTTACAATCTGTTATTGAAAATGCACTACCAGTCAAAAGTTTTGGATCGGTACGATTTTTATGCTTTTAAATACGTTTTTTTCTGCTCACGAAGGCTGCATTTAGTGATTAAAAAAAATTGTATAATAATATTGTTAAATATTATGACAATTTAAAATGACTATAGCAACACGCTAGCAACCAACCAGAACACCTACACCCATAGCCAATACTCGCATAGCAACCACCCAGAATACCCTAGCAACCACCCAGAACACCTTAGCAACCCACTAGAAACACCAGCAACTTTAAATTACTTCAAAAATACTTTAAACTTCTTCAAACTTTCTGGTCCAAACTTTCACAAGCCAACTTAAAGTTTGTCTCGACGAACTTTTTAATTTAGTTATTATTATCAATGTTGAAAACAGTTCTGTAACTAAACATTAAAAACACTTACTGATCCAAAACCTTTGACTGGTAGTGTATGTCAGAAAGAGTGTGTTTGGTGTGTGGTGTGTTGGTGGTGTGTGTGTGTGTGGGTGTGTGTGTGTGTTTTGTGGTGTGTGTGTGTGTGTGTGGTGTGTGTGTGTGTGTGTTGTGTGTGTGTGTGTGGCGTGTGCGTGTCTGTGTGTGCTGTGTTGTGTGTGTGCGTGTGCTGTGTGTGTGTGTGCGTGTCTGTGTGTGTTGTGTGTTGTGTGTGTGTGCGTGCGTGTCTGTGTGTGTGTGTGTGTGTGCGTGTCGTGTGCGTGTGTGTGTGTGTGTGTGTGTGCGTGTCGTGGTGTGTGTGTGTGTGTGTGCGTGCGTGCGTGCGTGTCTGTGTGTGTGTGTGTGCGTGTGTGTGTGTGTGCGTGTTGTGGTGTGTGTGTGGGTGGTGTCGTGTGTGTGTGTGTGTGTGTGCGTGTTGTGCGTGTGTGTGCGTGTCTGTGTGTGTGTGTGTGTGCGTGCGTGCGTGTCTGTGTGCGTGCGTGCGTGTCTGTGTGTGTGTGTGTGTGTGTGCGTGTGTGTGCGTGTGTGTGCGTGTGTCTGTGTGTGTGTGTGTGTGTGTGTGTGCTTGTTTTTTGTGATATATGAGGACACAAATGTGTATAATGACATGGGTATTACACTGGTATTACAACTTACACGTGAAATATAAGGACATTGCATGCGTCCTCATATTTCAAACAGCTTAAAAATCATAAAAAAACAATGTTTTTTTTTTAAATGTTAAAATCCAGCATGTCTCCTGTGATGGGTAGGTTTAGGGACAGGGCAGTGTAGGGGGATAGAATATACAGTTTGTCCAGTATAAAAACCATTACGCCTATGGAATGTCCTCATAAGTCACAAAAACAAACATGTGTGTGTGTGTGTGTGGTGTGTGTGTGTGTGTGTGTGTGTGTGTGTGTGTGTGTGTGTGTCCACACCTGGGCTTCCTGCGGCAGCTGGAAGGCGTCGATGCGATCTGTAAGGTAAGACGTGAGTGTTTGGTCCAGCTGTGTGAGAGACGTCTGTAGTGTGTGTAAGGCCGTCTCGTTCTCCCTCAGAGTCCCCAACTGCTGCTCCAGAGACGTCTGACGTGCAGCGGCCTGCAACACACACACACACACACACACACGAGTGTAACGTAACTGACTGTCAATGTGAATCTGAATGGGTGCTGGGGATCGTTTGATGGATTTAACTCAAACACACCAGCTGAGTCAGTTGGTCGTAGCGCGAGTTGAAACTCTCCAGCTTCTCGCTGATGAGCTCGTCCAGAATCCCTCCGTCTATGAGAGTCTGAGCCAGCTCTCGAATCTGAGTCCTGTTATCACCCGGGTGTCGCAGAACACACTCCACCGACTGAAGGACACACACAACATGAGTCCCGTTTAAGGATGAGTTCATTAATTCCTCACACTCACTCCGTTCCAAACCTATGAGACTTTTGCTCATCTACCAAACAGTGTGTGTGTGTGTGTGTGTGTGTGTGTGTGTGTGTGTGTGTGTGTGTGTGTGTGTGTGTGTGTGTGTGTGTGTGTTCTGTCCGTCCACTGAAAATCTATTTCACATTAAAACTATTTCACAAGTCTGACTCACATTAGCATGCTTGCTTGATGCGTGAGAACAAATGCGGTTCACTCTCGTGTGTCAAGTACAATTGAGCTTTTGTTCATGTTCGCTGATCTTTGTTTATATGTGAACAAAAACCTAACTCAATCTGTGCATCATATGGAGCAACCGAGTCTCTTCACAAGACTTGGATTAAACCGCTCGATTCGTATGGATTTATTTTATAAACGTTTCAAGAACATTTTGGGTGAACAGGCTTTTTCAAATGGAGGGACAGATTACTCTCAGATTGCATTATAAATGTCTTCAATTGTGTTTTGAAGATGAAAGGAAGTCTAACGGGTTTGGGACGACAAACATGAGCCGATTCAGGCGTAATCAAAACACATATGGAGCCTCATTGTATTTAAGGTCAATATGGCAATAGTCAATAGTTTGGTGATGTTTGAAGCAAAGTAAACACAGAAGTTACTTTCAAACCAGCTTTCAAAATCTGCACTGGGAACTATTTGCAAAATTCCCAGTCACGTGGATTCCCACTGAATCGACTGTATTTCTCCATGGTAACCGTGACTCCACATGACAGCGGTTACCTCCAGAGCCGCGCTGATGGACTCTGTGCTTTCCGGGACACTCTCGGTGACGTGAACCTTCTCCTCCAGCGAGTTCAACCAGCCAGACTCCACATCCAGATACTGCAGCAGCTCGATCCAGCAGGACCACACCTCCTGCACACACACACACACACTTCAGCTCAAGAGACCACAGGAAACAATCAAACCGTGTGTGTGTGTGTGTGTACTTGTACAACTATCTTTGTGAGGACTGGTTTGAGTTTTAGACCAGCAGAGTGAAGACAAAAGAGAGTAAAGTGGGGACATTTTGTCCAGTCCTCACTTTCTGAGACTCCTTTAAGTGCCTGTTGGAGGTTCAAGACTTGGTTTTAGGTGGGATCAGGTTATAATTGGGGTTAAGGGTAGGTTTAGGGTTAGGGTTTGTGTTGGGGACTTAGTTGAGATGGGCATGGGTTAGGGGAAGGAGCTAGAGATGGGCATGGGTTAGGGAAGGAGCTAGAGATTGCATTGTGTCAATGAATTTCCTCACAAAGATAGATGTAGAAGTGTGTGTGTGTGTGTGTGTGTGTGTGTGTGTGTGTGTGTGTGTGTGTGTGTGTGTGTGTGTGTGTGTGTGTGTGTGTGTGTGTGTGTGTGTGTGTGTGTGTGTGTGTGTGTGTGTTTGTGTGTGTGTGTGTGTGTGTGTGTGTGTGTGTGTGTGTGTGTGTCGGAACAAGACCCACCCACTTTTTAAGATCAATGATATTGGACCCACACACTTCTACCATCTCTAATTCTGCGCACTTTTCAGAGCGTGAGTCTCTAACAGTTAGAATACAGATCATACGAAGTTTAAAACGTTTAAATTGAAATATATCAAGTAGTAATTAATTAATGTGTATGAATCTTAGTTGATTATTGGCCATTAAGCCTATCAAAATTGTACAAGGCTTAAATCATTGAAATATACATACAACAATATACGATATCATATCGTCGAACATGTATATGATGTAGTAGCCAATTTAAGTTGATATTACTCTTGCCTGATTTCTGAGAGATGCACGCATAGACGGATGTGCGCTCATTTCATTTTTACTCTCACTCATTCACTCACTCATTTTTGCATAGACATTTTAGAAAAGGTATTTGTCTTCGGGAACACCCTAATCTACTCCAGTAAAACAAATCTGGAGGATGTCCCACCCACATTTTTTTTGCTTCCGACGCCCGTGTGTGTGTGTGTGTGTGTGTGTGTGTGTGTGTGTGTGTTGTGTGTGTGTGTGTGTGCGCGCACCTCAAGCGTGTGGCACTTGCTCTTGAAGCGATCACACAGTTTCTGGTAGTTCTGCAGGACTTCAGTGAGCTCAGGGCTGAGGTCAGCATCACCACTAGGGGGCGTCTTACTGATCAACACATTAATGCTGTCCTTCAGAATCTTCACACGCACTTCCTTCTGCAGCACATCCTCTTTAGCTCTCTGAAACACATCCAAACAAAGCTCTGTAAACACTTCAACACACACTTGAACACTAGGAAAACTTCCCGTTTTGGGACGAGCACCTTCATCTCCTGCAGCGCCTCCTCCAGCTCCTCTGGGCTCTTGTACTCAAAGTCTCTCATGAGATACTCCTCGTCCACTTGAATCATCCACTCGCGCATCTCCGCCACGTCCTTCTTCATATTCGTCACTTTCTCCTGACCTTCACTCACACGCTCCTCACGCCTCAACAACTGCAAGCAAGATTGAACACGTTTTACATTGACATCCGCTGAAGAAGGGCATGTTGGGTCACTGAGTGATTCCTACAGTGAGTTAAGAACCTGTTTACTGAGCGCGTCCCAGCGCCTCTGACTGTGGTCTAACTCGTCCTGTCCCCAGCGGATCAGAGCCGGTGTCGAGCTCTGCTGAACGGCCGACACGTTCTCCGCGATCTGCTTCAGAGACGCGTCCACGCTCTCCATCTCACTCACCAACTCCTGCACACACACACACGTACATCACTGACAGAAACTCAACCAGATCAACTCGTAACCACAGAGCTGTTTAAACCAGATTAAAACTGATGATGCACGCAAAATATTCTGTTTCTAAACACTTTTTGAGGGCTGAGGTCATTTAAGGGATAGTTCACCCAAAAATGTCAATTCTGTCAGTAATTACTCTCCCTCATGTTGTTTCAACCCCATAAGACTTCCGTTCATCTTCAGAACAAAAAATTAAGATATTTTTGATTAAATCTGAGAGCTGGGTCACTCCTCCATAGGCTTCTAAGGGATTGAAACTTAGTGTAACTGTGCAGCGCTTCTGTGTTATACGTCACACGATCACACACACATATGACCAGCGTCGGCCAATAGTGAGCCTACGTGTGACGTACAACACAGAAGCGCTGCGCTGTTACACTACGTGAACTATCTCGAGGCCCACAGAGAAGGAAATTAATAGTTGAATAAAGTCATTATTTTTGTTTGTTTTTTTGCGCTCAAAAAGTATTCTCGTCGCTTGATAAACTTAAGATTGAGCCACTGTAGTCACTTGGACTCTTTTAACGATTTCTTTAATAACTTTTCTGAGCCGGCAAGTTTCAATCCCTTAGAAGCCTATGGAGGAGTGATCCAGCTCTCAGATTTAATCACAAATATCTTAATATACCCCCATCTAGCGGTGAAAATGTATATGACCATCCAGTGAATATTAGTTTCTGTTCCTCTCAATTCCGATTTCGTTTTAACTCCTACGGTGGCCAATGTAGTCCAAGATTAAAGTGGACCTATTATGCATTTAAAATGTTCCTAATATTTTCTGGGAGTCCCCAACACAGTTTTACAAGCATGCAAGACAAAAACATTGTTGTCTTAAATATGCATTTATTTTACCTGATTTGCTCACCGACTCCCATTGATCGTTTAGCGATGTCATTTTTCCAAACCGCCTTTGCGTGACGCTAATCTGTGGTGATATGTTAGACACCCAGCCGACGTTGTCATTGTTGTTGCGCATAGATCTTACCAATACAACAGTGCTATTTTTGATTGGCTAACAACACCAGACGAAACAAACAGAGGAGACTAGGTTTGCCAGGTCTGCACAACAAAACCAGCCAATTGTCATCAAACTAACCAATCACGCCAAAATTATTCAATAGTGTTCCGGGTGTTTCTCAATAACTATGTTCCAGTGGATAAAACAATGCGTCAACCAGGTGCATACACAAACAACCGCGGATAACAGTGCAGGCATACGGACTGGCCAACACTGGAGGAGACGCGCTTGAATCCTGCGGTTCCACAGTGAGTGGTTTTGGCCACTGCGGATATTAAATATTACAAATAGTTTTTCAGCGTGAGAAATACAATGTGTGGCCGAGAGATCTGGGTGGACAAAACGAATGGTGACTGTCACGCTCAATGGTGATGCTGACACTCGAGAGCCATGTGACAACTCCATTAACAACGTCAAAAAACTTCAACATTTTCAATACAATTGACATTGAAGACTAAGTTAGCTGCTGAAGAAGCTGCCTGTGCTGTGCGTACACAACACACAAAATAATTATTGACATGATACAAACTAAAGCAACAGCCTACTTACAGATTGTGATTCAGGAGAAGGAAGCTGATCCAAATAACTCGTTTCTGAACCTCCCTCCTTCAGTATCGCAGGCTCGCAAATCATACTTATAGCATTTAGGTTTGTGAAGCAATCATCTCAAAATGACGCGAACACAGAACGATTACGGGCTATTATAATTCTGTGTATAGTTATGAACTGTAGCCACTGTCTTCAAAGCTCTCATGGGCAATGAAATAAGTTTGCTTTGTCGAACTTCAAAATCACAAGCTTCGTTCGAAATGATGTTTTCCCTGGTGTTCCTAATGCAATGAGTGGGCGATATCTTATTCAAAACTTGTACAAGTGACGTACGAAAGTGCATGTTCGTCTATCGATTCATATCAACGACTCAGGTCGACTTTACTTTTGAGAGATAATAACTTGTATACGGTGAATTTCATATTTAAAACTTGCAGGATGTTTTTGTTCACTTAGATCTATGTTACACACTACATGAAAGGTAATTTTCAAAATTCCATGATAGGTACCTTTAACATGCTTCCAGTTCGACTGTCCACATTCGACACGTGCCATCGAGTGTTAAAACGAAAGGCGAAGCTTGAATTAACGGGTATGTCCTCTTTGGCTAATGTACTTTAAAGATGGGGTCAACATGGCGAAGCGACATTAGAACCCTTACCGTATGTATTTTCAATGGCATATTATACACTCACGAGAAATACTTATTACTTGAACGAATAAATTACATTAATGAGCACATATATTTTGAAAGACTAAGTGTTTTTAGCTAAGAATAAACTAAAAGTTAGACAGTGTAGCTTTAATTTGTGTTCCGAAGATGAACGAAAGTCTTACGGGGTTGAACAACATGAGGATGTGTAATTACTGACAGAATTTACATTTTAGGGTGAACTATCCCTATCTCTGCTGAAGCGCTTGACTGGCTGTGTGAGTGTGTGTTTCATGAACACAAGGTGGATAAGCTACAACACGTAAACATGTCAGCTGTGTGGACACTAGATCTGGGTGGACAATATCCATTTCTCACTTCAATGGATCTTCATTTTGATGAAATGCCTGTGCTGTTCAGTTGATGCGTCAACAACTTCTCTAAACATTTTTTTTTGGTGTTATTTTAGATATGAAAGAGTCTGTCGTTCTGGAAAACGTTGTTTCGACGCTCTTTAATGCAGCGTGACGGATCGCTGGTCAAGCGGATCGTGAACTGATCATCTCTTACTCTTTACTACTAGTTACAGCACCAAATAAACATGGATGAACATCAGAAGGAATGATGAAAGATATATTACAACTCATGCAATCGCTCAATCAGTGTTTCAACCGCAGAAAGACGTCATTAAAACAGCTTGTAAACTAAATGTCACATAGCATTACAGTTTAAATATTCAGTTTTCACTTGAGTGTTGATTATTATATTTGATTAATTGCTTGAGTAAACTTACATTTTTGGGTTTTGGGTACATTTCCGTTTCGAAAATGTGACATTAGTACATCATGATATTAATGTAATACTAAAAAATGCATTATTATTTGCATTTTGTGGAACACAAAACCAGGGTTAATTGTCAACTAAGAGGCCGTTTAAACGACACAGTTTTCAACTAAAAACAATCTTATGCATTTTGGCCGTTCATTTACAAGACAACGGCGTTTTGGGAGCCTGAAAACACAAACTTTTAAAAAGGGGTTTCAAAGTGCAAGTTTTTGAAAACAATACCGTTATCGTCTCCATGTAAACTACAAAAACGTGAATTTTTGAAAATGACATCGCCACCTACTGGCCTGCATGAGTATTTAGTCGTTTTCGTGGATCTGTGTAAACGGGTAAACGGGGATTTTAGTACATCGCTGTTGTGTAAACGTACACCAAAACTGTACAAAATTGCATTTGAAAATTGAAATGAAGCTAAAATAAAATCTAAAAATTAGAAAAATGTTAACAAACTCAAATAGAAAACTGTTGGCGACTAACTGAAATAAGTTAAATTACTAAAACTGAAAATATGTATCTATATATAATTGAACGTGATATAAGAATGCTTTATATACAGCTCAGTTTTTATTTTAGTGTTATTTGTTACATTTGATTCATTAATTGATTCTAAAATAAACTTTTTGGCTAAATAAAAACTTTTATTTCGGTTCTGGCAAAAAAACAAACAAAAAAGTGAATAATAATTTCAGTGCACCACTACTTGAACGCATGTAACTATCAGCGTTATTCTGGATGATTCAACAGTCGCCGTCCACATCAGTGTCCTGTTTAACGTGTTGACCTCTGACCTTGCACTGGCTGAGCTCCTCCTGTAGTTTGTCTCCTCGACTGAATCCGCTGGCGTCCCGAGACAGAAGCTCCTCGACCGCATCCAGCCAGCGCTGCACCTCCTCGCTCTTCACCTGACCATCATCAACACAAGCGTCAACACACAGCGTTCACGCCAGCTCGAGCCGGTCCAGCCGATCAGTCCCTCACCTGTGTGTCCTTCATGCTACCCAGAATGCACTGCAGCACGCTGAGCTGGTCCAGGGCGGCAGTGGAGAGTTGGGTCCAGCACTGCTCCTCGGTGTCCGACACCTTCAGCCGCTGCTGCTCGATCTCAGCATAGAGAGCCTGGAGGACGGGGCAAAACTACATTACCCACAAGCCCCTGCGGCTCTATGTCCAATCACACAGAGAGAGGGAATACCTCAAATGACTGGAGCTTAAAACACATTATAAACGACCCTAAAAGTGAATCCCTGCCAAATCATTCTGGTCATGCTGTAAAGTTATCATCTGACTAGTTCAGTCACCTAGTTATCCGTCTGATGTAAAGTAACAGAACGAAAGACAATACAACTAGGGCAAATGTGTCATTAGTACAGTACGGAATGCTAGTGTACTATACTAGTAAACTAGATTTATTATTTGCATAAAAATTGTCCACATTTGGAGCACAAAATGAGGAATTTTATTGTTAACTAAAAATAACTACTGGTATATTAAAAAAGTTTTGTAAAATAAAACTTACATTGAAAAAATAATAATAGAAATGTTGTCGTGGCAATACATTGAAATGAATAAGTTTACTAAAATTACTAAAACTAAAATAAAAATACATTTAAAGCTCAACAGAAATATATAAAAAAAACTAATAGGAATGATAAATGCACTAACAAAAAATGTAAAATTTAAATATAAAAGGTCATTTAAAATATTAACAAACACTAAAATACTATTTAAAAAATACTAAAATATCGCTGCACAAAACTAATGTACTGCTGACTAAACATTTTTAATTTTTTTTTAAATATGACAAATTATTTGTGAGCATCTGTGCAGTAATATAATCATTTAAAATTATTTATTATCACAATAAAGGGTGACATTCACAAATAACAGTGAAAGTCATATGTAAGCAATATGCATCAAATGATGTATGTTTGTCTGGAGAGAAATTAAATTAAATTATGAAATGAAATGACTTTTATTTTTTTTAAAAATAGTTCCACTTTATTTTAAGGTGTCCGTCTTCCAGTGTAACTTTACATTTAAGTACAGAGTAATAATAATGAACTACATATATTTACTATAGGATTAGGGTTTGGTTTAGTTGCATGTAATTATGCACAATTTATAGTAATTACTATAGTAACTAAATGTAAGGCGTAAGACTAAAACAAAGTCTTACAAATAAAATAATAAAGTAAAATCAGACCTCAGTATACCTCTTCTATGGTATATATGGTATAAATTTCTGAATTTAATTTATGTTTCTTTTTCAGAGGTAAGTATTTACTTGTATCACAAGAAAACCATGCTAAAGTGATACTGACATTACAGAGAGAAACACCTAAAGACCCTTATAGGAGTGTGTGTGTGTGTGTGTGTGTGTGTGTGTGTGTGTGTGTGTGTGTGTGTGTGTGTGTGTGTGTGTGTGTGTGTGTGAAGCTCAGCAAGTCAGTGTGTCAGAGCGCAATAACTCCTGCACACCTGCAGGTGGAGACACAACTCAAGCAATCAGTCAAACACACTCTTTCACTCCACAGAAAGACGACGTCTAAAACAGGAGCTGGTTCCTGTAATGCCCAGCTGGAGTTCAGGGCCGGTTGGGTCAGTTAGTGTGAGCTGTGGTCGGGCTCTGCCACGTGTGCCGCTCTCCTGCCAGAGGACAGTATCAATATTTACATGACTTTAAATAAATGCCAGCCTGCGTTTGCTCTCTTTGGCTTGTTTTGCAATGTTAGTCGTTGGCTTTCCTCCCACCGCTCATGCACTTACAGAGAGACCGTACACACACAATCACCGTACACACACAATCACCGTACACACACGGGCCAAGTGGAGATCCGACAAGCTGAGCGCCAAAAAACAAACAGACTTCAGCGAAACACGTGATTTAAATCAACCCGTGAGAACTGAGGGTCGGTCACACTGTGCTTTAGGTTCACAGGGTTACGTGAATTTACGATTTGAATTTATTCTGTGCGATTATGTTTTTTAAAAAGATGCTGCAGATTGTGACATCATATTACGATCGCTGAAATCTTGCTCTTCTGTCCAAACCAACCAATGATAAGACTGTGTTAATTATAACGTGCTGAAGATTTGTCGTCTGCCTCTTTAAATGCTTGTGCTCTCTAAAGTCGAGTGGATTCTGATTGGCTGTCAGTGTTTTTTACTTCATCAGCTGGAAAAACATCATTCTGAAAGTGATTCCAGTGATATTGTTCCTCTGTGTCATTGCACACACACACACACACACACACACACACACACACACACCTGAGCTTTAAGGAGTCCGTGTTCAGCAGAGGTTATGTCTGTGATGTCAGTGCTGATTGTGTTCAGTCTGGTCTGGATCACACACACACACACACACACACACACACACACACACACACACACACACACACACACACACACACACACACACACACACACACACACACACACCTGAGCTTTAAGGAGTCCGTGTTCAGCAGAGGTTATGTCTGTGATGTCAGTGCTGATTGTGTTCAGTCTGTGTTCACACACACACACACACACACACACACACACACACACCTGAGCTTTAAGGAGTCCGTGTTCAGCAGAGGTTATGTCTGTGATGTCAGTGCTGATTGTGTTCAGTCTGTGTTCACACACACACACACACACACACACACACACACACACCTGAGCTTTAAGGAGTCCGTGTTCAGCAGAGGTTATGTCTGTGATGTCAGTGCTGATTGTGTTCAGTCTGTGTTCACACACACACACACACACACACACACACACACACCTGAGCTTTAAGGAGTCCGTGTTCAGCAGAGGTTATGTCTGTGATGTCAGTGCTGATTGTGTTCAGTCTGTGTTCACACACACACACACACACACACACCTGAGCTTTAAGGAGTCCGTGTTCAGCAGAGGTTATGTCTGTGATGTCAGTGCTGATTGTGTTCAGTCTGTGTTCACACACACACACACACACACACACACACACACACACACACACACACCTGAGCTTTAAGGAGTCCGTGTTCAGCAGAGGTTATGTCTGTGATGTCAGTGCTGATTGTGTTCAGTCTGTGTTCACACACACACACACACACACACACACACACACACACACACACACACACACACACACCTGAGCTTTAAGGAGTCCGTGTTCAGCAGAGGTTATGTCTGTGATGTCAGTGCTGATTGTGTTCAGTCTGTGTTCACACACACACACACACACACACACACACACACACACACACACACACACACACACACACACACACACACCTGAGCTTTAAGGAGTCCGTGTTCAGCAGAGGTTATGTCTGTGATGTCAGTGCTGATTGTGTTCAGTCTGTGTTCACACACACACACACACACACACACACACACACACACACACACACACACCTGAGCTTTAAGGAGTCCGTGTTCAGCAGAGGTTATGTCTGTGATGTCAGTGCTGAGTGTGTTCAGTCTGGTCTGGATCTGCTTCAGCGCTCTGGACTCCACCAGCGCCGACAACACTACAGAGAGAAACACACAAACACATGACATTACACACACACACACATCATTTACAGCCATCCATTCATGTAACCTAAAATATTTTATATTGATATTTTTTCCATCAATATGCATAAGGGAAAGAATTTTAAAGAAAGAATTTTTAAAGAAAGAATTTTTAAAGCTGTAACTTAATTTTATTTTATCTTATCCTATTTCAATAACATTTTAGCAGTTTTCCTGCCATTTTTCAATTACAAATATTCTGTGTTGCTGTGTCACAGAAATGAGCTACATGTATTCAAATCTACTAGATTTATATGTTTTCAGATTTAAGTGTGAAGTCAGTGCAATGATATATTGAGTGTTGTTATGCAGCTGCTGAAGAGTACAACATGTCGCTCTGTGAAACACTGTTTGTCATGTGACATCCTCGAGCCGCACACATCAGCCTTCTCATAGCATATACATCACAACTCTTCCTCTTCTGTAATTAAAGGTGCCCTAGAATGTGAAATTGAATTTATATTGAATTTAGTTAAATAACAAGAGTTCAGTACATGGACATGACATACAGTGAGTTTCAAACACCATTGTTTTCTCCTTCTTACTTAAATCTCGTTTTTAAAAAACACCCCTGAAAAACAGGCGAATCTCCACATAATACCGACTGTGACGTGACAGTCGGGGATCACGCCCTCAATGCCAGGCACTGCACAGCCGAGTCATCGGAGCAAGCGAGGATCAGAGAGAAAATGGCAGATCATGGAAATAAATGCTATGTTCAGGCTGTGCAGGGGATGTGAGGACTTTTCATACCCTTCCCACAGAAAAGAAATGTCAACAGGCGTGGATGATGTTTATATATAATCGGATACCGCAACGGTTTCATTCGAAGTTGTTAGTTTGCTCTGCCCATTTCACCACGGACAATATCAAGCTTCTCTCAGCGTCTCAAACTCGCACTGTGTGGATGCGCGTGTGTGTGTGTGTGTGTGTGTGTGTGTGTGTGTGTGTGTGTGTGTGTGTGTGTGTGTGTGTGTGTGTGTGTGTGTGTGTGTGTGTGTGTGTGTGTGTGTGTGTGTGTGTGTGTGGTTAGCTTGGATCCCAGATGTTAGAGGTCAATATGTCAAATAATGGAACATTAGTTTTCCGGTTGTCCCACGAACATTTAACTGTATGTGTGTGTGTGTGTGTTTGTGTTTTTATGCAACTTTACTTCAGGGGAAAATAGCTGAAAAATTGCCCAGATGGAATGAGGAAAAAACTCGTTCTGACATCCTTGAAGGTAAAAATTACTCATAGAGCAAACAATATATATATTTTATGGATTAGGGGTTTGCTCTAGTCTTTAGTCATTATAATAATCTGTATATAAATACACTAGCAGACTGTCAGACAGCAGTAAACATGAGTGTGTGTGTGTGTATTTAGCTGTACTGTACACACAATGCTCCCCTGAAGCTCTGACAAAGCACCTGGAAATGTCCTCAGTTGAGAAACACTATTTTTAAGTCAAGCAATATGATGTTGTCATTTTCATTCTGGTTTAATACAGTCAATATGATTCGCTGTACGTAAAACAACAGAAGTCTGTGGCATGTTCTCGTTTCCATGGCTGGATAAATGTGGATGTAAGAGAGATTTGCTGAAGCTTTAAGGTTAAACACTGATGTGCTTTCACTTGGAGCTGTTTCAAGCACACACACACACACACACACACACACACACACACACACACACACAGGTTTATCAGTGTATAAAAGCTTTCTCAGGGGCCACACTGACGTTACAGCCATAAATAGACTGCTCTCTCTCTCGCTCCGCCTGGGTTGTTGGCTCCACAAATGAATTACCTGTTGCGTAAGTCACCATTTCTGTCTTTCAATAAAACTGACGAGAACAAGAGAAACAGAGATAGAGAAAGAGAGGAGAGAAAGAAAGGTCCATCGTGGGACCAAATGCCAGGACTTGTATCTCTGTAGATCTGCTCTAAAACCCAGTCAACATTTTAAGGTCACAGTTACACTATGTAAGAAAGATGTTTTATCCAAAGTGGCTTACAGAACATTTAAGGATTATATAGGTGGTCATTGCTAGTTTAGGGATGGACAATGATGATCAAAAAAATATTTTTGCGCAAAAATGAAATTCCTCATATTAATCCCAAAAATTCAAAATTAGGTTAACTATTTTTTTATCGTAAGTGCATTTATTCAGCAAACCACAAAATCCTATTGGGTTTTTGTCGAGGGAACCAGCGTGACGCGAATTGCCGGTTGGCCTACAAAGTGACATCATACCTGCACCACTATAGTGAGTGGAGTCTGAGCTATTGCTTGTGGCGTTATTACCCATGTAGTGTTTGAAATGGATGACTTCCAGCTCAATTTGAACGCTAACTAATGTAGACACTTAAATTATATGGAAGTCAACGGGATCCATCAACTTCAACATTCTTCAAAATATCTTATTTTGTGTTGAGCAGAAGAAAGAAACTTGAAAATGAGTTTGGGGATGTGTACCTGTATTGATGTCCTGCTGCCGGTTGTTGAGCTCTTGAGCGGTCGAGCTGTAGCGTGATGTCAGCGCCGTCACACTGGGCCTCATGGTCTCAGGAACACCGGGTTCTGCGCTCAGACGCTCCGTATGATCACGGAGATCTTCCACATGCGGCTGAAGCTTTTCCAGCTCTGCTATCCGAGCCTGAAACACAGACACAGTGCATATCTGCTGTTAACAAAATCACACAAGGCTCTCTGAGTTGTTTATAGCATGATACACTCTTTAAAGCAAATCCATCAAGACCCTTTGACATTCATGGAATCATTCCATTCTAAAAAACGTTCTTTACACTCTTAAAAATAAAGGTTTTAAAAGGGAGTTTTTGCTGTGATGCCATACAAGAACCATTTTGGGTTCCCTAAAGAACCTTTCAGTGATCAGTTAACTATTGTTTAGTGTGCAATAGAACATTTTAATAATCTATAAAGAAGATTTTTTGCAATGGAAAGGTTCCAAGGATGTTAAAGGTTCTTCATGGAACCATCAATGCCAATAAGAACATTCATTTTTAAGAGTGGATAATGGGGAAAAAAAGTTATTTAGATTCTTAAATGTTCTCCAAATGAAGACAAATTGGTTCTTTTAAGAACTGTTCACTGAAAGGATCTTTGAGGAACCCTAAATTATTCTATTGCATTGCTGCAATTTTTTTTGAGGGTACGACAACGATATGCTTAAAACGGAGAAGTTGAACACTTTTTAAGTCCAAGATAAGAGCACAAAACAATATGGCCCGATACAGAGCCCTGAGGCACACATCCAATATTTTTTTAGCCAGCAGCTGTAGTAACGTCAGGTTTGTGCTCGATTGAAACACTATAGACTGTACACGTAATACGCATGTGCATGATGTCATTATCTATACAGATTCGCATTTTTGTTGTTTACACTGAGACTGCTTTCAAAAACTTTCACTTTGAATCCCGTTGTCAAAAGTTTCAGTTTTCCGGCACCCAAAACGCAATTGTCGTGTAAACGGACGGCAAAAACGCATAAAAAGTTGTGTTTTTAGTTGAAAACGGTGTCATGTAAACAGCCCCTGCGAGTGTACAGTTACATTTCTGTTAACATCTGATCTGAGAACAGTATCTTGCATAAAGTGTCCTGGAATGTGACTGACCTCACAGTCGTCTCTGAGTGTCTGGAGCTCCTGCTGGTTGTCTTTTGCTCTGAAGTCTTTTGAGGAGATCAACCATTTCTCCTGTTCCTGCAGGACTTCATCGGCAGCCTTCAGTCCTGATAGAACCGACGCCACCCGCTCTAGAACATGAGCTCGGTTCCTCAGCTCCTGGATCAGGTTCTGGCAGCTCTCCCATTCCTTACACACAGAGTCCAGGCCGGAGCGGGCCACCTCTGCAGACAGACCCTCTATAGACACAGATGGAGTGAATTTAGTTGGTAGGAGAAGACAAGAACCATCATCTATCTTAAGGCGAAACACGGCAGGCAAAAACATCGGGTTTTTTTCACAGGTCAATTTTGAGATTTTGGGATATTTGTCTTCAATAGCATGTATTCTTTCAGACTTGTGGTGAAAAAAAGTCTGGAATACACATTTAGGTCTTTATTTTACTACACTTTGTCTGTTTGGGTCTGTAGATTTCTCATAAATTCTTCAAAAGTTATCATTATAAATCATCCGCTGATCTGCACCCTGTCATCACACACACTGTTAGAAAGCTCTCTCTCTCCTGTACAATACTGTCACATCAAAATATGGTCATTTCCTTTTTATCAGCAACCAATCGTGAAAGTAAAAGGGGGATTTAACTCTAAATGAGCGATCTCATTGGCTGATGCTAAATCTTTAAAGCCTGTTTTCTCAAAATGACTTTTCTCTCAAACTTCAAGTCCGGAATCTCCACTTCAGTAGCACAGATATACACCAAACTCTCCAGTCTTGTACCTAGTTATATTATGAAGACATTTACAGAGGGATTTGTAAATATATTATTCCTAGCCTGATTTATATAACATTTTATTCCAAAAAACTTGGCGAAAATCATTTTTTAAGGCTATTGGCAGTATATTCTGATTTACAGGATAACAAAAGTAGATATCCATAAATCACTCTGTAATTTTCCCCATCTAATATGTGAACACAATGAAAAAATAATTTTGAACCTGGATTTATCCAATACTCAGATTTTGTTTTTTTAAATATATACAAAATAGCGCATATTTAATTAGATAATGCCTAATTTGCATATTTAAACATTAAATTACAGAAAACTTGTAATATATTTTTTTCTCATCTTAATGTAGGTAATCAACTGGGAAAGTTTCATGGTGATATCTGCTAGTTAAAAAATTTACCCTATTCAAATGTAGTGTCTCGCCTTAATAAACCCATAATAATTCCCAACCTTTCTCCAACTGTTCAATCATCTTCTCTGCATTCTCCACCACCTCTTTCACCAGAGCCTCATTTTCAGCAAGCTCCACCCCCAGGACCTACCGAGACGGGACAAAAATATTCAGTAGGCCAAATTTATTTAAGTAAATGTTAGTGTGTGTCAACACAGTACGTCACCTGTAGTTTTTCCTTCAGGACAGGCGAGTCTCCGGCAGCTCCGGCAGATGATTTCCATGCAGCCAGCTGAGACAAAAGCTTGGGAACATCGGTTTCAGCTCTAAAAAACACAAACACATCACATCAGAGTTCCACATCTGAGCAGAACTACAGAGGTGTGCAAACACTGTATAGCTTATGCTAACGTTCACAAATGTGCTAATTATGAACATAGGCATAACCGTAAAATGAAAAAAATGCATGATATGTTTTGCTTGATCGGCTACTAATCTGTAATGCTTGAGATGTGACGTTTTATTTGCCAAAAAAAAACACTGTCTGGAATGTGTCACATTGTCAGTGTGTGTGTGTGTGTGTGTGTGTGTGTGTGTGTGTGTGTGTGTGTGTGTGTGTGTGTGTGTGTGTGTGTGTGTGTGTGTGTGTGTGTGTGTGTCTGTGTGTGTCTGAAAAAGACCAATCGCAAGTTGTTTTTGTCAGTTATGTCCGTGTGTGTCGTACAGTCTCCTGAGCTCGCCGTCTGTATCTAGATGTCGTCTTTTGGGTGGGGCGGGTGGAGGAAGCTCTTGGTCGCTGCTCGTGATCCTTGTCGTTACTGTTGTGACCGTCTCCATGACAAACCTCTCCTGTACCTGGGACATCCCGCTCACGGACACTGCTTCGGTTACCTGGGAACAGAACAGACACTTGGAATCAAGAGCTCATGTGCAACAATACACACAAGCGAGATGCTTATCTGACCTGGCTGGAGCAGTCCTCCAGTTTTTGGACCAGGTTGTCCCAGCGTTGGGTCAGTTGGTCTGTGTCGGCCTCGATCCTCTGAGCTGCGGCTGGGCTGTTTAACAGCAACATCACGTCCTGTCCAGCGTCTGACAGAGCACTCAGGGTCCTCCGCTTCTGGGCCATGTCCTCCTTAAGACTCTGCCATGGGTTCAGAGGTCAAAACAGTGATGCTCTTATATCGACCAGACACAATTCAGCTGGATAATGTTAAAACAAAGTTATGCTTGTTTGTCTACTCACGGCTAATCTGCGGACGCTGCCATTTAGTTCACTGGGGTCTTTAAAATCACAAGTCTGAACTTCAATCAAGGCCTTCTCCTTTTCTGCTAGCCATGATCCAAACAAACCCTGAGTGGAAAAAAAAGATTGAAATAATAATACATTTAAATAAGTCAAGTGATAAGAAGAATAGTACTTTGCATCTAGAAAATAATCATACCACCCCATCCCTACACAGTACTTTAGCATGCAAGCATAAAACAACACTAATTTACTGTAATATCATAGTTTACTGAAACTGCAAACTGAGGGAAGTGGTCTAGACAGGTGAAGATAGTGTGCACTGTAGACTAATGGTGTACTGGGTCAATGGTAATGGTATCTGCAGGTCATAAACAGCCATAATTCAATATCACTCTTTACCAGAATGCAGTCTGAACTGTTAAAAATAGCAACCTGGCCCTTAAATGCATTCTATGAACACTTCAAGTCAAAGTTGAAGTGCAACACAATAGGGCCCGATACAGAGCCCTGAGGCACACATCCGATCATTTTTTAGCCAGCAGCTGTAGTAACATCAGGTTTGTGCAGGATTAAAATTAATGTTTGGATGGGTAAAAACAAATATATTTAAGTACTTTAAATAAGTTCATAACAATTATTGATCATTAAAACACATTTAAATTAAAATGTTGTTTCAATTTGCAAACTCCATAATCTCCAGTAATTATCAATGATCAATATCGGCCTTATTATCAATTTTGTGATTTGTAACAGTGCAAGTTTTGATTTTTGGTATCAGGCCTCACCTGGTCGTCAAGCAGCCGCTGCCACACCAGCTGCATTTCCTCGAGTTTGTTCCAGCGTTCCTCCGTCCAGCGACACACTGCCGCCCAGCGCTCCCCCAGTGACTGTGAAGGGCACACGGAAAAACAAGAGAGAGAAAGTTATTCACTGAAGGACTTTTCACACACTTTTATGGCCTCTGGGAGTGTCAAATGTCTGTTCAGTTCCAAGTTTCTTGCTGCACTGCATCCAATGAATACTCAACACTGCATCCAACATTACTAATCTCATTCCTTAGAAGAGCTATCAGTACACCCATGGAAGAAGAACTTGGTTTGATTACCTTTGCACATTAGTAAAAAGAAATTTACTATAGGATTCATTCTTTTCTGCATTTACTGTACAATTTAACCACAGCATTCACCTTGTTCTCTAGTCAAACACTGCAAAATAACACTGCCAATGTCAATTTGAAGCAATACTCTCAAAATATAAAGATCAGAAACAGCTTTCTAAAGAGCACGTGTTCAGCAGTCTGAATTATGGTTTGCGTTATTTATGGATATGTGTTTTGTTTCAAATTAGTGCTGAATAAACAATGATTTATATTGTCTGAAGACAATAATGGCTCTAACCAGACACTCCAAACTGCCATCTTAAAGTTACAGTAATTCTGACACAGTATAATTTCACCCACTACCTGCAGTTGGTCCTCCAGGGCAGCAGTGGCGCTCTCCCCACTGTTCTCATCCACAACTACAACCATGTGTGTGAGGGAGTTCACCTTCACCTGCTCCACCTCCAGATCATTCTGCAACACCTGAAGATGTAGTGCAGGGAACAAAGGTCAATAGTTAAGGTCTAAAGAATATCCGTTATATCAATTAACTCTTTTTTTATTTAGTTGTATGCATGCATTTAAATAAATACATACACCATTTTTTTTAAACAACTGGTATTGTATTTCCATTGAAAAAAAGGGAATCTATACACCACCGTTCAAACGTTTCGTGTCAATACGATATTTTTGTTTTTTTAAAGAAATTTTTCAGAAAGGACTTTAAATTAAATTGAATTGATCAAAAGTGACAGTAAAGACATTTATAATAAATTATTTTTTTATTTAATGCTTTTCTCTTGAACTTTCAAAGAATCCTGAAAAAAATTAATCACGGTTTACACAAAAATATGTGATAATAATAAAACTGTGATAATAATCATAAATGTTTCTTGAGCATCAGATCATCATATTATACTGATTTCTGAAGGATCATGTGACACTGAAGACTGGAGTAATGACGCTAAAAAATTCAGCTTTGATCACAGGAATAAATTACACTTTACTATATATTCACATAGAAAACAGCTGTTTTACATTAAAATAATATTTCACAATATTACTGGGTTTGTTTTGTATTTTTAATCAAATAAATGTAGCCTGTGTGTGTGTGTGTGTGTGTGTGTGTGTGTGTGTGTGTGTGTGTGTGTGTGTGTGTGTGTGTGTGTGTGTGTGTGTGTGTGTGTGTGTGTGTGTGTGTGTGTGTGTGTGTGTTTATTTTAGCTTGAATATGACCCAATCTGACATTTTTGATTGAGGTTCTGTACCAAGTATGAAAGTGTGCATGTGCGAGCCTCCATATATAGCATGGAAGCGCTTGGCTGATGTGGTCCCCTTCCTATGAGACCGTGAGACTCCTAAATATAAGCATGTGTGTGGGAGCGAACGTGTGTGTGCTCTTCATTCGCTAGCTGAACAAACATGCCGAGGTCGTGTTTGCCCCTCGTTCACTGGGGCATGTGCTGATTTGCTTATTCATTCTTCTCACAACTCAATCTCTTTCTCCTTTCAGCAGTCATGGTAAATTCACATTGGAGAAAGCTTTTATTTGCAAACAGGTTATGCACACACACACACACACACGGGACCTCTGATGCGAGTCATTCATTAACTACACAGGACTCCTGAGGACACTTTTAATGCTCAGAGGTCGCTATTTCAGGAAGAGTTTATTAAAGTTAATATCCACTTTGTCTCATAATTCTCTATTAATGTTTCTTAGTAATCTTTTTCTACAATCTTCAATCTATTTTCCCTATTTCTCACAATCATCAATTGGCTTTACCACAGATAAATGACGGACAGCCCAACTAGCTGCTATCTACTTCAAGCTTTAAAGCTCACTGAACTGTTGGACACGTACAAAACCTCTTATTTCTATGGAAAATTCCTTTAACATGGTAAACAGGTGTTATGTCGCATGTAATTTGGTAGTATATATCCAGAGTGGCTGTTTAATGGAGTTTTGTTCGTTCTGTTCCCAAAATAATTTTTAAAATCAGCCAGAAATCTTAACAAAATGCTAGCAATGGATTAAACTTGTCCTTCGTTCGTTTTCATTTCCATGATATTTATTCCATTGAATAAAAAGATTGAACAGAAAAAGAGTGTGTGTTTGGGCTTCAACTAAGATAGCTGTGCATCTGTTTACTTATGTGTGGATTATTTGGTTATGAGACAGAAGAATACTGAATGGACTCGAGTGTGAATCTTTGTTTTCTACAGCTCTGATAAGAAATGAACAATGTGACATGCAGCCAAAGTCACGTTTTTTAAAATGTCAATAGTTAAAGACACTTAATATAAAGTGAGACCAGAAAAACTGTATGTTAAAGTCAATGTTCAATGTTCTAGTAATGTTCATGTCAACATTTTAAATAATGTATATAAAAACAACATATACACACATATATACACACACACACACACACATATATATATATATATATCACTTTTTTACATTTATATTTTAAATAATATTCACTAAATTAGAAATAAATTATTTGAAAATAAATGTAAATTCTATTTGCTAAATGCTGACGCTAGATGAGAAAGTATTATAGCATTTACCTTTCTAGTACTAATAAAAGAAAAGCAAATGCTGTACTGTATACTGTTTCCTTTCTTTGTTTAAAAGCTCTGTCTAATTTATTACACCAAACTTTTAAACATTGACATTAAACTAATGAAGATGGAGAATAAGAGCTGAGATGCTTGCGCACTCTGTGCTTTCAAAATAAAAGTCACGCATGCAGTCAACATAAAAGTGCCTTCAACACATCAAAACTCATTGGCGATAATTTAAAAAGAAATGTCAAATATCAGTCGGTTTATAACAACCACTAATCACAACGTACTGTATCATGACACAGATGCCAATACCCAGTCTTACATTTATTAGAGGAATCAAATGCATCCCTTACTTTGTGCTGCTCTATCTGCGCCAGATATCCCTCCATGCCTCCTGCTATTGGCTCGGTCTCCATCTTCCGGATCCGCCCCTCTGTCTGCGTCAGCCAATCAGAGAGCTGCTGGAGCTGCTGCTGCTGGAGGTCCATCAGCACCTCGTGGAGCCTGAAGATGGAGGTCGTGTTCAAGCGCTCTCCTCAAACACAAGAGTCCGATGGAAATGTGTGTGAGTGTGTACCTGGACTGGCGGTCCATGCTGGCGACCCGCAGGTTCTCCCAGCGGGAGTTGAGCAGTGTCATCTGTTCTCGGATCTCATCCTCCTCTTCCTCACTCAGATTGCCTTCAGCGATCAGCTGGTTTCCCGCCTGTAGCACGTTACCCACGCTGCTCTGGTGGGCTGTCAACTCCATCATGAAGGCCTGAGGGCAAGAACACACATCAGTCACAGAATACAAGCCATCACGGGCGAACATGTTACATCTCTGGTTTTGTATGCAAAAAGAATGATTGAGCTAGCCATTTGGTTTCAGTTTCTATAGGCTTTTAAACAGACACACGCAAACGGTCTTAGAGGGTTAATGGTCTAATTAAATAAGAATTAATTTTATTAACAATTTAACAATTTCTTACAATTTTAAGTCCTTTGAATTTCTTTTTACCTTTTCCCACAATTCCTTTATTTTTTGTGCCACAATTTCTTCAAGTTCAAAACAAACCATGTGCAAATTCATAAGTATTTTCTCCTTAAAACTGCAGTGAACCAAAGACAGTCTCAAAAACACGGTTTGAAATCGCTGGTGTTTCTGACGTCACAAACTACCTTGTAACCAATCAGATCAACGTGGGATCGTCAACCAGTGGATCTCTGAGTGAGTGAGTGAGTGGAGGCGGGGCTCATTTGCATATTCGTAGAACCGCGTATACTAGATGAGGCAAGGTGTGTAGAGTTACATTTAAGCTATTTTAAGGCATGAAGAAGAAAAAATTCAAGAAAAGAACTTTTAAATTTGTGATTTTGGGGATCAAAGATGAGTTAAGACATACAACGATTTAAATGAAACTCTGGTGAAGTGACTCTCAGGAGATGCGGTTCATGTCCTCATACAGAGAGACAGCAAACACTGAAAACACCAGGAGCGTCGCGTGTGCTTCAGTATTAGACCAAACACACAGTATCCTCTGATCTCTCAGACCTGGCAGTCATCTGGATCCCACTGGAAATCACCACGATAACAGCCATTGCAACATCAGAACAAATAGAGCCAACTCAAACCACTAGCAACACCCCAGTTATGACATGACTGGATCAAAGTGTAGAAACAACACTTTCTCAATACAGCAAAAAAGTAATAAATTCAGTGTGTGATGGTTAAAGTGGGACCATAGTGCAGGGACAAACAAGCTCAAGCTTCCAGAAAAGCCCGTTGCTCAGAGGATCTGCACAGCTTCCCCATACTTGCTTTTGTTTTTGCGTCAATGCCTCATGTTGGCGCTCACTTTCTGAGAGGAATGTAAATCTCTCTCTCTCTCTCTCCCCTCTCTCTCTCTCTCTCTCTCTCTCTCTCTCTCTCTCTCTCTCTCTCTCTCTCTCTCTCAGTGTATGTGCACTGGCTCTGCTGTCTGTCAAAGGTCTCTCTCTCTCTCTCAGTGTATGTGCACTGGCTCTGCTGTCTGTCAAAGGTCTCTCTCTCTCTCTCTCTCTCTCTCTCTCTCTCTCAGTGTATGTGCACTGGCTCTGCTGTCTGTCAAAGGTCTCTCTGCCTCACAGAATTCCTCACATTCCTGGCATGTTGGGATCATGTTCTCTGAGAGCATCTGAAGGAGAAAGAGCAGGAATGTGCGGGATGACCACAGTCTTCATCACTGAAGGCTTGTCACCATATGGGAACTTCTAACCTCGCTGAAATACCTTGAGAAATACCCATATATTCCATACCATATTTGATAACACAAACTGCCACAACATTAAGAGCTTAAAATTTAAACACCGAGTTAATTTACTTTTGGCCATAATCAATGAACAGCCTAACTATATAATTACTGAAAAACAGAGAAGAGCGTGAAAAAGTGAAGCTGGTATCGGTCCATCAATACTGCGGAAGATATCTCAAGATCAAAACTTCGGTATTTTTCAAACACACTAACGGTTCTGGATAATAACCGATTCTGGAAGTCTCCATCTCTGCCCAAGCTCTTAAAGCGCCCTGATCTTGTACCTCGTGTGTGTGGAACTGGTCCTTGACCTCCTCCACGTCGTCGGACACGTCGTCCTGCATGTGCAGCGTGTCCTCGGCCGACAGCAGCCAGGTGAGCACCTCTTCCAGAGTCATCTGATACGTGTCCAGATTCACCTCGGTCTCGGCCTCGGCCCGCGTGCTGCTCACTTCCTCCTCCGGCTCTCCGGCCAATCCCTGCACAGGAACACACACACACAGCTTCACCTCAAGAAAGATGGATAACGTTAAACAGAGTGTTAACTAACAATTCAGGAGGATTGACTTTTACGTTGAATGTTCCACGTGTGACTTACTGAATGTGTTTGCAACGTTGTGACAGGTGAAGAGACACATGAGAAACGATGATATCAGACTGAAGATTTATACATCTCAGGCCCTGTTCACACCTGGTATTAAGAGTGTTTTGGTCGATCGGATCACAAGTGGATGAGAGAGACACATTCCTCTTTACACCTGGGGTTTTAATATGTCTCTTTTGTCCATTTTCAAGCACTTCTGTCCTGATTTTTTCAAGAAGAGGGTCTATGGGCGGATAAATGTTTGAGCTTTTTTAGATCTTTCAGTCTAATTGGCAAAATAAGCTCATACAATTTACATATGAACACGACCGGACACCAAGGAAAACATACGGAGAGCAGCAGCTTTAGTTTCTGCAAGACCAGCCGAACACTGAGTGTGTGTTAGCCCTGTACGATAAATCGTTATAAAATCGCGATCTCGATTCGCGATTTAATTTTTAAATGATTTTGATTAAAAAATAATAATAATTCGGCCTTTATTTTAAAAGGACAGCTCTCACAAAGTTCAGGGCTTCACCTTCAGCCAATGACAAAGCACCTTTTAGTCACGTGTTTCACTCGTCGAGCGAGCGCGGTAGTTCGGATAAACATTACACTTCATGAGAACAAAAAAATTGTTGCAGAGAATCGTGATATCAATTCTAAGCTAAAGAATCGTGATTCATATTTTTCCCAGAATTGTGCAGGCCAAGTGTGTGTTAGAAATCAGGAATAGTGAGAGAACCAAACTTCTCAAAATGGACATCATTTCAACTACATGTTCTGTTGACACTCCTCTAAATCTAAAAATAGTTCAAAAAATATTTTTTAGGGGTTAGAGTTTTGTCCCGGATGTGTATATTGAGATTCAGTACAGCATCTGTTGAGAGATGAACCATTGAACACACACAAGAGAATCACTTATGGGATCAAGTTCAAGAGACTGAACCACACTGACTCTCAGCCAATCGCCGCACCTTCACACGCAGACAATACTGCTATTGGCACGTGTCCTCGGCTGAACACAAAACAGGGCCGGTCATGGGATATCATCCACATTCTCAGATGTGTATGTCCCACGCCTTAAAAGCTGACAGCTTTGCTAAAACCAGCGACCTACATTCCACAGCACACCCAAGCCAGAAATGCCACAGCTCATTGATAAGAGTGAAACCCTAATCGACCGGGAACGTTGTGAGTCCGATGGTAATAGAAGCCATTGTGCTGTGTGATAAAAGAGACCGAATCAGGTAATGGACCCGTCAGGTCTGAAATCTGACATTGGGGAAACCAAACGGCACCACACCCGGGAACTCTGGGGAAAACGACAACAGTGGGAAAAATAAGCGAGATAAGAAATAATAGCTTAAACTGATAACTGTGTTCTGCACTTAGAGAAAAGTAGCACTGCCCTAGGGAATATGACATGAACAAAACATGGTATTACCATGGTACCATAACCAAAAAACATGGTATTACCATGGTACCATAACCAAAAAACATGGTATTGACAGAGTACAAGTCAAAAACAAGGTATTATCATTGTGCAAGTAGAAAAATCAGGGAGTTGTCATGATAGATGTCAGGAAAAGGGTATTGCCATGGTAAAACATAGAATGAAAAACATTGTCCAATTACCATGGTCCACATATACAAGCATGACATTGTAATGTCAAAAACATGCTATTATCACAGTACCAACAAAGATAAAATGATCATCACAGTGCAGGAAAAAGGCATTGTCATGATAGATAGTCAAGAACAAGGTATCATATCCAAAACACATGTCATTGCCATAGTAGAAGTAAAAGAATATGGTATTTCCATAGTTTAAGTAGAGAAAAAGCATGGCATTGGCACATGGTTTATTTTAGGTACTTTTCTGTTGGCAAAAAAACTGTGACTAATAATAATCAACTCCTGAGCATTTCCTTTAGGGCTGTTAGTAGAACTTAATAGAGATGTTGACCGATGAGACTGAAGACCATACGTTTGGTAGAAGAGGCAAGGTCACCATTTCAAAAGACTGGATCTCATCTGAACAAAGAAAAACAGTCAACATTAATTTTACCAGAGCTGACAGAACATTTAAACTGTGCTAATATGCGCAACTGAGTCCTCAAACAAGGCTTTGTTCCTTGTATAAATGCACAGAGAAAGGCCCTCATCTGGAGGAAAAGGTCATCTGATGAAAATATTCCACTGGGATTCCCAACTTCATCCCACATGCGGGATAAGAATGATCTTTCTGATCGACTGTAAGAGTGTGTGTAGTGTGTGTGTGTGCACGGAGGGTGGTGAAGCAATGCTGGAATAAGCAGCATTGAAACATTTGTGGCCTGACGGATGCAGAACCACCCAATGCCCTACAGCGACATCAACCCTGAGGATTCACAGAGAAGCGATCAACGGCTGCCAGGAATTTAACCATTGATCATTCGGGATTAATGATTATTGTCAGGCAAAGTTTTGAGAGTGACAACAGCATTTAAGTGGGTGTGAATCCCTAAATTATCATTCCAAACCGACTTGTGAATCAGCATTCATATAGCAAAACATTCAAATAGCATTGTTTGAGTGACCAGACAAGCTGCTCATTTTGGTTATTAAAGGCATTAAAGGTTAATTACTGCAGCCTGTCAGCCATGACCTAAAAACATGACATTACAATTATAAAACATGGCATTACTACGATAAATGTCCATAAAAGCATGATATTACTATGGTACATGTCCTAAAAACATAACATGACCATGACAAATGTCCTTAAAACCATGATATAACTATGGTATATGACCTAAAAACATGGCATTACCACAATAATAGTCCATAAAAGCATGATAGTACTATGGTACATGACCTAAAAGCATGGTATTACTATGGCACATGTCCTACAAACATGGAATTACATGATTAAATGTCCATAAAAGCATGATATTACCATGGTATATGTCCTAAAACAATGAATTACCATGATAATGTGCTTAAAAGCATTATATTACTATGGTGCATGCCCTAAAAACATGGCATAACATGATAAATTTCCGCTAAAACATGCTTTTATTATTGTGCATTCTCTAAAAATATGACATTACCACGATAAATGTCCATAAATGCATGATATTACTATGGTACATGTCCTAAAAACATAACATGACCATGATAAATGTCCTTAAATGCATGATATTACTATGGTACATGTCGTAAAATGATTATATAATTCCATAAGATGTTACATGTACATGCCATACATAATGAACATAGTCCTTTAAAGCATGATATTACTATGGTACATGTCCAAAAAACATGACATTACCACGATAGATGTCCACAAAAGCATGATTTTACTATGGTTAATGTGTTTAAAAACATGGCATGCTACTTTTTAATAGCACTTGCATACAGCTATGCAAGTAACGATAACAGTCCACCCTTCTCTGACAGTGTTACAATATAGCACACTATATACTGGACGACTGTGTGACTCACTCTTACTAGTGACAGCAGAAGAGAGAGAGAGAGAGAAGAGATGCAGAGAGAGAGAGGAGAGGAGAGAGAGAGAGAGAGAGAGGAGAGAGAGAGAGAGAGAGAGAGAGAGAGAGAGAGAGAGAGAGAGAGAGAGAGAGAGAGAGAGAGGAGAGAGAGAGAGAGAGAGAGGAGAGAGAGAGAGAGAGAGAGAGAGAGTTGTGTGTTGGCATGAGTGTGTGATGCCCATTTTCCACAGGCACTTCCTCATCAGAAAACACCAGAAAAACAACAACCTCTTCAACTGCCATTGCAAGGCTTTGCATCTTGTGTATTTTCTGAGCACCTCCAGCTGTATAAAGTCAAGGAGATTTCCTCTAGTGTTTACACTGAGCTGAATAAGCAAGTGGCTGTGTTAAATATATCCCCAACTCCGCTGTGTATAACACTTCATTATTATGTGCCCATCTGTTAAATATCATACTTTCCATGTGCCATCGGGACCCTCGATATAGCCTGAGTTTATAAACACAGAGTCATTAGACAAATGCATGAAGGTCTTTGTGGTTTTTCAGTCACTACAGTTTCAGTAATAAGAGGACTTACTCTAATGCCTGCAAGCATCGGATTGCAACGTGTCAAAATAAAAGCGCCCCCAATATAATAAACAAAGTCTTCAATGTCTGTCGCATCAGCTTTTAAGTTGACAGAAACTTTTTTTATTATAAATATGATAAATGAGCAGTAGTAACATACTGATATATGCATAGCTATTCTTCCTGGTGTGAACAACGTGTCTTTACACCAATTGGCACTGACTGATCCACCTTAAAACTAATCCACCTTAAAAATGATCCCCTTTAAAACTGATCCCCCTTAAAACTGATCCCCCTTTAAAACTGATCCACTTAAAACTGATCCACCTTAAAACTGATCCCCTTAAAACTGATCCCCTTAAAACTGATCCCCTTAAAACTGATCCCCCTTAAAACTGATCCCCCTTAAAACTGATCTCACACTTAAAACTGATCCACCTTAAAACTGATCCACCTTAAAACCAACTGCAAACCACAGGAGAACCTTAAAAACTTCTTCAAATGGGCCTGAACACTCGATTACGACCATTTGGGCCCATGATGCAAACCCGATCTCATATGGTCAACCTTGAGAAAGCACATGTGTGTGTGCACTTACAGCATGTCCCTCATCGTGCTCCACCTTATAGCGCCGGGGCAGCGTCTCCACCTCTCTGATGTCATCCAGTGTGATGTCATTGGGGAACACAGCGAAGAGTGAGGTCACATACATGATGATGGACTTCTTATCTGGCAACTGAACCGCCACATCTGAGAAACACACACACAGAGAGAGAGAGAGAGAGAGAAATGAGTATGGATAAGGGTGTGTGTGTGTTTATGGAGTTGCTGTATGAGGTCCCTCTGATTAGTTATGGCTCATGTGAACTTGTGTTCAGGAAAAGCCGTGTAATCCAATCAAGTGCAGATGATTAGTCCCAGGATCTGGGCTCTGGAATGTCCTGGACACTGGTTTGTTGACTGGTTCGACTCAGATCCTCCGCTTCAGGCGTAAATAGCAAACTATGGCCAGATCTCCAAATAAGGCCAACATTGAAGATGAGGGTTGACCACATCAAAGATTCTGCCGACTTGGTCAATTTCGGCGAAATTTTATTGGTCGAAAAAGGTTGATTGTCCATTAGATATGGATTTAATCGAATAATGCAGTGCGTGTTTCAGAGCGAAGCACAGCACTGTGTTGTTGCCTGTAAGCAGCTCATGATACGAGTTCGGGAACTCAATCTGCACAAACTTGCATTTCTCAAACTGAAGAAAAGCTTTAATGTCTCCCGGAGGATTGCCAACAAAATAAATGTTTGCATATATATATATATATATATATATATATATATATATATATATATATATATATATATATATATATATATTATATATATTAAACGTATATTATATTAATTTATAATTATATTATATATTATTTCTATTTTTATTATCAACACTATTTATACAAAATCTTGGCCATATTTGGAGCCCAACAAACAGCCAACCAAGATTTTTTTTTTAAATCGCATTATAAATGCAATCACAATTGTTATCAGAAAAAAATTTTTTTTTTTTGAAAAATTTGATTTTCCCCCCAAATCGTGCCTATTATCTACTGTAAAGAGTGTAGCAATGTATATAGTCACTTTCAAACCCAGTATTTGCTTTGCCCTCATGCGAATCTCTTCTGAATTAGAGAATTCATCAGTCAACATTTGCCGAACAATGAAAAGTTTATGGTTATATGTCCTTCTGATCTGGAGAAGTTTTTCTGGGGTCACGACGCTTCTTTACCTTCTGGATCCAGAAGTCTCTCAACGTCGAGCTGATCTTTGGCGAATGTGAACGCGTGGTCCAGCCTCTCGACCGGGGTAAGATGAGCCACGTGCTCCCAGCTGAAGCCTTGAGGCCTGGAACAGAGTTAGCATCACACGTGAGCCTGAAGACATGCACCGTCAGTGAGAGATGGAGATGTCTGGGTGTGTGTGTGTGTGTGTGTGTGTGTGTGTGTGTGTGTGTGTGTGTGTGTGTGTGTGTGTGTGTGTGTGTGTGTGTGTGTGTGTGTGTGTGTGTGTGTGTGTGTGTGTGTGTGTGTGTGTGTGTGTGTGTGTGAACAGACGCAAGTTCAGGACTGAAAACCAGATTCTGCTGGAAGTCTGGATGAAGCTTGAAGACATGCATCTACAGTGTGTCTGTAAACATGAAACTCCCGTGACTCGTAGTTAAACATCCTCCTTTCCTCGTGTTTGGTTGTTAAATATTTGCTAATCTGATAATGCTTTCAGCTGCCAATAAGAGTGTAGTGCTAAGATGTGTTTAACACACTTTGTTTAAACCCATTACGCAGATTTTCCCACAAAAACCAGAGCAGAAAATGTGGAAAAGGTCTGAGGATTACATCTGGGCCTACCAACTTTATCTCAATCCCTTCATCTGCAAACATTTCATATTACTTGCACACATTACAGAAGATGCAAACGTGTATTAAATCCTCTGAGAATCAGGAGCATTTTTCTGATAATGAACTCCGGTTCTCTGAGATCTGCTTCATGGTGTTGTGTCTACCTTATCATGTGATGTTACATTTCAATTCAAATAACACCTAAACACTTGTGTGCTGTGTGTGTGCTGTGTGTGTGTGTGTGTGTGTGTGTGTGTGTGTGTGTGTGTGTGTGTGTGTGTGTGTGTGTGGTTTTGTGTGTGTGTGTGTGTGTGTGTGTGTGTGTGTGTGTGTGTTCCTGCAGCTCATGTTTGACAGATCAACCCAAACAGGGAGAACAGCTTATGAACACAAACTCTCTTGACCTCTGACCCAATCAATACGCTCCATAGCCTTTCCCTAGAGACCGCGCTGACAGCAGTCTAAACATGCGCGCACTGCGAGTGTGTGTGTGTGTGTGTTACCTGTAGTGGTGTAAGATGGCGTTAAACGCCAGGCCGTCCGCCCAGCTGGTGGTGAAGTTGAGCACGTTGACGTTGTTATAGTTACGGGTGCAGTTTCTGACCCAGCTCAGCAAAATCTTCTCACTGTTGGTCTGTTGAAGACTGGACATCACATCCTTCATGACGTCCTTAACCTGCGTGCCACACACACACACACACGCACATACGTACACACACACACACAAACAAACGTACACACACGCAAGCACACATACACGCATGCACGCACACAAACACACATCCACACACAAACAAACAAACAAACACACAAGCACACACACACGCACGCACGCACACAAACACACATGCACACAAACAAACAGAGACACGCACGCACGCACACAAACACACACACATGCACACAAACACACAAACAAACAGAGACACAACACAAGAACGAACGCACGCACACACACACACGCACACAAACACATATATTAGTAAGGACATCTCATAGATGAATCTCACTGGATGAGTTGTTCTGTTGTTTATGTGTTTGTGTTTGTGTTTGTGTGTGTGTTGTGCGCGTGCGTGCGAGTGTGTGTTCTCTGACCTGCCAGTGCAGGATGATACTCCAGATGAGTCCGAGAGTCAGCTTATGATTCCCATCGACAATATCTGTGCCTCCAATATTCACCAGCTCCACCTGAAACAAGAGAAAATAACTGTTCATACAACAGAGTTAAACAAATATAATAAACAAAAACACAACTCTTCAACTCTTCTCTGATTTCAACAAATCAAAATCCAAAAATAAGCAGTGAAAATCAAACAAAATAATATACACAAAACAAAAACAAAAACAAGCAAAAAAAATAAAATAAATAAATAAATAAATAAATAAATAAAACAAAAACATTTAAGTTAAAAAAAAACTGAATGGATACAAAACTTGCAAAAATATCGGGTAATCGAGGAAAAAAAGACAAAACAAATTGTACTACCATTTTACAATAAGTTTCCATTTGTTAACATTACTTTACACGAATTAACATGGACAATAACATAACACTAAAAACAACATCTAAAGGATTGATGGTAACACTTTACAATAAGCTTCTGTTTGTTAACATTAGTTAATGTACTGTTTAATAATGTAAACAATGAACAAAACATCTGTTACAGTATTTACTCATCTTTGTTAATGAAACTCCAGCTGTTCATTGTTTGTTCATGTTAGATCACAGTGCATTAACTAATGCTAACATACAACCTCTGATTTGAATCTCAGATGAGTAAATGTTGAAATGAACATAAAGAGATTAATAAATGCTGTAGAAGTATAGTTCATTCTTAGTTCATGTTAACTAAAGTAGTGAACTAATGAAACCTTATTACGTAAAGGGGAGTGTGTGATCCGATGGAGGACAGCGGGTGTGAACAGGGCTGTGGTGTCGGGCTCGTCACACACACACACACACACACACACAACACACACACACACACACACACACACACACACACCACCCTTGCTAGTCTTCATCTCTCTGTGGTTCAGTGTGTGAGTTTCACACCCACTCCTTTCTCACATCGTTTGCATTAAAGCTCTGAAGACTTAATGTTCCATCAAACGTTTCTGAAATCATCCTCATTTGAGACGGTTTCAGGAACATGTAAAACCGCAACTAACTCAAGTATGTAATGAAGCACATTCAATACATTTAATAAATATTCTTTTGAATGATTGAGAATTGTGTCAGCGGACATATTTCTAATAATACCTAATGTAGGTACACAACACACACAAAAGATATAGTGCTTATTAGTGCTGCACGATTAATCATATCGCGATGTCAAGCCTATGCGATTATATGATGCGAAATGCTGCGATTTTATATGAAATAGCCTAAACAAATTAGGGCTATTAATTAATGCAGCATCTGTTAAACTGTCATCATTTGGCTAGTGTTACACGCTCTAATTCATGCAAATGCTTTTAAACTATATTCATTCGCGACGAGACAAGTCACAGAAAGTGAAGACGCGCGCCGCCAGTATCATGCGCATGCACAGACCGTGCGCCGCCAGTATCATGCGCATGCACAGACCGCGCGCCGCCAGTAACATGCGCATGCACAGACCGCGCGCCGCCAGTAACATGCGCATGCACAGACCGCGCGCCGCCAGTAACATGCGCATGCACAGACCGTGCGCCGCCAGTAACATGCGCATGCACAGACCGCGCGCCGCCAGTACCATGCGCATGCACAGACCACGAGCCGCCAGTACACATGCGCATGCACAGACCGTGCGCCGCCAGTACACATGCGCATGCACAGACCGTGCGCCGCCAGTACCATGCGCATGCACAGACCGCGCGCCGCCAGTAACATGCGCATGCACAGACCGTGCGCCGCCAGTAACATGCGCATGCACAGACCGTGCGCCGCCAGTAACATGCGCATGCACAGACCGTGCGCCGCCAGTAACATGCGCATGCACAGACCGTGCGCCGCCAGTACCATGCGCATGCACAGACCACGAGCCGCCAGTACAATGCGCATGCACAGACCGTGCGCCGCCAGTACCATGCGCATGCACAGACCGCGCGCCGCCAGTAACATGCGCATGCACAGACCGTGCGCCGCCAGTAACATGCGCATGCACAGACCACGAGCCGCCAGTACACATGCGCATGCACAGACCGTGCGCCGCCAGTACCATGCGCATGCACAGACCGTGCGCCGCCAGTACCATGCGCATGCACAGACCGCGCGCCGCCAGTAACATGCGCATGCACAGACCGTGCGCCGCCAGTAACATGCGCATGCACAGACCGTGCGCCGCCAGTAACATGCGCATGCACAGACCGTGCGCCGCCAGTAACATGCGCATGCACAGACCGTGCGCCGCCAGTAACATGCGCATGCACAGACCGTGCGCCGCCAGTACCATGCGCATGCACAGACCACAAGCCGCCAGTACAATGCGCATGCACAGACCGTGCGCCGCCAGTACCATGCGCATGCACAGACCGCGCGCCGCCAGTAACATGCGCATGCACAGACCGTGCGCCGCCAGTACCATGCGCATGCACAGACCACGAGCCGCCAGTACACATGCGCATGCACAGACCGTGCGCCGCCAGTACCATGCGCATGCACAGACCGTGCGCCGCCAGTACCATGCGCATGCACAGACCACGAGCCGCCAGTACACATGCGCATGCACAGACCGTGCGCCGCCAGTACCATGCGCATGCACAGACCGTGCGCCGCCAGTATCATGCGCATGCACAGACCGCGCGCCACCAGTATCATGCGCATGCACAGACCGTGCGCCGCCAGTACCATGCGCATGCACAGACCGTGCGCCGCCAGTACCATGCGCATGCACAGACCGTGCGCCGCCAGTATCATGCGCATGCACAGACCGCGCGCCGCCAGTATCATGCGCATGCACAGACCGCGCGCCACCAGTAACATGCGCATGCACAGACCGTGCGCGGCAGTAACATGCGCATGCACAGACCGTGCGCCGCCAGTAACATGCGCATGCACAGACCGTGCGCCGCCAGTAACATGCGCATGCACAGACCGTGCGCCGCCAGTAACATGCGCATGCACAGACCGTGCGCCGCCAGTAACATGCGCATGCACAGACCGCGCGCCCCCAGTAACATGCGCATGCACAGACCGTGCGCCGCCAGTAACATGCGCATGCACAGACCGCGCGCCGCCAGTAACATGCACATGCACAGACCGCGCGCTGCCAGTATCATGCGCATGCACAGACCACGCGCCGCCAGTATCATGCGTGCGCACAAGACCGCGCGCCAGAATACAGTTCTCTTTCGCGCTTGAACGAACAATAACACAATTATGCCAAAATGTTTTTTCAGACATGAGAGCAGCATGTGATGAACGTGAAGAGTTGTGACTCGTGAGAGAATGACGTGCGTGTGAGATCCGTGTATCCGTCAGCAGCGGCTGCTCTTAAAGGGACAGTACACAGTAGCCACTAATTATCTCTGTCATTAAAGAACAAAGGGAACAGAGAAAACACTCACTGCTCTTGGCTGAAGAACTTTTGTAACTTTAATAAGGATTAGTCTATATATAATTTAAATGTATGCAGCACAGACTGTTTGATAACTTTATTCAATTTCTGCATGCATGGTATGAAGTTGTTATATTTTTTTAAGCCTATAATAAATGTTTAAAAAAATGTATAGCTTTCAATTGTAATGACGGAATCACTGTAATGTTGGATGGCTATAATTAATGTTCAAAATTGTGTGTATGGGGGGGGGGGTATCCAGACATCAATGGCTTATTGATCATAATAAGTGTTATCAATCATTTAGTTGTTGTTGCTAGTTTGATTTGAGAAATACACATTTGAGCATTATCACTAAATGTGTGTGTGCGTTTTCCTTGAGAAGCAAGCAAGTTGACTCATGAAACCATTTGTTTATTATATCACAATCGCAACATTGACCTAAATAATCGCAAATATGACATTTTCCCCAAATCGTGCAGCCGTAGTGGGAAAGCTGAAACGGGTATTACAACCACTGAAAGTCTCAAAATGATTAATTGGCCTATCCTATAATTATCCGAGAGCTTTCCATTCACACGGCACTGGTTCCTGAGTCTCTACAGCGGATCTGCCTCAGTCAATCCTGAAACTGATCTCACATAAACACTGACACACACACTTAATGACTGAACAGCTTGATTAGTGTGTGTGGTGTGTGTGTGTGTGTGTGTGTGTGTGTGTGTGTGTGTGTGTGGTGCGTGTGCGTGGGGCGTGCGTGGCGTGCGCGTGCGTGTGCGTGCGTGTGCGTGGGCTGTAGTGACGTTGTGTGTGTTTGACAGCTATCAGTGAGTGTAAGTGCAGGTGTGGTTCATCTATTAACTGTGATTTATACACATACACACACACACACACACACACACACACACACACACACACACACACACACACACACACACACACACACACACACACACACACACGTCACGGGAAGGACTCGTAATCCTCTCGAAATGCTCATATTTCTCAGGGTTTAGATGAAGGCTGGTAATAGCAGCTTGGGAACAATATATGTTTATATATTTCATGTGAAGGCGTTTCGAGACACAGTATACAAAACATTAACTTTTGTAATGTGACATTTTTAAGTTTAGTTGGAAATATTGTCGGTGAGGACTATCATTACCTGTGGTTATCTTAGTCGTGTTTTAGGTGGGGAAAGTTATTACATACATTTTGATGAAAGTTTATAATTATTATTTGTGGCAATGCTTTACAATAAGGTCCATTACAGTATTTATTCATTTTTATTAAATGTTAAATTGTAGTGTGATTTAATAAATGCTTTTTGTGAAAATTGTGGTCTTTTATCAAGATTATTTAATGACTAGAAAGAACAGCATTCATTTGAAATAGAAATCTTTTGTACCTTTATTAAAATCCTTACGGTCACTTTTAATTTAATGCATCCTTTCTGAATTAAACTATTAATATCTTAACAAAATATCTCACTGAACCAAACTTTTGAACTATTAATAAAATTAGTTAAAAAATTAACTAATTAAATAAGTGTACTGATAATAAATTATATTCTGTGTGATTTTTAATGCCTGTAAATAAGCAAACACACAATAACATTTTTAAAACATAAATGATGGAGAGAAAAAAAAAACGTGTAGTACAAAAAGTACATTTACCAAACAGAAGATCATCAGTTATATTGTACGTATAAAAAATAATGCAATATTGATACAATGTTATAAAATAATATATATTATGTTATAACAATGTATCAATATTGCATTTATTTTTTACATATTATAGCAATACTTATTTTTTCTACCGATTGCTATTTTTACAATTCTATTGATTTTTAATCCATTTTATCACCGTTTATTTGAAGATTTAAAAAAAAAACAGTATTAGTAAACTTTTTTATATTAAAAAAAAATGTTTTAAAGAAATATTAAAATATTGTTATCATGGCAGCACCACGTCTGCCGAAGACAGTGATCTTTAATATGAATGAATGTGACAGAAGGAAACATTGAGCGCATTGTTAATCGCATCTGTGTGTGTGTGTGTGTGTGTGTGTGTGTGTGTGTGTGTGGGTGTGTGTGTGTGTGTGTGTGTGTGTGTGTGTGTGTGTGTGACCCCGAGCCATCAGAGCATAGAGACAGAGGACATGTGGAAACGGAGAGACCTTGCTGTCAAAGCCACCCGCTAATGTCCCGAAAGACACGCACGAACTGTAAACTCCTTTAATTAGCCTTCCTCAGGCAGCGTCTGCATAAAGACACACCTCCCCGAGTGTGTCCGAGAGCAAGGAGAAGCACGACTCACGCTGTTCTGGTGCAGGACCTGCAGGACTCGGTTGACGTTGTTGAGGGAGTGAACTCTGGTAGAGCCGCGCTCTTTAGTCTGAGAGACGGAGAGAGAGAGAGAGAGAGAGAGAGAGTTACTCTACACACTCACAGAACAAAACTAAAGCCCTATAGTATTACTGTGTTTCTGAACAGGCATGAATTCTCTGAAATACCTGGGAATTAGGCTCTTAGACAAAAATAAATAAAAATGACACGTTTAGGGTCGGTAAGATTCTTAAAAAGTCTCTTCTGTACATTTATTTGATCAAAAATACAATAAGAACAGTAATATTATTGAAAGAAATATTACTACTATTTAAAACAGCTGTTTTCTATGTGAATATATAGTAAAGTGTAATTTATTCCTGTGATCAAAGCTGAATTTTCAGCATCATTACTCCAGTCTTCAGTGTCACATGATCCTTCAGAAATCAGTATAATATGAGGATTTGATGCTCAAGAAACATTTATGATTATTATCAATGTTGAAAACAGTCGTGCTGCTTCAAACTGTTGTGGAAACTCTGATTTTTTTTTTTTTTTTTTTTTTTTGGTTCTTTGACGAACAGAAAGTTCAAAAGAACAGCATTTATTTAAAATAGAAATCTTTGCTACATTATAAATGTATTTACTGCCACTTATTATCAATTTAATGGTTCACTGCTGAATGAATAAACATCAATAAATCTAAAAATATTTACTAACCCCAAACTTTTCAATGGTAGCATAGATAATCTACAGTATTTGCTGTAAAATTACCCGAGAGTATTTTTTTTAATCAGAAGACCATTTCAACAAAAAAAAAACATTCTTGCAAAATTGATTCAAAATATTTGTCGCACAATTAAAATTCATATTTCCAGTTTTTCCCTAAATAAACTGAAATAATGTTTTTTATGCACAAATACAGTATAACTATGCTTAAACAGCAATATTTACCTGCATTAATAAAATGTACATATTGAAACAATAATGATAAGTATTATTTTATAATTACAATTAACAACTTATTTAACGTATTAATAAATTACAATTATAATTATTATAAGTATTAATAATAATTTAAGATAATCAATATATTAAAAAAAGCTATGCAGCTTCTGCCAACAAAAGAATCACTCAATCGAGTTTCAAATGATTCATGGAAAATAATCAAACTCGTCTCTTTGCTAAAGTTTAAAACAGGAATGATATAAACTTAACATCATATACACACACTCTCATTATACGAGATGTGAGAGAAGAAATTCAATGGACACTTAAACGGCCAAAATCATCACAAAGAAACTGTAAAAATATGATTCATCACCCAACCCCACTTAACAGCGCTGTGACACCAGTACTTCACATCTCACAACGCGAATATTACTGGGAAAATTAAAATGCATGTGCACTAATAATCAACATGTGGAAAATGATGAAGATGAAGAAGCCTACAGCCTCGGCCACCTCTCAGCTGTCAATCAAACTCTCTCTGTGTGTGTGTAATTCTAAAGTGTTTGGTTGAGGATAAATATAAACCCATAGTTCATAAACATTACACTCAACCGCTATTCAAACACACACACACACACACACACACCAGTGAGCTTCCAGTCAGTCCCTCCAGGAGGTCGAGGAGTTTTCTGCCGTCTCTCAGGTCAGAGAACATGTCTTTGATGGGCGTCTTCCCCGTCTAAAACACAGCACATTAAAGTCACATTAATACAACTCAGACGTCAAGTCCATCCTCAACAAAAACAAGTAACCCAACGGTTTACTTACAGCTGTTCTGCATATTACTGGGATATACTGTGCGATTTATCGTAATTTAGTCTCAATCTTGGCTTCCAACGATTATGAAAACAAGATAATCGAGGTAAAAAAGATTATTGTGAGTTATAAATGCTGTTGATAAACTGCTTGATATTAAAGGAACACTCCACCGTTTTTTGAAAAAAGGCTTATTCACATTCTTTCCTACATTTAGATATGTGTGCAAATGCATTTTTTGTCTCAGTGCATGCATTGTTTTAGTTTGACAGGGTTGGCGCTAGCTTAGCTTAGCACAATTAATGGAATCCTTTGTTGCCAGCTAGCATGTCCTGAGTAAAAGTGATAATTTTTTTTTTTTAAACACGTAATTACTTCTTGTGGCCTGTGTATTCACAACGAGTACAAATAGTGCTGCAGATTAACACTAGGCGATTTCCTAGACAGATATTGACTTGGGACTATATTAGGGGGAAGCACAGGCGAAGCACTGCTACTTGGGATTTCATGTGTTGCGTGATATCTCTGCACCCAAGTAGCAGAGCTTCGCCTGTGCTTCCCCCTAATATAGTCCCAAGTCAATATCTGTCTAGGAAATCGCCTAGTGTTAATCTGCAGCACTATTTGTACTCGTTGTGAATACACAGGCCACAAGAAGTAATTACGTGTTTAAAAAAAAAAATTATCACTTTTACACAGGACATGCTAGCTGGCAACAAAGGATTCCATTCATTGTGCTAAGCTAAGCTAGCGCCGACCCTGTCAAACTAAAACAATGCATGCACTGAGACAAAAATGCATTTGCAAACCTATCTAAATGTAGGAAAAAATGTGAATAAGCCCTATTTCAAAAAACGGTGGATTTTTCCTTTAAACAGTGTTATTAAAAGCACATTAAGCTGTTTGCGCCTCCTAGACGGAGCCAAACACGGATAAGCAAAGACAAAATGCCTTTTTGGTGAGTATTCACATAAACACGATCGGTTATATCTAGAGTAAACACACACAGTTGAGAAAGAAACGCATATGTAACAGTGTATTGGACTGGTGCATTAGCTCTTAAAGTGACAGCGGCCTAATAATCCTGCTGATGTCCGTCATTAATGAACATACATTAACGTGTACATTTTGTAAATATTATTTTCTCTTCATTCTTACATATTTTTGCACTGTATTGCCTTTTATTGCCTTGTCCTTCATATTGAGTTACACACACCTCTTCATTTAAAATGTTATACTCCCTTATCCCTAGCTAAATATAAAATCAATCAACCAAAAACAATCGTGATTATAATTTGTGCCGTAATCGAGGAGCCAACATTTTAACATCCAAAAATAACATGAATTATAATTAAATATTTTCACTTTCGTCGCACAAATCCTATTGAATGAGCGACCCCGTTAGTAAGCTAACGAGAATGAATATAAATAATGTAGTGTAACGCATCAGTGGTTTCTTTAGTGCTGTCTTCATCGGTCGGGTTTAGTGTTTATTTTCTGGGCGTGAAGCTTTTGTACGTCGTCTCCTTCTCATCATAGTTTAAACCGTGCTCTCATTCATTATCAGTAATTATGCGAGAGATTGATTATCCTGTGAAACTAAAACATTTTCAGTGTACTTATGCAAATCAGCCTCCGTGATTCAAACAGATCCTTTCAATCCTGGCGTCTGATTGGCTATCGCAGACAGAAAACGTGTTACAATTTAAAATAAGTGTTTTCTATGTAAATGTATAGTAAAGTGTATTTTCGGCATCGTTACTCCAGTCTTCAGAGTCACATGATCCTTCAGAAATCATTCTGAACATTGATAATAGTAAATATAGTCAATACCAACATTGATAATGATCATTTCTGAACAGCCTTGAGTGTATTATTTCTAGGGCTGGGCGATAAATCGATTTTATCGATTAACTCGAATGTGTAGCTTACGCGAGTTTACGCCGATTTTTCTGAATGAAAATCGGTTTTCTCTTTAACAACCGCCGACGCGCCCATATGGGCTCCCGTAGTTCCGACCGCGCTCAGCGCTTATGATAGAGATACACAAACAACATGGCAAATGAACAAGACCGCGGCAGCAGAAGCACACCCGCCGAAAACATTTACAAACTGAATCTGCAGGGCCGGCAACTCTCACGAGTTCACTGAGAGAAACGGAATTGTCACTTTTTACACGCTCTCACACACACATCCATTTCCTCACGCAGAGAAACATCGCGAAGCAAAGAGGACACTGACACCGACATACAAGACAGAGCAGGTTACTGTTGATATGAAACAGATTCTCGGCTCTCAGATTCTGTTAATTTTATTACGAAATTCCAACAATAAACACCGTTTTGGCGCTTGTAAATGTGACGTGAAAGATCGCTGACAGATCTCAGTTCAAGCGGCACATGAACCGATCATCTGTTACTCTTCACTACTAACTTACCCAAATGTAGCTAATAAAATCAATCCATCAGTGTTTTTCAACCGCGAAAGATGTCCATAAAACAGCTGGAGAACAACATGTGTCACGTAACGTTACATTTACCTCAGGATGCCTTTTAATGACCCATAGCACGCATGTTAGCTGGACTTAAAATAATTGCTATAGAGAGGAGTATTTGGCTAAATATGATAACTATATTACACATTTATTATATTTTACCTATATCATTAAAATATTATAACATTGTTTGTTATTATAAAAAACGCATTATGTTTAATTTGAGTTAGTTTTAACCTTTAATAATACCAGCTGACAGGGCTCTCTATGTTTACAGCATTAGGTGATTTATTTTTGGAGAACAATTAACATAACACATTAACATATCTACTGTACCTAATATTTATCCAAAGGAATTGATATTGAATCAATATCAGAATCAAAATCACATGAATTGAATTGAAATTGTGAAATTTGTGTTAAGCAATAATAAAAACAGTACCAGTCTTTATGCATGTAAACATTGTGTTTACATAGTTAATAAACTTGATAAAATGATGTTTAGTTACCAAATAATTTGACAATCACAATAAACTTCTTGTGATGCAAGTTTTTTTTTTCTTTACACATCCCCCCCAATCCACCCATTTTATGTTATGTTACATTTACACTAGGCTATTTACATTGACAGGACCCTCTGGTCTTTTTGGCTTGTTATTTCTGATTGCACTTTAATCCAGATAATATCCCAGAAGGGAATATCAAAACAAAATAAAGTAAAAACTTGTTTTGAACAATTTCTTTGTCATCTGAGGATTGATTTTAAGTAGAGAGAGAAAAAAAAATCGATTTAAATCGTAAATCGGATTTTTTGTCAAAAAATCGGGGATTTTTTTTTTAGGCCATATCGCCCAGCCCTAATTATTTCTTCAGAAGTTTACCTTGGAGAACTGAGCGTTGATCCACTTGGTGAAGGTCTTCTTCTGTACGGCATCATGTTCGTCTGAAAGAGGAAGAAACATTATCTTATTATTACCGAAATATTATTTCACTACAACGATGCAGATCACGAGATACTGTAGTTATTTCTGTTGCTAAAAATAATAACAAACAACCTAATTACAAACAAAAGGGACTTTAAAATATAACAAAAATATGAATTAAACAACTTTAGTTTTTCAGGTACAATAGAGTCGTTTAATGAGTAGTTAGAAATAGTACAGAAATACTAAATATGGACAGAAATAAATACAACCCAAATGAAAGTGTGCCATTTCCCTCATGAAAGTATCAGTCTCTCGTCACTTTGCATGTAAACTGACACATTTTCTTTACATTATAGCCGGCCGCACACTTACAGATACAGCCCAGCATATTTCTGTAGGACTCAAGCCCTCAGTTCTACACATTCAGTGTAGATATAATCATCTTTCATCCACCAATACAAGTGTGTTACCACCAACAGTGCCTGATGACTTCTGCAGGCTTTCCACCACAACAAGCTCTGCTCTTAACTAGAGGCCTTTAAACTAGTTACTCATTGACAACGTTTAAACCGCAAGACACCTTAAGGTGCAAGTCAAGTATGGGCCAATACGATGCTTCCTTGGAACTGTCAATCAAAGCTGGAGGCGGAGTCTAACGCAGGATTGAGTCAAAACTTTACAGCATTAGTGTCACAATGTGTGTGTTGTACATATATCCCTGTTTGAATCTAAACAGAGCCTGTGTGAGATCCTGTTACCAAGGGACAAGATTCCCACACACACGCGAAAGAGTATTCATAACAAAACTCACAGTGTAAACCAGCTTGAACTCTAGAGAGATCAAAGGTTAAGACCACCAGCCTGCTGTGTGTGTGTGTGTGTGTGTGTGTGTGTGTGTGTGTGTGTGTGTGTGTGTGTGTGTGTGTGTGTGTGTGTGTGTGTGTTGGTGTGTGTGTGTGTGTGTGTGTGTGTGTGTGTGTGTGTGTGTGTGTGTGTGTGTGTGTGTGTGTGTGTGTGTGTGTGTGTGTGTGTGTGTGTACAGAAAGCCAGGAATGCACTGCAGGCAAGAGAGACTGTGTGAAGGACAAAACACACACACCTATCACACACACACACCTATCACACTAGACATGTGCCGGTATTCGGTAATGCGATAAATCGCGGTAATGAATATGCACGATATTGTTATCGCGGGCACTTCAAAATACCGTGAAAAATAATAGATCCGAATTTAGAGTTTTAGAATGCGCATTAGCTTATTTTCCATCAACCCTTAATAAAACCCAAATGCGTATATGCTGCGCAAAACACGTGCGCACTCTGATGTAAACAATCCCCACATAAGCACTGTGTGCATGCGGCGCAATGCGCGCTCTAGTCTAATGTAAACAATCCTCGCATGGAGAAGAAGCATGGCGGAAAGAGGAACGCTGCCGACGATTTATCTCCTTTCTAAAAGCAGAACTGCCAACTATGAAGGTAAAAGAGTAGCTAAACTCGAAAACACAGATGTGAAATTGAGAACTTCATAGCATTCAGCTTGAGACTCACGCAATCAACACTTTTCACAGGCTCTCACGCAGAGAAAAATCGCGGAGCAAAGATCACTGACACCGACAGACTAGAGAGAGCAGGTTACTTTTTATATGAAACAAATTCTCAGCTCTCAGGATCTGTCCATTTTATTACGAAATGCAGACAATAAATACCGTTTTGGCGCTTGTAAATGTGACATGACAGATCACTGTAGCACCTTAGTTCAAGTGAACCGATCATCTGTTACTTTTTATTTAAAGATATAGTACAACTTCCCGAAAGGTATATATGCCTCATACATAGTAGATCAATCAGTGTTTTTCAATCACGGAAAGAGGTCAATAAAACTGCAGGAAAACAATCATCACATAACGTTACATTTTACCTCAGGCCATTTAATTACCAGCACATTAGTTGACTAGAAAAAATAGAGAGGATAATTTTTCGCTAAATATGTGCACTATATTACATATTTATTATAATTTTACTTATGTCATTAGGCTACATAATTGTTATTATAATGAAAACCACATTATATTTAATTTGTTAATTTGAACCTTTAATAATAACAGTTGATAGGGCTTTCTGTATGTTTACAGAATTATGTGAGATATATTTTTTCTTGAGAAAAATGTACATGTAGGCTATCTACTGTAGTAGCCTACCTAATATTTATCCAAATGAGTTAAGATTGAATCAAGATTGAAATCAAATCAAGAATTGAACTGAAATCGTGAAAATTGTGTTAAGCAATAATACAAACAGTAGCCTACCAGTCACTGTACCATATAAACATTGTAACATGTTGTCACTAAACTTAATAAAATTCGGTTTAGTTACCAAATGTTTTGACAATCACAATTACACCTATTGTGATGCAAATAGTTTTTTTTAGATCCCCCCAATCCATCTGTTTCTCTTATGTAAATAAAATATCGTGATAATACCGTATACCGTGATAAAAGCTCAATCAATTAATCGCAGCATGAAAATTTGATACCGGCACATGCCTATATCACACACAGGAAGAAACAGATCATCATCACTGTCAACAATGCATACGTCACCGGTCATCTTTACACACTCTGCACAACTAACGTTTGTTTGTTTTTTATGTAGTAGAGAATGATGCCTAGTCTAAGACCATAAAGTAAATTTGCATTGTGACATTCTCATGACAATTAAAGGGATATTTCCCCAGAAATCCTCTCATCATTTACTCACTCTCAACTTGTTCCAAACCCGTGTGAGTTTTTCTTCTGCTGAACACGAAAGAAGATAGAGTGAAGAGTATCAGTATAACCAGACCATACTTTCACAGTATTTTTCCCTACTATGGAAGTCAATGGCTACCATCAACTGACTGGTTACATTCTTCAAAATATCTCTTTTCGTGTTCAGCAGAAGAAAGAAACTCAATGCAATGAACACACACATCCTGCTCTATCACACACACACAAGCAAACACTTGCCTTATCTAAACCCTGACATTCCTAGAGTGATTCTGCAACCCCACGCTCCACAAACAGTGTGTGTGTGTGTGTGTGTGTGTGTATGTGTGTGTGTGTGTGTGTGTGTGTGTGTGTGTGTGTAAACGTGTGTGTGTGTGTGTGTGTGTGTGTGTGTGTGTGTGTGTGTGTGTGTGTGTGTGTGTGTGTGTGTGTGTGTGGCGTGTGTGTGCGTGCGTGTGCGTGTGTGTGATATCCGAGTGTCCATCAAACGCTGTTCATCGCTCCCTGGCTGACTGTAGGCATGTGTGTCATGAATTAGCACTCAGTCAGAGACAAGCTGAGGCCAAAGTTCACAAAGCACCATCACAAAACTGTCATTAAGAGACAAATTATCTCCTTGATTAGGAACAGGGCTCGGTTTAACAGCACTTTTAATGGGCAATGGACATTATATAGACATCAGAATATATTATATCTCAAACAAAAACAACTAAAAATTACAGTTTGTGTTCCTTTAGATAGATAGCTAGCTAAACGTGTGCTCGTTTCTGTGCATTTTGATCACGGCTGTGCAGTAACTGCTTATATGAGATATTATGGGACATTCCATAATGCATAAAATTCCCATAATTGAGGCGGTGGATCCACATACACTGTGAACTCCTGCCCGAGCATGTCTGCGTAAAGACGAGGGAGAGAGACTTCAAGGTAAACACTCGTTTACAAAAAGGAATTCAAAAACAAAGCCATAAAAAAGTTTTGAAGTAAAAGTTTGATGTGCCGTTGCCATAGACATACAACACTCACACGCTCATCTCCAGTCCACATTTACTGAAACTACACCGCAAACGACTTCATCATCTCGCTCATGACATCACAAAACCATTAGCATATGAAGGCCGACATTTACATGTGCAAACCTACTCAGAGTTATCAACATTATCACAATATCACTGAATCACAACAGAGGTCATTAGTATATAACACTCTTAAAGGCACAGTAGCCTAAATCATTTCAGACTACATTTGCAGCCAAAAGACTAATATAAATATTACTGTACAGCATCAATACAGTCCCTTTAAAAAGCAAACAGAGTTAATATTTTGCAGTATTATTATTTAGGGTCAGGGAAACCCAAACCTTTGGGCGAGAGACTGTGGCCATTTAAGAGGTTACACACCTGCACACTCGCGGAAAACATGCTTGATACGTTTTTTGATAAGATCTTTATTGTAATTGACTTTTAGCAGTGAAATCTAACAGGTTAAAACACACTTGGATTAATTCAATATACTGTGTGTGTGTGTGTGTGTGGCGTGCGTGTGTGCGTGTGTGCGTGTGTGTGTGTGTGTGTGGTGTGTTCGGTTGCACGTTTATTTAATGTTTTCTCAACATAATTTATCTATGTTCTTGTTGCCTAATTTATGCATGTCAAATGAACATGATTTATGCAGTTTATGTCACGTGAGCTCATGTAAATTTAGCATTGCATATACTGGATAAAGCTTTATTTAAAACATATGTCGCTGCGTTTCAATAAATGAAGTCAAAATAAAATAAACCTGATAAAAACTATGATAAAAAACTGATAATAGTGATCATGTAAAAAATATGCAACGCATGTTTAAAAATTCAACAGTGCCCTTTTTTCTTAAATGCTCAGTTCTGAAAACACAGTCATACACACACACACACACACACACCACACCCCAACAACAACAACAACCATCCCTACCGATACACACAAACCGGTACACAGTGAAAAATGCAGTTCTATAGTCGCCTACCTCTGAGTTTCATACTGTGTGTAGCCATTGAGTCATAAACCAACAGATGATGGAGGAAAGCAAAGAGAACAAAACGAGTTATCCAGTCCAACTAAACATCCCTCTCTCCTCTACACGCACTTATAGTAAAGAGTGACAGAAAACAGAGAGAGAGAGAGAGAGAGAGAGAGAGAGAGAGAGAGGTGGGCATGTATGTTGTGCTCCACTGGTAGAACACACACACGTCTCTGTGGAACGGCATCCCAGCATGCACAAGAGCGAGAGCATGACCGACTCTGTGGGTCACCCTGACAACCATATGCCAGGTCACCGTGACGACCCAAGAGAATGTGATGGAATGGAATTTTGGAATTATAAACTTTCTTTGAAGAATAACTTAAAAAAAATCTAACTTTTGTAGAACACTCCCCCAGTCTGCCATTGGTCAGACAAACAGAAAGTCCTGCCTCAAACACACAGTATTGGTTGAGTCAATGTTGCTGAGCCAGGCTTGTTTTGATTGCTTTGCATTTTTTTATACACTTGGAATATATAAATTCATACACATTAGCATATGTGATATATATATATATATATATATATATATATATATATATATATATATTATATATATATATATATATATATATATAATATATATAATATATATATAACACACACTGCCGTTAAAAAGTTTTGGATCGGTAATATTTTTTATGTTTTTAAAAGAAGTCTCTTCTGCTCACCAAGGCTGCATATTTGATTAAATATACAGTAATATTCTGAAATATTATTAACTGCTGTTGTCTCTATTTAGTAAAGTGAAATTTATGCATCACATGATCCTTCAGAAATCATGTAAAATTATGAGTTTGATGCTCAAGAAACATTTATGATTATTATCAATGTTGAAAACTGTTTTTATTTCAGGATTTTTTGATGAATAGGAAGTTAAAAAAAAAAAGCTTCATCTGAAATAGAAAGTTTTGTAACATTAAACACTACTATGCAAAAGTTTGGTATTTTTTTTGGAGGGGGGAGAAATAAAAGAAATCAATACTTTTGTTCATCAAGGATGAATTAAACTGATCAAAAGTTACAGTAAAAAAAACATTTATAATGTTACAAAAGAATATATTATTTTAATCAATGCTGATCTTTTTAGATTTAAAATGTTACAGACATGCACTCAGATACCCGTTACCACACACCCAAAACAGTCACACAAACTATTATACACAAACATGACAAAGACACACAACAGTAACTCAACTGTCATCACAGACACACACACACACACTGCTCCAACACACAGACTGACGACTCTACCATCTCCAAATGTGTGTGTACAAGCTTAAGAATATCGAATTGAATCAGAAAAGTGCAGAAAAGCGTTTGCTGAATCAGGAAGTAAAAGAGTGAGCGCTTACCTAAGAGAGGAAAAGAAAACTTCTTCCTCTGCTTTCTGAAAAAGCTGCGCTTTCTCCACGGCAGCCACTTACTCATGTTCATAACGTCTGCTCCATCAAGGAGGAGAAAGAGAGGATGAAGAGATATACAGAGGAAAACAACATACAGGAACTTCAAAACATGTCCGAGAGAAGAGTGATGCTGCGGAGTGCAATGCATGCTGGGAGGAAAACAGAGAGAACCTGTGATGGGTCCCTCTCAAACCGCTGCCTGTCAATTCACATCCTGTCAGAGTGACGCACACACACACACACATCTGACAGAAACACACACAATAAAACACTCAGAAAGAGAGTAAACACACACACAGGGCACTAGAAGAAATCATTCTAAAAATAACACCAACTTCCCCTTTTCTTTTTTTAAACACACACACACACACACACACACACACACACACACACACACACACACACACACACACGACTAAAACGTTTCTTACTCTTACACACAGACTGATTCCTAGATGAAGTCATGAAGATGCGTCTCCAAACCTAGCGCTCTGCTAGACATTTTAGCAAGAATACACATCTCAGATCCTTGCATGCACACACTGGCTAAAACTTACCCAGCTACAGTGACCACAAAACCAGGCATATTTTAGGGACTTATTTTATATTTTAAATCCACAGATGCAGAAAATCCCACTATATATTTGCATAAAACTAGCAAGCTAGTAACCTCAAAATCTTGCAAGCTAGCATATTAGCAAGTAGCCTGACTATAACACTATAGGCACAAACCTAGCAAGCTAGTAATCAAAATATTTCACTCTAGCATATTAACAAGTCGCCTAACTAGACAGTGGCATAGGCACAAAACTAGCAAACTAGTAACCTCAAAACCTTGCTCTTTAGCATATTAGCACGTCACCTGAGTGACATCTAGCAAGCTAGTAGCTTCAAAATATTGCAAGCTTGCATTTTAAAAATTAGGCTATGCCAAAAAAAAAAAAACTAGCAAGCTATTAAAGGATTAGTTCACTTTTTAAAAAACTTTTGCTGATAATTTACTCTCCCCCATGTCATCCAAGATGTCCATGTCTGTCTTTCTTCAGTCGAAAAGAAATGAAGGTTTTTGATGAAAACATTCCAGGATTTTCTCCATATAATGGACTTCAATGGGACCCAAACGGTTCAAGGTCCAAATGACAGTTTCAGTGCAGCTTCAAAGGGCTTTAAACGACACCAGACGATGAATAAGGGTCTTATCTTGCGAAACCATCGCTCATTTCAAAAATAAATAAAAAAGTTTAAGTTTTATAAGCACAAATGCTCGCCTTGCTCTGTTCTGTGATGCGCGTTCGTGACTCTCCTGTTCAAACTCGTTCATCAAAATGAACAAATCTTTTTTCGAGTCATTTCGTTCATTCAACGAACAAAATGTCATTTCTGTTCAAAAACTGTCATTTGAACCTTGAACCGTTTGGGTCCCATTGAAGTCCATTATGTGGAGAAAAATCCTGGAATGTTTTCATCAAAAACCTTAATTTCTTTTCGACTGAAGAAAGAAAGACATGGACATCTTGGATGACATGGGGGTGAGTAAATTATCAGCAAAAGTTGTTTTAAAAGTGAACTAATCCTTTAACTTCAAAACCTTGCTCACTAGCATAGCGAATCGCCTAACTAGAAAGTGTCAAAGGCACAATAATATCAAGCTTGTAACCTCAAAACCTTGCATATTAGCGAGTTGCCTGACTATATAAATATGCACAAACCTAGCAAGCTGGTAACCTCGACACCTTACAAGCTGGCATTTTAACAAGTCGCCTGAGATCCCCCCCCCCCCTCCCCCTCAAATATTGCACTGGTGGGCATCACAGGTGTGAAGTGCATTCGCCACCTAGGCACTTTGGGCTCCCCGGGTGCAAAAACACTGTAAAGGTAGACCACATGTTTTCCACTAATTTCTTGAATCCCAGAGCACCATCTGCTGTGTTCCTATCGGACACGAATGACTCATTACGGGTTGGGCAGGGCAGAGTAAATAACCCAGTCACTGCATGGGGTCTGGAAACACATGCCTATGGACTCATTTGTTGACTCTGTTCTCCTCTGAGGTGTGACGGAGGTCAGGATGTGCTACGAACAACTGAACACACACACACACACACACACACACACACACACACACACACACACACACACACACACACAGAACAGGAACAGAAAGAACTGCAGGAAGGTTGTTTTCACTTTCATTTTCACTTTCCAGTCGCTGTGAAAGAAGGACACGAGGTCGGGTTCTGTCAAAAGTCCTTTTGCTGACAAAAAATGTGAATTTCTCAGCCTAGGTTATGCCGGCGAAGTACCGCCCCACTGTTTCCAAAGCGACCGTGCGAAGGAGGATAGTTCAAAATGTATTGTATGTTGAATGTCATATTTATGTCTTTGTGTCATATTATTGTTTAAAATGGTCCTTACGTGTGCGTATCCTGGGTGTTTAAATCTTTTAAAACATAAACGTTTTTTTCAAGCGTGACCTTTCAACGTGATGACATAGTTCCCGGCGCGTTGCAGATCAGCTCAATCCCAACAAATGTAGTTAAAAAGTATATATATATATATATATTTTAAATGCCCTATCATTTGGCTAGATAAGACTCTTCCTCAGCTGATCGTGCACAGCCCGTTGAAGCTCTTCAAAGATCTTTGAAACTGCACTGATTTGGACTTCAAAACGTTGGTTGCCATTGAAGTCAATTCGAAGAAAAATCCAGAAATGTTTTCCTTCAAAAACTTGTTTTCTCTTCCACTGAGGAAAGAAAGACTGGATATCTTGGATGGCATTGGGGCGAGTAAATTAAGTAAATTTTCATTTTGAGGTGAACTAATCCTTTAATTTACATATACTACCAAGGTTATTGAGAGTTTTGCGTTAGGATCTGTTGAGTCAGACTCTAAACACGTTACAGTGAAGAGAGAGAGAATGAGCGTCATCTGGACTGAGCAGTGGTGCATGGAGTCACTGGGAGTCACTTTACCCTAGTAACACACACTACGCCCTCTTCGTCCCTCCATACTGAGAGCACGAGAGAGGGAAATGAGTCCAGTGCTCATAAGTCTCCATTTGATATTTTGCAGTCGACTTGCTTATGTTTTCTGTTATGTTTTTGTTTTCTAATTTGTGAAGTTCATTTCTCATTTCAAGGAGCAGTTCAGGAAAGGAATGGTTACTCCAAAGTAAATATGTAGTCATCATTTACTCACCCTTGTGACATTATAAACTGGTATGACTTGATATAAATGCACTATTAAAGTTATATGCTGGAAATCTCCCCAGTCTCATGCGTGTTAGTGCATATTTAAACAAACATGTAATAACCATAAGAGACATACAGGTTTGGAACAACATTAAACTGAGAACTGTTCTTTCAACTTACTGTTAAATTTAATTACTTTTGAATAATTAAAAATTATAATCGATGTAGTAGTATAATAATTTATCCTAATGTAATTAATAGTTCATAAATCATCTGCATGTCCTCATAATGTAGGGGGCGTGGCCTGAAACCTGAAAACACACTACATTATATAATTATCCTTAAAATCAGGACCTTCACTCCCGCCGGGTGTATTTCAGCCGTGTGTCATTCCTAATAGACACTTTGGTGGGTTGAATTTTATATATAAATGTAAATTAAATAATGTATATATATTTTTCAATTGTATTCTTTTAATAAGGCATCTGAAATAATAAACCAAGTGCAATCTAGTGTTGTCAAAAATATAGATTTTTTCGATATTGATCGTGAAATATCTGAAACGCTTCTAACACTCATTTTCCACAGGTTAGATACAGAAGACCAACTGCAGAAGACCAGCCTAATAAACCTGCTGCCAAATTATGAGATAATATTAAAAATATTTTATATAGCAGTTTTCCCTCATGGTATCGATGTCAGAATTGTGGCCAGTGGAAATGCAGTGACTTGTAACTTTGGAAAGCAACTAGCCACAATGGCTGGTGAGCGAAAAAATGTTAAATGTCAAGACCTGCTCATAATGTAGTTCAAACCAGTACACTACACACACACACACACACACACACACACACACACACAGAGAGAGAGAGAGAGAGAGAGAGAGAGAGAGAGAGAGTTTACATATTATCCAAATCAAAAGTTCAATCAAATCTGAAGTGTTCTCTACCAAGTTCACTGGCCTTTAGAACAAATGAACTGTGTGTGTTGTGTGTGTGTGTGTGTGTGTGTGTGTGTGTGTGTGTGTGTGTGTGTGTGTGTGTGTGTGTGTGTGTGTGTGTGTGTGTGTGTGTGTGTGTGTGTGTGTGTGTGTGTGTGTGTGTGTGTGTGTGTGTGTGTGTGTGTGTGTGTGGGAAAATCATTGAGAAGTGTGTGAGCTGAACATCTAGAGAGAAT